>JAVYIG010002767.1:0-228978 GCA_035222895.1 Strongylocentrotus droebachiensis
ACTGAAGTGGCTAAACAGTTGTGTAAAAAAAAATATGCGCGTCGGGCGCAGTACTACCCTGATTTTCTTATCTTTCTATGCTCATTACTCAGCCAGTATACATTTTCTTCCAAAATTGTATGGAACATGACATTTATTTGTAATCTTGAACATTCAGTGTACTGGTTTCGTTAGATTCTGTGAGAATTCATTTTCTTTTTTTACCAGAACCCAAGTTTATCTTTAATGTTGTATTTCCCTTTAATCCAATGATGTTCGATAACCACTAAAATATTTTACAAAACAACGTATATACTGGCATCAAACAATCCCCAGAAAATGAAACTTATTGATAATGATGTAAAGGAGGGGGGGGGGGGGGGGGGGGGGGTAGTGGTTTGGGATACGGGATGGGCGCTCGCATCCATAACAAAAGTGCATATGGAAAATACGTGTACAAAAGTACAGTTCTACTCAACATCAGTATATAGGCATGGCTAGAATACTTAAACACATGTATCTTTGATATATTGTCGTAACCGACAATGACAAATGACATGCACACCTGTTTTGTAACGCTATTGCCTCATTGTAATGACGGCTTGTGATGACGTCATTTCCTCACAACGTCAAGCTCAAATAAGCCAGTCTAAGTGTCCTTTCACTGTCCTCTATGGAAAAGCATCTATCTTTCCATCTATCTGTCTATCTATTTGTTTATCGGTCTGTCTATCTATTTATTTATCGGTCTGTCTGTCGATATATAGATAAATATGTATATTTATATATTATGTACATATCTGTATATCTATCTATCTTTATATCCATTTATAGTATATACCTGTTTGTCTGTATATCTATTTTTCTTTTTTCCTATCTACCTGCCTTTATTTTGTTGTATATCCCTTGTCTTATCTTGTCTCCATTATTTTGTCCTCGTCCTCGTACTTTATCTCTCTCATTTCCCTACCTTTCTTCATCTTTTCCTTTTCTCTCCCCTCTCTCTGCTACCCTTTCCATATTAAATAATTATCTATACTTTCTCCCTCTTTACTACAACATTTCTCTTTATCCTTCTTTCCCTCTCTACCGCATCACTTTCCTCTTTTTGTCCCTGTCTCCTCTTTCCCACTTCTCCCCCTCCCCCTCACCCTCTTTCTCTCTCACAATGTCTCTTAATGTGTCCCTAGCCTGTAGCTGTGATAGATTATTATCTTTCTATACATTCTCTTATCTTCTATTTCCATCTTCTGTAATAACGATAACAGTCAGTCAAACAAACTGGAGAAATAGAGCACGCGAAGAGGGACAACTGTCGATGTCAAAGATGACGTCACGCATACACCATCGCGGTTTTGACAATTTGAGATTCCCATGGTGTCCCTGATGAAGAGACCACTGATCTGAATTTAACCAAATTGACGTCTTACTAATTCGAACACCTTAACCACAACGGTGAGATCGACAACGCTTAGAACAAGAATTTGCATTCTACGAATCGACCATTTTGGGGGTCTGTCTTACCAAGGTATGCCCTTTATAGCCGATTTTGATACCGCATCGATAACAATATCGTTGCCTTCCTATCTCAGAAGGGAGATTCTAATATTGACGTCGGCGTTTGCGTCTAAACTCACTTATTTTGCTCTTTAGTTAAGTCCCAAAATATCGACGCCATCTAATCTCTGGTCTTTTAACCGCAAATAGTCACATCGGGCTTCAGACCCTGAAAATTAGAAATGGCCTAAAAATCACCGTCAAAGTCCACCCATTGTGAGTGAGGACAAAAAGATTTCTGCTCACTCGTATGACAGATATGCATTGCTCTTGGCTATTTTTTTTTTTTTTTTTTTTTTTTTATTATTATTATTTATTTTTATTTATTTCATTTTTTTTATTATTATTTATTTTTATTTTTATTTTTTTTATTTATTATTTTTTTTAAAATTATTATTATTATTATTTATTTATTTATTGATTTTTTTTTTTTTTTTTTTTTGGGGGGGGGGTCTCAATTAAGTTATCTTCATTTAAATTTGACTGTATGAGATTAATACAAATATTCAAATAATATGGAGAGTGAGTACAGAAACATTTCTGCCCACTCTTATGACAGATATGCATTGCTCATATAATATTTTGTTGGTATCAATAATATCATCTTCATATAAACTTGACTGAATGAGAGTTATACAAAATACTGTATTTAAATAA
The DNA here is from genome assembly GCA_035222895.1 of Strongylocentrotus droebachiensis. Classification (NCBI taxonomy): domain Eukaryota; kingdom Metazoa; phylum Echinodermata; class Echinoidea; order Camarodonta; family Strongylocentrotidae; genus Strongylocentrotus; species Strongylocentrotus droebachiensis. The sequence continues at coordinate 2,194 of JAVYIG010002767.1, forward strand.
TATGGTTGACAATGATTAATGAGTATGTTTACATGCATATGTAATTATAATGAGTAATGCAATCGTAATGAGTACATGTAATTCTATCTCCAGTCATCATGACATACACACACACACACATGTAAAACTTTGCAAATAGAGATGAGAAGAAAGTAAGACAGAGATGGACAAGAATAAAAGAATGAGAACATGAAAATAAAAAAACCGAAGTTAGGAAAGACAGAACAAAGAGCAAACAAATGTTGAACTAAAGCCCAGCGCACACTACACGTTCAAAGGGCGGTTATGTTTTATATGGAAATCTAAAAACCACTATCCTCCCGATTTAGCTTCTAAATAATACTAAAAATATCAACAACTGTAATTTTAGGGCATTTCACTCTTCTAATCAGAATAAAATCCAAAGCATAGACAATCGCACTACTTCTGGTCTGACGTCACTACGATTCTGAGCCCATTTAGCTTTTCCTCTTCCAAAGAAGCATGAAATACCTTTGAGATTTAGATTTGATTATCCTCCGTCATTAAGATTTTAAAATGCCTTCACAAATTTCTGAAAAATCGGATCGTAGCCAGATAATGTAGTCTGCGCTGGGCTTAATGGAGCCTCTACTATCTATCCAACATAAAGACACACAATCTAGAAGAACACATTGGTTGATATTTTCAGGCACCATCGACCTTTTATCTTTCTGCATTTATTTCAACGTGGACTGCACATGAGAACTAACGATATAAATAAATGAATATTACAATATGACACTTTTTTCTTTAATACTAACAGGTTAAAAGTATCAAATTATTACACATTAAAATACGACACGGTATCAAAGAGAGAGAGAGAGAGAGCAAAAATGTAATCAATAATAACCAAAAATATATTAGAAATTTCTATAAGATAAACAATCAACAGCAAAATAATAGAAAAAAGAAGGACAAAAAATGGATGCATTCTCCAGTAGTATAGGAGTAGGGTAATATGATTTGTGAGATTGGAATTTGTACTCTTTTTTTAAAAACACGTTAGGGTATTTAGCACCACTTTGAAGTCCAAAACCTGCATACTTAAAACAGCATTTAGCATTCTTTTTTTTAGCCAAAGTGCTACGATTACAAATAACTTGCACTGGGCCGGTTTCACAAGACTTGTTATCAATAACTGTTGCACATGTACATCTGTAAGAAAATTAAGTCTGCTTCTTTGCTATTAGTAATGTCCCTGTGTGCGTTCCTATTGTATTAAATGTGGTACTTTTTAAATACAGGAATTGTGTCATGAACATTTTTAAAAGTTATCTGATCTCTTCTTCCTTATTAAGTTGCTCTAACATTTGGTTATAACTTCTTTCAGATCTAGACCTTCTTTTATAAACAGACGCAATTGATTTGAAGTAATCGAACTGAACACAATTATGATATCATTAGCATATCTGTCCCTAAGAGATAGAAATTGCTTGGGTTTGGAGGACTGTCCATTGATTTGGTTCAATTCTTTATAAAAACAAGACCCTGGATTCTTGTTCTATGGGATTTGAGCTACCCCCCCCCCCCCCCTTTTTGAGGTCATTTCACAGAACATCTGGGATAGGGTAAAAATGGTGAATGACTGCTCTATTGGTTTAAAGATATTAAGCTAGTTTCATACCAGGGAAACAAATTACAAACAATGGTAAATTAATGCCATTAGCAAACGACCTTTCTGCTAAACTGTTTTTCTGGATTTCTAGTATTCAACTTTGACCGACCTTATACACAATACGCTAATGTAGAAGGAAACAGTTTCTTGGACACAAAAGAAACAAATTCGACAGGGATGATATTGAAGTGCCCCAAAAAGAGGGGAAATTAAACTCCCCTCACTCCAACTATAAACAGATCAACACCTCCACAGGGACTGTTTACACACTAAATAAGGAAATCAGAGTCACGTACATAGTCTAACCTGCCTCCAATGGTGACCACCTCTCTCTAAAGGCCACCTGTCTTTAGTGGTCAAACACACCGTCTCCAATAACAGGAAGAAATATGAGTAGTAGAAGAAGCTGTTTAGAATGGCCCTCTGTTGGAGATCCCATAGTTTTGTTTAGTCATAATCTATTTCTAATTTCATCCTCTTAGACTTTGTTGTAAAGTTCACTTCCTCTCATAGTTTAAACACATTAATGTTGTATTGAGTTTCTTTACTTTTAACCAAATGTGCAAATAACTTGAATTGAAATTGAAATGTTCAGGACTCGATAATTCATCTTCAGTGCACAAACTTAATGCATGCTGGAATGAACAATATCATCCCGTGGAAATAATGACTCTATTCTTAAAATACTGTTTGTGCATATCTCGCTGTATGAAGAGCATTCCCTTTGATAACAAGGTAAATAGCTGTGTTTGGCAGTCTTCAAAATAAAACTAAAAGTACATTAAATCCTACTTGACAATTTATATAAAGAGTAGGAACAGCAATAATGATGACTCATGTCTGTGGCCCTGTGAATATTAAGATATTCACTTACTTCTTGAAAAGTAGATTAATCCCAAAACACGGTTCGTAAAAAAAGTACCTTAATTTTTAAACACAGATAAATTTCAGTGCATGAAAAGTGGGGAATGTTGACAAATGAAGTGGGTTTCTTTTAGAAGTGTCCTATAAATATTACCATAAATACCTGAATATTCCTTTTTGCAAGAAATATCACCTGGTTTGTGAAACACCCCTCTGGACTTTAAAGGTTTGGAGTAAAAAAATCTTTTGGAAAGTTGTATTCATTTAAAACCTGAATAGGACCATTATTTTATTTCCTTCCTAGACTTGTTGTTAATGCATAAGATGTTGAACTGCATTCTTAAAGAGCACCTCAGAGTACACTGGCTTTTTTAATAAATCACACTATTACGAGTTAAATCATTACAACATGAGTTTAAAAAACGAGTTAATTCTCAACAAAAATCAAACAACAGTGAGAGAAGGGGGCCTTAAACAAAGATGCCATGGCTAACAGTGACTAGATCACAAAACATATTTCATTCTTTTAATTTTTGAGAAGATTGCAGCAATCACATTCCAGGAATGATTTCTTTCTGGACAAAAAGTAAAATATTGCATTAGAAGAAGGGATATCAGAAGCAAAGAATCGGTGGTTTGTTCTGAAAGCAGTTTGTTTGGTTAAGGGCATGAAAACAAACAGATATTCGTGCACTTGGATGAGAAAAATGTGTTCTTACAATCAAATTAAAATGTACGCCATTAAAACGTAATAAAATGAACAGTGTGAATGTAAAACTGGAAAATGAGGGTTCCACATATTAAAACGAAAACCATGACTTTCAAAATATTGAAATGTAGCGAACTGCCAACAGCGAGAAATTTTTGCAGATTATCCAAAAAGTTGTGTAATGCCAGTCGTAATTCAATTATTTTGCGGCATGAAACTTCCGCAAAGAAATGAACCAATAGCGTAAATCGCGAGCATTTCATTCAGTGAAGTTTCTGGTCAGCCGGTATCCTGAATATTGCCTCCTTTTAATACTTATCCACATTTTTTAGTTCTTCCTTAAAATGGACGTAAACACTGGTTCAGAAGAACACTACTATAATAAGATGGTGCGGCGCTCCTCCAACTTTTATTCCTTCGATTGCTCTTCTCCTCCCCTGCACGGGCTGTGACAAAGATGGAGGGGGGCTTCTCGCAGGTGTGTGCGTTTCCACAAAACAAAACAATAACGTTGCATGAGATGAGAATGGAGTTTCTTTCTTTAGCGTTCCTCTACAAATAAAGTCTCTTGTGGGCACAGGCCCAGCTCCTGGAGGTTTTGATGTCCGTCTAAGCTGGTGAGCTGCATTCAAGAAGGGAAGAAAAAAAGGGGGGGGGGGAGTTAAATATTAAATATACAGAGGGAAAAAAAGTGAGGAGAAAGAGGTATATACAGTTACAGAAAGAGAGAGAGAGAGAGAGAGAGAGAGAAACAAGAAAAACAAGGATCAACTCAGAAATAATTTCATAACAGTAAATAGCATAATCTGTTTTGTAATGATGTGATATAAATAGTGTAAGTCCACCAAACAGAGTGGGAGACTAAGCATTTATATATTTTATGTGAATGGCTAAACCAAATGGCAAGATGTGTTTTTATTTCTTTCACGTCTCTTTGGCCATGTTGTAAGAATATTGTGCATATCAGAGTTATTACCCTTGGACAATAGGAAGACTAAACTAGCCTTGGGAATCATCTTTTGAAATTATAAGAATCTTGTGCTTGTCTCAGTATGATGGCCTTTGGACCCCACAAAGACTAGAAGTCTAGATATGTCCATGTCTATGGCTAGTTTCAGAAGTCTACATATTATACATTTATAGCTTGTCTATCTATTACTTCTCTACAGCTTACATCTCTCTTTGGCCATGTCGTAAGAATCTTGTGTGTGTCGGAGTGATAGCCCTTAGAGCCTAGATAGTCTAGCACCATCTGCACTTTCTCGGAAGCCAGGAATCTTCTCGTCATCGTCTCCCCCGTCGGCAGCCTCATCCTCAACGTGCTGATAGGTAGGTTAGAGTCTTCGTCGGGCTCAATGGCTAGCTGCTGCTCCAGGGATAACCTTATTGCCTGAGGGAGGAGAAACACCAGTAAAAATGGACTAGCACTTGTGCTAATTTCTAGCTTCCCATAACACCTTCCCCTGATTATCAGTAGTACCTACAGTTATCTGTATATCGTGTACATTAAAGATAAAGTTCAGTTCTACGGTAGTCATGCAATCGCATTGTGAAAGAAACGGTGTGGAATCGATCAGAAAAAAGTTGATCATGTAGCATATAAGTATTGATGTGTACTGCAAGGTTCTGGAGTCAACAAAATGATAAGAAATTTGGCCCAGTCTTGGTAAAGTAAAAAGCACTGTACAAAGAAAGATGTGTATGGGACTACACAAACATGTGGCATAAAAATCGGGCCTCATTTTTAAGGTGTTACTTGTCATATTTAGAATATGGAGGCATCTGAAGAGCCATTTCAGGGAATATTTTATCTCTCATGTTCATTTTTTCTCTGATCAACCTTACTCTTCCTTTATGAATTCATGTATCATTATTATTCTATAAATTGTATGATTTTTTCATATATTGTCATTATAATTATGTGTTGCTGTTAATAAAGCCAATTCAATCAAATTCACTAGTACTGATAAATATTCTGATTTGTATTGTGCACAGTTTTGGGGGGTTTGATATGTGTATGAAGGATTCAGATACAAATTGTAGAACTTCAAATGACATGATTTCTACATCCACATACCGGTACATATTTACATAGGGATAATAGTAAAAGAGAATCATTATGTACTTTCGCAAGAATACATCATCATAATGACAGAGAGATATGCCATACCTCTTCTTCTTCTTTCTTCATCTGTTCATCTTGTTGTTCTTTCATGATCCTTGCTCCTTCTTCTCTCTCTTGTCTTTCCTTCTCTTCTTGCTAAAAAAATCAAAGAAAATATTCAAGACAAGAAATATTGAATAAATGTTGAGTGGTGCAAACACATGAATGAGGGCAGCGTCACTCCTTTTTATCTTGTTTGAAACAGGATGTTGTCGTAAGCTCTCACTTTCGCTCGATTAGTTTCCTCCGTTTAGAATCCAGGGCCGGTATTCAATTCAATACTTAGCATAAGTAAGGAATATACTAAGTAAATGGCTAAGCTAAGGAATTTACTTATCTTGTATTCAAATTGCATTTTAGACTTATACTTACTTAAGACAAAATCAAAGTCAAATACTAACCGATAAGCATTGTGACATCACACGGTCAGTCAAAAGTAAAGCGCAATTAATGCGTTGCAATAAATGTACGCTGATATATTGTGCGCAGGTTATAAAACTGTGTAAGAAAAACCATATGCCTGCCAATCAAGGCCTCCAAATAAATGGCTTAAGTCTGGTAGGGAGCTGCCTTAAATTTAGGGTAAAATACTTAGACAAAAGTTTGATTTGAATACCAAATTTGGCTAAGTAATTTATCTAAGCCAAATACTAAGTAAAGAGCTTCAATTTTGTACTTAAGTATTGAATTGAATACGGGCCCAGGGCCCTGTTTCATGAAACTTGTTATCGATAATGCTTAGAGACTTTGGTGAAAAGCGCTTTATAAGCACCCTTTTTATTATTATATTATTATTATTATAATTTTTATTATAACAAATGCTCAGATACAACAACAAATTTGATCTCAGCTGACCAAATGCCAAGATTTCAGTAGCTTATGACTGTTATTAAAACTTTTTACTGACCAGGGCCCTGGTTTCACTAACCAAATCCTCCTCGTATCATATGTTTTCTTTGATCTGATAACAAGATTAATCATATTCATAAAAATGTTTAAAAACTATTATTCAAATCTAGGTCAAAGACCTTCTCTTCAGACGCAAACATTCTGCTTTTCGAAACCGGATCTACAGAGTTTCACATCGCCTACATTTACTTCCCTCCTCTGACAACATGAATCCAGGTCTTTACATTTCCTGGCTCAATTTGTTTTCATCTCTCACATCGTCTCCTTTTACAGTACGGTAAAATGAGGTAACCACTCTGATCATATCCACTTTCCTTTTTTGGTCTTTTCTATCCAAATACGGGTCTTGTTTCACAAATCCTGGTAACAATCATTTGACCAACCATGAAGTTTATCATAGCATTTTATCATAATGTCAAGAGATGGTATTTCCCTAATAGAGTAACACACCTTCTGCTCAAACATAACATGCCACTATTCACAACAGGATCTAAAGAGTTTCACTCTCACTGTCTCTCCTTCCTGCTGTTGAAAATAATACATTTTGAGCTTTGTTTTATAAACAGCTGCGATTGATTTGAAAATATCGCAACTCTGCACTAAAAGAAATATAACTTTAAGTCTGCGATTGACTAGCAAGGTCTTGTTTTTCAAACCCTTAGCTGATCATTTTTCCTCCCATATCAACGTGGACGTTGGGAGTAAGGAATCGCTTACTTTTCTCTGTCTGAGACCAATTTCATGGTTGGTCAAATCAATGTGACCAGGGTTTAATAGTGGGATACGGAAAGGAGAGGATACGTAAGAAGAGTGGCCACCAACTTTACAGTACTTGAAAAGTCTTTGATGATGTGATGGTGACAAGATTCTATCTGCCAGGGCTTCTAGAATGAGACCAGAATTAATGTTCTTTTCTATTTAAGAGGATGGGAGTCTACATATGAAGAGTGAACCCATGAGTAGATCACGTTTAAGCACAGCAGCAATCCATCCTCTAGAACACGAATGTAGGTTGTGTTATTGTAGGCTTCCTGGATACCTCATTCCTTGAACTCTCATAGACAACGAGGCAGTTTGCAGTAAGGAAGATACAGTGAAACCTGTCTATAAAGACCACCCAAAGGAGACAAGAAAAGTGATCTTTATAGGCAGGTGATCTTTATATACAGGTTCCTTTAGCACATGTTTCAATGAGAAACCATTTTCAAGGGAAACATAAAATGTGGTCTTTGTAGACGGTGGTCTTTCTATACAGGTGGTCATTAAAGCAGATTTGACTGTATTACCTTTGCTCTGTCTGCTATTAACGATTCTTGGTACGCCTGGTCTTGTTCCATCTTCAACATTTCGGATGCTCTCCTCCCCTCCTGAAAGAGAAAAAGAAGACGAATTCAGAAGAGATAATCAGACAATATCCACTGGACTAGGAGATTGACGATACTGGATAGAGGTGAGTATTGTTATTGTATTATATTGTAATAAATGGTTTTCAAGATAATTTTCAGTTATAGTTATCCCCCCCCCCCCCCCCCCCCCCAAGAAAAAAATAAAAATAAATAAATAAATAAAAATAAATAAATAAAAAATAAAAATAAATAATGAATTCAATGAGAATAAGGAGAGAACATAAAGGGATGTCTTGGAGTATTTTCAAGAGAGTACCTATACAGCAGGCCTCCTCAACTAGTTTATTAGAAGTGCCAAAACAAAAATTTATTGAGGTTGAAGTGCCAACCTTTATGTTTGGTGACTGTGTTGGGAGGGAGCGTAGCGACCGAGCCGATAACGGGTGGGGTCCAGGGGGCAAAGCCCCCGGAAGTTAGTGGATTTTAGGGCTTTTTTAAGGCCCAGATGTGGCATATTTAACACCTTTTTATTCCATAAAATATCAATCATAATTTCATATTGAAGTGAAATAATTAGTACAATTCCTGGGTAAAATCTACACTGGAAGTAAATTCATATGTAGTTATTTTTGTGCAATAAACACGGAAAATGTTAAAATCAAGTGAAAATCAAACAAACTGGCTTGCTTACATTTTGGGCTCAACTTCGACCGAGACTTTTTGATTTTGCCGAGTTTTTAAATTTTAAAATATAGTTTTTAAATTTCTTCTTTCTTTAATTTTTAACTTTTAATTGTTATTAATTTTGTATTATATTTTTGGAACAGCCTCGCGCCACTCCGACTGACCGCAAGCGCCACAAGTGGCGCGCGCGCCGCCAGTTGAGAAGGCCTGCTATACAGGCTAGGACTGTCAAGAGCAGTATAAGGTTTTGAATGGTTTAAAAATATCCAAGTTACACTTCTCATAAACATTGCATGAGAAGGAATTATTCAAAGTTTGACAATGAAAAATATGCTTCAGCAGTTGACTTGTGTTGTGTCTGACATTGTGAATATACTTTGATTGATGTCTTCAGAAATGCTGGTACGCATCACGATGAAATGGTATGAAGTGACACGAATGAAGTGGCATGAAGTGGCATGAATATCATATTTTGGGCAATGGACTTGGCATGTTTATTTGATTCTTGCACATACACCACAATTTTACACCTAGTCTTACTCTACTTATTTGTATTACTGCAGAGAGAGAGAGGTGATGGGGGGGGGGGGGGTAGACTGGGAAAAGGAGCTAGAGAGCAAAGGGAGAAAGGGTGGTACACTCAAGAGAAGGGAGTGAAAGGAGAGAGGGATAGAAGGAGAGAAGGGTAGAGGGAGCAAAGATACACAAATATAGCAACTGAGAGTCAGACACAGAGAGAGAAAGAGAGTGGGAGAGAGTGTGGGAGAGAGAGTGGGAGAGAGAGAGAGAGAAAAGAGATATAGCATTGAAAAATAGACCGAGTGAGAAATTCATCACAAAGAAGCAAGTTGACAGAGTACCAGAGAGAGAAAGAGAGAGAGAGAGAGAGAGATAGAGAGTGAGCAAAAGAGAGAGAGAGAGAGAGAGAGATAGAGAGTGAGCAAAGGAGAGAGAGAGAGAGAGTGAAAAAGAGAGAGCAAGAGAGAATGGATACATACCTCTTGGACCACATCTGCTTGTTGCTGTTCTGTGAAGAAGTCCACAGCTTGTATTAGACTAGTCATGAGTTCATCAAGTGATAGGTTACCTGTTGAAAACACATAGAATTGGAAAATGGATGACCCCTTATAAAAAAAAGGGCATATATGCTTCACGTTTGCTCCACTAATCAAATCTACATATCCCATGGAAAAGGCACTGTATGTACCCTTTTTACTTTCATTATCATTATAATACATTATGTTGAAACGCGATCATATCAAATCAAAGTCCACTTTCATTCATCTTACCTTGTAATACCGAGAAGACTTCTGTGTTGGATCGTATCCTCATCACCAACAGTAACAATGGAAACTTATCCTGCTGTAAATTTTTTAACGTCGACGCCGTCACACTGCCAAATATTCTAGTGCATACCGCTAATAACCTGTCAGATAGAGATTAAAAAGGAGTACATGAAATGCATTAGAGAGACTGGAATAATACTTGAATCAAAATGCATTCTTGAAGTGATACTTAAAAACAAAAAACAAAGAGGCAAGTAATACAGATTTAAAGAAATTTTTTCAGTAAAAGACAAAAACAAAGAATTTTTTTTCTCAAAAAGAGAAATTGTTAACTTCCTAAACCTTAAAGGGACTTGGTAACATTGTTCAGATGAGAGATAGAGGTGCTCAGGCAGTGACTGCAATGCTAGATGCACAATTAAAGATAATCCGAAAATTTGAGTGAAAACGGACCATTATTCATGGTACAAATTGAGAAAAACTGATCTGATCGATTCCTTAATTCTCCCAACTATATTATTACAATTTAACTACATTTTAGGTGAATGGAAATCATCACAAAGCAATAAAATGGCTCTACATTCCATTCCAGACATTTAAGTGTTGACAGATTTGTTATAGCCTGTTTTATGTCTTTTTGTCATGGAAAAACGATTGGGAAAATTCAAAAAAAGTTGGGAGAATTGACTGTTAATCACTGTTAGAGGGTGTCGTACATTGACGCCTTCAAAGAAAACCATAGATATCTTTGTGGTTTGAGAATTTGTTCAGGATTTTTTGCATGTCAGAGGGTTAGTACAGTAGAAGGAATATAGTAAGTAACATTTTATACAAAAATTAAGCAATTTTTTTTCATCAACCTTCAACAATGTTAAAAGAACAAGGAAGTGTTTATTACAAAGTCAATTAAATGTTTTTAGAGGATAACTAATATGTCATTATAAAATACATGAGCATCTGGTTTCACAACCAATTCGTTTATCCCTGAATATCCCAGAATCGTTTCTGACAATACAATTCACAGATCAATTATAATTCTGATTCAAAATAGAATTAAAAATCACACAATTATGATTAATTTGGAGTCCCTGATGGGAACAGAATTTGTCCAGACACACAGACACCATGACCAATAAGAAAATATAACAAAATTACTACTTAAAGATGCATAGTAGTGGGCTCTCGTGGGCAATTGGTTACCATTCGGGTGTTTACCCAATAACAGGTGTTGTCAAATCACCAGGGTTAGCTTTCATTTTTATAACCAACAGGCATTATCCACCCATCCCGATATGGTAAAGTCAGTATCTTACATTTCCCTCACCCGAAGCTTCTCCGAGAGACTCGAAGGTATTTCTTGATGGGACCAGGGGTTTGCTATGTGCAGACTTGCCTACCCATTAAAGGCATCGTTTAACAATGTTAAATCTGAGATGCATGGTCCTACGTGTTTTCAGTATCTGTGATATGGTGTAATATTGAAGCCCTAAGAACATTGCGCTTCCAAATGACCATGAAGTGCCTCAAGAAAGTAAAAATCTTTGAGTGACCGGTTTTTACCATACTCATTTTCCCCAAAAGACTGTAGTGTTATAAAAACCTTTAGGAAAACAAATTTTTAAATTTTGATTTTCAGTCATAAATATCTTGATAATCAGACAGGTGATCCGCTTGTAAAAGTCATGGGGTCCTGACTGACTTTAAAGGTAATACAAAGTTTTGGTATGGGGTCATGAATTTCATTCAAATGAACGTATTGGAAGCATATGCGATCCTACAATATTCAGTGATCGTTGTCGCGGTTAAAATCGACTCTAAAATTATGAATTTGTAAATAATAAACTCTTTATGTTGTATAGCTCCCTCTCAAGGTCATGATATTAATTAAGCTATAAAACAATGTTTCTTGACTAAAATCAACCGATTAGCTATTCCCGCTGGGAAATTATGTATCCCAATTACATATTCTGAGATTTTCATGGTCGCAGCTACCATTGTACGGCCGTACGCGATATTTGAATCTTTTGAAAATTTACCGGGAGCACTGGTAAATTGTTATATTAAATTTTTATCGAAAGCAGACGTGTTTTAGAGGCTAAATTTCCCAGTGCTTGTACTACACCCACAGGGGCATCCAAATATATCACAATTGTATAGAATCACTATCCACCCAATTTTCAAAATTTCCCAAAACTTTGTATTACCTTTAAGGTTTATAATTATGATTGCAGCATGAGCTATATCCAGGATTTTATTTCAGAATCTGAGACAAAGTATCCAATTCCTGTAATGGTAATTTCACCAAGTCTGAAGTCGGCAAATTATGGCCTTCAGCAGCACGGAAACCCAACAACCCTCTCCCTTCAAAAGCATCGGCAGTACATCCTTACCTTTCTCTATTCTTTGGACTGGTCATGTCCCATGCCCATGTGACAAAGTTCTGATTGAGAAAGTTGACTATACTCTCTGTACACATTAATTGGCTGCAGAAGACATTGCTTTGTACGCTCTTGTCGTGGTGGACGTATACTGCCAGAAGTTTCCTCTACAAAGAAGAAAATTAAACAAAATGATAGTAAGGTAATATTTTAAATTACTTCATTCTATTCTCTTTGAATTGAATTTATTAACAACGACACATCACAATAATGACAGTACCTGTACATTATATCATGAACTAGATGGAACTTTGACTGCGCGCAGTCAAAAATGATGCCTCCGCCATAGAGCAATTTTACAAACCAAAACAGAAACAATTTTTAAATTCAAGTTTGATTGTAATCCATCTGTGGGTTTTAATGATAATGCATGCACAAGCTATTTTTGGCATACATAATGAGCCATGTGACCTTTGACCTTCGACCTGGTGACCCCAAAATCTAATCAGTTCATTGGCTCTGCAAGATACATACATGACTTGAGTTTGATAGTAATCTGTCTATTTGATCTCATGATAATGCGATCACAAGCTATTTTTGGATACATAAAGACCCCTGTGACCTTTGACCTGGTGACCCCAAAATCGAATCATTTCATTGGCTCTGCGAGATACATACATGACCTGAGTTTGGCAGGAATCCATCAATCGGTTCTTGAGATAATGCGATCAAAGCTATTTTGCATACATAATGAGCCCTGTGACCTTTGACCTTCGACCTTGTGACCCCAAAATCTAATCAGTTCATTGGCTCTGCAAGATACACCCATGACTTAAGTTTGGCAGGAATCCATCAATCAGTTCTTGAGATAACGCGATCACGAGCCATTTTCGCATACATAATGAGCCCTGTGACCTTTGACCTTGGATCTCGTGACTCCAAAATCTAATCAGTTTATTGGCTCTGTGAGATACATACATGACTCAAGTTTGGCAGGAATCCATAAATCGGTTCTTGAGATAACGCGATCACGAGCCATTTTCGCATACATAATGAGCCCTGTGACCTTTGACCTTGGATCTCGTGACCCCAAAATCTAATCAGTTCATTGGCTCTGTGAGATACATACATGACCCAAGTTTGGCGGGAATCAACCAATCGGTTCTTGAGATAACGCGATCACGAGAACGGGACGTACGGACGGACGTACGGACGGACGTACGGTACGACGTACGGACGGACAACCCGAAAACATAATGCCTCCGGCTACTTTGTAGCGGAGGCATAAAAATCATACAATGCAAAGAATAATACTGGTACATGTATACATAACATGAAAGTATTTGCTTCTGAGGAATATATTACACAAATATTGATTACTTTGAGGGGCACGGTTAAAACTATTGCCAAAGGTGATCTCAATACTGGAATGCGTAGTGCAGTCTCAGGATCACAGAGGAGCTTTAGTTGTAACCATGACCCCCCAAAAAATTAAGCAGTCAATATTTGTTTTATATACTGCATCCCCATTTTAAATTCTCAAAAAGATATATTTATATAACAAATTATGCCTGGCAAAGTGTATTCATTTATAGAGTCGAAGGAAATTCAACTGTCTAAGAGCATTGCGCATGTCTCACTGGGCGTATCCTATGTTAACTTCATGCGCAACCATTGCGTCCTTGCATTGTATGTGCAACCAGAGTTACATGTATGCCCTGTCAAATATTTTTCTCGCTATTCTGCCCAGCAGTCAGTAGCAAATTTCATACCTCCAGTTTTGACATTCTGAAACTTATGTGGTGTATAATACATTATATCATATATGCACATTATACTTTTCAGCATATCCAAAATTTCTTTGTTCCTCTCCAAAGTTGAGTTTCCTTTTTAAAAGCATGTGTACAACATTACGTTTGTATCATAAGTTGGTACCACAGCAGTTAGTTAGACTACAAACAAATTGTTTGTAAAATCATAGTTTTGTTTTGTAGATTTCCATCATAGATTTGTATCATAGCTTTAATAAAAATAGATTTGTAACACCATAATGTGTTTAAAATATCACCATAAAGCAATTTAAGATATGAAACTACGAGATGAATACTCACATCTTTTGCTGGTACATTAAAGGCTTCTTTGATTGCATCATCTAATGGCCCCATATAAAAATTGGGATGTGTGTTGCCATAGCGCCCCGTAAATTCTTGTGAGAAATGTATTAATGATTCTGTCACATCGTCTAGGTTATCGGGTACTGCAAAAGAGAGAGAGAGAGAGAGAGGGAGAGAGAGAGAAAGAGAAAGAAACTTATGCACAGGTTGTAAAGAAATCTCAACAAGTCTTACATATTGACAGTTACAATTAAAAGAGCTGCACATTTATCTTGACTAATAACAATGTTTTCTACCAGTAACTCAATCTCTATTTATCTCTTTCAAAATATATGCATACAATCTGCTTTCAATGGCCAAAGACAATGCACCTGTATAATCGAACACATGCATGGAAGTGATCTCCCAGTCAACTCAATATGGGGTTTGAAATCAAATCACTTTTCCCAAACGTTTTTTAAATTTAAATTCTTAATCATTCATTTGTCCCATATCCACCAGACTGTGGATCACAAGGTATGGGGTTCAAGTCCAGCTGCAGCACTAATGTCCTTTGGCAAGACATTGATCTAAAATTGCCACACTCAACCCAGGTGATGTAAATGGGTACCTGGCAGGACTAAATTCCTTGAAATGCTAGAGCACAGGAGTGCAAAGTCTGACAGATATGAGCACATAACAAGAACCCAATATTATTATTATTAGTGTTTAGAAAAGAAAAAAGAAAAAAATATATATATATATCATATCTTCCAATGATATACAGACTATGAAAGGGTAACTGGTCCCTTTAAATATAAAAGCCAACCATGCTACTCACATAGAGGTCCATCTCTATGAGCTGAGCTATCTGTACCAAACATTGCATGGTCATCGAGGTCCATGACTTCCTGAGCGTCATCGTACTCGTCGCTATCACTGCTATCGTTCCCAGCAGCGGCGCTGGCTGCGGCCTACATGGTGAGGGGTAGATATTGAATTATTGCTTTGTTTATATTCGATTCAGGGAAGAGTTGGCGAAGGGGAAAGAAAGAGAGTGAGAGACAGACAGAAGAAAGAGGGAGAGAGAAGGGGCTGTTCAAAAGTTTTCCGTCTTCAAATCTAAGATAACAGATTCAAAGTGGGATAGAGAGGTTTATAGGGAGCAGAACTAAAAGTGAAACATTCAATGTTTATACTTACTTAAGTATTTAAAGATAAAACTAAACCTAATCACTTCTAATGTTAACATTTCTCTCCAAGTCTTTCTCAGAAAAAGCTGTCCAGAAAACCTCTCAAGGGAAAGTTGAGTTCTTGTTTCAGACAACAAATGCCTTCAAAAAGTGCATGGTTAGTGCTCTTATTCTTATTTAGCCAATACGATCATACTAGTTAAGCTGCACTTTCAATAAAATTATGGTGACCGTTAATTAATTAATAATAACAATACACAGGCCGGCTGGTTGTGCGTATCATAACTAACATGAAAAAGCCAACATTGGCATTGGTTGGAATAAAAATGTATAAGGCGCTATCTCGTTTTCAACGGCTGTTTCAAATTATTGAATATTTGTGGGGCACCACAAGTATTAGAATTTTTTTATATTTCTCTGAATCAATTTTGATCAAACAAAAATGATTTTGTCATTTAAATTGTGTGTTCTTTCAAATTTGACGTTCAGTATTTCATTATCTCACAACAAAATTATTTTGTGTAGCGCCCTCTGCAACAAAACTCAACTTTCCCTTTAACCCTATGTCAACTGGGGGGGGGGGGTCAATTTGACCCCCCCCCCTGTAGAAATTTCGCGACTACTCCGAAACCGCGGCAGATATAAAATTTTCCTTTCACGACTTTTTACTTTCGAGTCTTACGCATCTTTTAAAACAATTTTTTCGAAAATCGGACCTACGGTTACAAGGTCACATGACCTTTTGTCTTTGCATGTCAGCCCGAAAATCGCTCATTTTCATGATTTGTGTACAAAACATATGTAAAAGTCATTTTTCCTAAAAATAGATAAAACATTGGTTATTGAGTCTTGTTTAAAGTTTAGATGTTTGTTTTTGGGTCAAAATAGTTGAATTGTAGTTATAAATGAAATAAAACAACAAAAACACTAAAATACATAAGTTAAAAAAACAATGAAATACATAAGAAATCATCAAAACAAGAGATAACATAAGGAATAACCTGGCTCTTCCAATTTTTTGTGTTGTATTATTATTCCAAATGGTCTAATAAATATATGTAGTGAAAAAGAATACTTAAATATGAATAATCTATGATTTATGGGCAGAAATGTGAATTGTATGACCTTATTTGCATAAATTAGCATAAATATGCAAATGAGTGAATTTTTCAAAAATTTGAAATTACCATAGTATTCTTTACACTTCACTTGACATGCATGCAAATTTTCGCGGCGATCGGCGGTGAAACGGCCGAGATCTTAGGGGGGGGTCAAATTGACCCCGCCCCAGTAAAAACCTGGTCTGAAATAGCCCAGTTAAGATAGGGTTAATGACTATCTAAGTTATGACAAGGAAAATGGTTTTGATATGACATCCAATTATGATTAGTACTAGAGAAGATTGAAAGATTCTTAAGATGGGATACTGGGCTTACCTGCGACCTATTATTCTGAGGTTGATCTACTGGTATTCTCTTGAAAGAAAGTCTGTGTCGAGGGAAATCTATACCTGAAGCTGCCAATGTTAGCTGAAAAACAAGAGAAATAAAGTTGATGTACATATGCATTAATTTTATATGAAAATATTTTGCGCTCTGCTCAATTTAAATATTGTTACATAAATGATAATTGCTACAAAAGTCTTACAAATTTCTGAGTCTTTATATATGATGTTAATTTCATACATTAAAATGAAACTTGTCAAATTTTCCTTCTCTGAGAGTCAACAGATAAATATGATCTGGATTTGAAAGATTGGTTTCTCGGACAGTTAATGAGTAAAGCAGAGCTTAGAGGTATATTGGCAAAGTACAAATACATTTTCATTTAAATTTGTTTTCGTTTTAAATCTTCACATTTCTAAATTACCATGGGCCAAATCTTGGACTCGAAGCAATATTCAATTGATATCAGTGTGCACAAATTTTAAAAAATATTTGAATATTTTAACAGTAAATTTGGGTATGATTTATAAGGAATCAGTGAGGTTTCTGAAGCCTGATGGTGTTTTTTTGTAAAAAAATAAAATAAAAGTCGGGATATCGGGATGGTTGGCAGCTCTGTGATGTACATCTAAGCTGACACTTAGGCTATAAAGACTGAAGTACTAAAAAGTAATTCTTCAAAGCTCTAGCTGGGAATGCTTACTGTGTCCGTGTCGTTCGGCCACCCCGTCCACTCCTGTCGTCTAGGCTGGACGTTGGTCAGTGCAAAGATGCCCTGCTTGACGTCCACTATGGTCTTGCAGCCCTCGTATCTGAGATTATAAGTCATGTCCTCATCAGTGTCTGTGATAACGAGCTCTGTATTCCTTGTTAGTCTCTCCAGAAATGACAGCCTGGACATGAAATGGAATGATAAGGGATAGAATGAGACTAGATAGTTGAAGGCATTGTTTAACGATGTTTCCAGTTTTACAAATCTAAGATGCATGGCCCTACATGTGATCAGTGTCTGTGATATGATGTGATATTGAAGCCCCCAAAATTTGCGCTTCAAAATGATCATGAAGTGCTTCACTAGAGTAAAAATCTTTGAGTGACCGGTTTTACCATTACCATTTTCCCCGATAGACTGGAGTGTTATAAAAATCATTGGAAAACAATTTTTTTACATTTCAAATTCCAATCATAAATATCTTGATAATCAGGCTTGTAAAAATCATGGGATTCTTGACTGACCAACAGATTCATAATTATGATTGCAGCATGAGCTAAATCCAGGATTTTCTTTTAGAATCTGAGGCAAAAATACCCAATCCCTTTAACCTGTCATAGTGGCCACCTCTCTACAAAGGCCATGTATCTTTAAGCAGGGGTTGACGTTAAAGGGCGCATGGAAAAACTTTCCTTCCCTGTAGTCCGTTTGGTGAACATTCCTCATTTAATATCTAAAGAGTCATGCATTAGTTATTCGTCTGCAAAGACCAGCCACAGGCAAGAATTCTGAGTCATCTAAGTGCTTGCTATTATGGTATGAGACTGGCACACTTTTAATCCCTTATGACTGCCAATAGCTATCATACTTGTCATATGATAATCATAATTGAATCTCATTTTCCAACTACCAATACAGCTATACTACTCAATCTAATCCATGGTTTCAAGTTCTATCACCTCTCCCTTTTCTATATCTGGTAGTCAATTCTACTCCCAAGTAGCAGGAATTAATTCCTTGAAATTCTGGAGCACTGTAATGGCAGCTAGGCTAAAGCCATGGTAATAATTAGTGCACCTCGGAATAGAAGTTCTAGATAGACGGCGCTATAGAAATGCCTATTAATATTATTATTTGTACAAATTCAAATATGAAATCTGCATTTCCAATGGTCAATATGTAGCTTTTCTACACCCTAGCCCCACATGTGCACATCCCCGTTATGCAAAGAACCAACAACCCTAAGAATACAAAATTAATACATACTCTTCTCCATTGGAGGGGCAAGGCTGGTGTGCTTCTCCTTCCACTGTAGGTGTGCTTAGGGTCAGAGTTACTTCAGCGGCTAGATTGAGAGTGGACAGAGTTGTCTGTGGCAAAAAAAACAAAGACAGAAACATATGAATTAATGTGAACTTTGACCTTTTAAAGATCCCTAAATGTCAACATGTAACCCCTACATTAATCTTAACCTATTGGGTCCTGGAACTGTGTGGCTCCTGTATTAAAGCCTATGGTAATCAAACTATTCAGTCAGCAACGACTTCATAATCTTATTTACACAGGGGAGCCTCGTCAGTATCAAAACTATTCTTCCTAAAGCCCCTACAATGATTATTACACCGCATTTGCCTGGTACCCATTTGATACACCTGGGTGGAGTGGGACACATTTTGGAAAAACGCCTTGTTCAAAGGTGTGAGCCTGCGCAAGGATCCAACCCGGGACCTCTCGTATGAATGAGTCTTTCATATGAATGTCAATAGCCTTCACCAGGGTGAATTACCGTTTGGTCTACCACCAGTTTGTCTACTACCCAATTAGTCTTATTCCCAGGGGAATACAGGGACAGATTACATTTCGTTAGGTAGGGCAAGCAATAACATTTGTTCTACCTAGTATCAATTGATGTATGCAATTCACATTCTGACTACTAAACTACAATTCTTTGTAACAGGTGAATAACATAATTTGTATTTCCAAAGAATTCCCAAAGAAAGTGAATTATTTATGGTTACATTACGAAAATGGCCTATTGGAAAATACTGTAGCAAGTTTGCATAGGTCTTACCTCATCACTAGGTACAGGCGCTCTCGTATCCCAGCCTGAGAGATACAGGGCAATCTTTGGTATATTCAGCTGCTTAGAAAGGAGGTCTTTTAAGTGATCTGTCAGAGAACATGAAAATAAGAAGGAAAGTAAATGAATACCAATGAACACTGGTGAGACATTTACTTAAAGTGACTTGGTAATATTGCCTCAGATTCCAAAACAAAATCCTGGATTTAGCTCGTGCTGCAAACATAATTATAAACCTTTAGGTCAGTCAAGAATCCCATGACTTTTACAAGCCAATCGCCTGTCTGATTATTAAGATATTTATGATTGGAAATTGAAATTTCATTTTTTTTTTTCCTAACAGTTTTTATAACACTACAGTCTATTGGGGAAAAGCAGTATGGCAAAACCGGTCACTAAAAGATTTTTACTTCTTTGAGGCACTTCATTGATCATTTTGAAGCACAATTTTCTTTAGGGCTTCAATTTTCAATTCGTAGATCCATGCATCTCAGATTTGGCATTGTTAAACAATGCCTTTAAAGCATTTTTAACTAGATGGAATTCGACTGCGCGCAGTCGAAAATGATGCCTCCGTCATAGAGCAATTTTACAAACCAAAACAGAAGAAATTTTTCAAATTCAAGTTCAATTGTAATCCATTAACAGGTTCTCAGAATATCGTGATTAGGCCTACAAGCAATTTCTCATATACATATATGACCCTTTGATCTTTGACCTCATGACCCTAAAATCTACTCAGTTCATTGGCTCTGCAAGATGTCCTGAGTTAAATAGTAATCCATCTGTCAGTTCTAATGAGAATGAGTTCACAAGCTATTTTAGCATACATAATGACCCATGACCTTTGACCTTATGAACCAAGAATCTACTCAGTTCATTGGCTCTGCAAGATACATAAATGATCTAAGTTTGGCAGGAATCCATCAATCTGTTCCAATGAGAATACGATCACAAGCTATTTTTGCATACATAATGAGCTGCATGACCTTTGACCTTGACCTCATGATCCCAAAATCAAATCAGTTCATCGGCTCTGCAAGTAACATACATGACCTAAGTTTGGCAGGAATCCATCAATCGGTTCTTGAGATAACGCGATCACGAGCTGTTTTTGCATACATAATGAGCCCTGTGACCTTTGACCTTGTGACCCCAAAATCTAATCAGTTCATTGGCTCTGCAAGATACATACATGACCAAAGTTTGGCAGGAATCCATAAATCGGTTCTTGAGATAACGCGATCACGAGCTGTTTTTGCATACATAATGAGCCCTGTGGCCTTTGACCTCGTGACCCCAAAATCTAATCAGTTCATCGGCTCTGCAAGATACATACATGACCAAAGTTTGGTAGGAATCCATCAATCGGTTCTTCAGATAACGCGATCACGAGAACGGGACGTACGTACGTACGTACAGACGTACGTACGTACAGACGGACGGACGGACAACCCGAAAACATAATGCCTCCGGCTACTTCGTAACGGAGGCATAAAAATTGCAAGAATAAATATAATCTCACCAACTTGGTGTTCATCTGTGATCGAGAGTGCGATGACCTTGCCCCTGTGCTTGATGCTAAAGTGGATAAAGCGAGGTCTTCGAGTGGAGGAGGAGGAGGAGGAGGAAAGGGGAACTGGAGATGAGATGAAAGAGGTAAAGGAGGGGCCAGGGGTGTCGGAGAAGGTGGGCTGCACTGTGGCATCAACATCTCGTACCAAGGGCCTGTACGGAATTACACAAACAGGGCTACCATAAATAATGATCAAATATAGTGCATAAAAACAAATTGTCATTTTCTTTTGTCTAGACCCTGCAAAATACATTAGCAGAATTATTCGACTAAATTAAATTACTGATGCACATTCAATATTGCAGGTTAAAGTTGTATTTCTAATTTGTCTTTCAATTTTAATTCTACAACTGTTCAAAAGTAAGTCTATGGTAACTAACATTTGTATACTGTAATTTTGTGCATGTTTTCTTAATTTTTTTAATTTTTATTGAACCATCACAATTCAACCATCCAGCTGTTAAAGATATGTTGCAATAATTCTTAAATCTTGAATCGGCAATATTAACGCGTTGACTACTGAATTTGATAGGTCCCATAGGCTTAACGCAGGGACCACCAGGGTCCTGTAAGCAAAGGGTTAAGAACACCTACTCTTGTGCTTCCATAGGGATCTCCATGGGGATCTCCTGGAAAGCAGATCGTCCCCGAATGCCGCTCTCATCCTGCCCGCCTCCTAAGCCTCCGCCCCCACCACCGCCGCCGCTGCCCCCACTGCTGCTCTCCCCCTGTGCGCCGAACACAGAGTTGATAGCTCCCGTGAGATTCCAGTCGTTCTGCTCCAGGTGGGCAAGGCACTCCTCAAAGTTCTCGATACCCGTACAGGCCTGTAGGAATAAGAGAGGGACGATGGAGAGGGTGTTTACGGTGGATAATATAACTGAGCTGATTAGTAGTGTGGCATCTGTGTACTTGTCTTCTTTATCGAGGACTTTGCCACTGAAGGGCAATTCAACCTTGGCCATGACCCCCATTCTTGCATGGGTCGGTTTGAATAACATTTTTTTTTTAAACGATCATAAAAGTTTGAAAAGTCTGACACTACATGTACTTATGGAAAGTGAAACTTATAACTACTAAAAGCAGGGTGGTCCATAAGGGGTCTAAACATGCTATGGTGACAGGTTTGAATTTTGATCATTCTCAACCAAAAATTATGTGTGAAATTCTCATCATAAAATTTGTTTGAAAAAGCTTCAAAATAGGATAGAATCCAGATTGCACTCAAATTGAACTCAAAAGCAATGGGCTCCTGACCTCTGAAAAGCAAATATTTGTTGGTAACGTTTCTTATGTCTTCATTTGTAAATTTGACATTTGAGGCACTCTCTCAATGTCGGAGAGTCTAATCCATGGTCCTCTCCTCTCTAGTAGTCTAATTAAAATGACTAATCATGGAATGAATATCCTATTCCAATTTTTGTTTAAATGTGCAAAATGAGGATCTGAGACATTACGGTAGATAACTTCACACAGGCTAGACCGAAAGCTTCAGTCTCTATAATCGTCGGTTGTTCCACTGAGACTACGTCTGGCTCCACTAGACCTCCGGTTATAGAGACTGAATGACCGCCTATGCCATCGTATGTTGAAGATATCACGGCTAGATTTTAGCAGTTAGGCCCCTCCCACAAACATGACAACCTTGCCACGGCCATTTCAGGTCGTATTGTTATGCCCCTAAAATCCCCCAAAATGTCATTTTACCTCGTGAATATCCAATTGTAAATTAGGCCTAGGCTATAATACATCGGTTCCACTTACTAACTTGATTGAAATAATGCGTTTAATGGTCCCTTTTAAGGAAATTATGGGTCAAAATCGACATCCATGTTGAAAATCTTGCAAGCCGTGTTAGACCGTTAAACTCTCGCTGCCGGAGTCATCTAAATCAATCTCATCCCTTCTAGTCTACGCCGAAGGCAAAATGATTATGAAGGAAAAACTGTGATAACGCCATTACGAACGTGTAGATGGCGCACAGTTTTTCCTTCATAATCATTTTGCCTTCGGCGTAGACTAGAAGGGATGAGATTGATTTAGATGACTCCGGCAGCGAGAGTTTAACACGGCTTGCAAGATTTTCAACATGGATGTCGATTTTGACCCATAATTTCCTTAAAAGGGACCATTAAACGCATTATTTCAATCAAGTTAGGCCTAATTTACAATTGGATATTCACGAGGTAAAATGACATTTTGGGGGATTTTAGGGGCATAACAATACAACCTGAAATGGCCGTGGCAAGGTTGTCATGTTTGTGGGAGGGGCCTAACGGCTAAAATCTAGCCGTGATATCTTCAACATACGATGGCATAGGCGGTCATTCAGTCTCTATAACCGGAGGTCTAGTGAAGCCAGACGTAGTCTCAGTGGAACAACCGACGATTATAGAGACTGAAGCTTTCGGTCTACACACAGGCGTGCCCCCGCCCGCAACCCACCATCGGTATGCACTTGTATTGTGCAGCAGTTTGCAGTGAAATCTGTGAAAAAGTGTATACTAATATCATCGTTTTCCTGCAAAATACTCCAAAAATAACAAGAAAATTGATACAAAACAGGTAATAAAGTAAACATAACAAATTTTAACTCATGATCTTTCTTGGGACATTCAACAGTTCAATGAATATTTACTTCAAGTTCATTTTGGGTATGTTTTAGTAGACTAGATCTAGACTCTAGTAGGGTAGATCTATTTCCACACCGGAGTTACGGGTCAAATTTTGGATACGTCTCTGAACAAGCGTCCAGTTTTACAGTCAAGCAACAGGGCACTACAATCTAGCCTTTGTATAAGAAGAAAGAAGAGCCCATGTGCAAACTGCAATGTTCGATGGGGGTGGGAAATGGGAAGGGGCAAAATTGCATTTTAGGTTTTGTTTACCTCCCTCTTCACGCAGGAATGTGGGTGCTAATTAAAGCTAGGTGATATCAATATCATATTTCATATTATTACCTAGCCCGAAAGGCTACTCCAATCATAATTCGAGATGTTTCCTTTCGCCAAGCGGAGCCCTAACTTTAGGCCTAGCGCAGGGCGAGGCCGAGAGGGTTCGTTCATTTCTGCCAGTCACAAACACCACCGCGCGACAGCGACGACCGGTACATATAATATACACAGCATAGCTATAGGCATGCACGATAACCGGAATGCATGATTAGCAAATAATTCTGGTCATGTTCACTAAACTCGAGATAAATAACACTTAAATAACCCATAATTAGATTCAAGATATTTTTATTACATATGAACATAATACAGAATAGCATGAACTTGTTGAAATCATGAAATAATGTTGATAAGGACATAAAATCAAGTAGCTTTATACCTGAAAATTCGCAAGGATTTCTTCTCTGTTCGCCGCCATTGTTGTTGATGTCATAATTCTGAGCATGCGCTGTAGCGCGATTTGCCAGCTGATTATATTTCATGACGAGTCACAACAGGGACCTATAAAGTGACGTCATACCCCTATTGTCACCATGTTTATCCCCCAAATCCAACTTTGATAATAAACAGTATCATATGGAGACATTTAATACTTTACATAGTTAATTTATTACTTCCTGAGCTAATCACATTTTGAAGACTATACTGCTGCATGTACATCGAAATTTACATGGACTCAAAATACATGAGTGCATTGCAAAATGGACAAGAGTAAGACAAAATTCTGCGGTGAAACAAAACCCCGCCCACATTAATATGCGTCATGAAAAAAAGATCTATAAATAAAAAAGAAATTCTTCTGCAAGTTTCGACATGCACCCACAATTTTTTGATCAAAACAACTGACTGGGGAATTTCAGCTGACATTTAAATACCCTGGATGCATGATTATGTACATGGCATTTAAAGATACCTCATAATTATTAAACTTTTGTCTCGGGATGTCTGCAAGTTAAAAGTTCCGTACAGCTTGGCGGGAAAAGTTTGCAAAGTATATTGGACATTTTGGAATTGAGTAGAAAGTATCTCTCAGGCCTGAAGGTAAGTGCTGTGAAGAGCGATTTTGACCATTATCTTTTCTAGAGTGTCGTAGAAATTATACTCGAATAGTAGACGGTTATAACTATAATGCAAATTGAGATTAATATGATCAGTCTTTTCACACCTCATGCATGCCGTATACTCGACTTCCCGTATGCCACTAGTTCCCTCTAGTTTTATGCCTATAGGCTTGATAATGACTGTAGGCTAATCCTATATAATCTTATAACCCTGAATCAGTTCTTGAACAATCGTGCAGAAATGGAAGATCCACGATTGTACGGGTCTATCATAGCTTTATATCAGTGTGACAATAATTGTTTACATATTTTATTGTAAAGCCTTACACCCATCGCACAATCTACGACTGTGAGCAGGGGCGGCGATTTCTTTTCACGACCGGGGGGGACGAAATGCGAAGGACAAGGGAGCAGTGACATAATGAGCAAAAACGTCTCTTTTTTTGGGGGGGGGGGAGGGGGGGGGGGCAGAAAAAAAAATCCGCATCACCACCACTCGTACATATTACATGCAGGCCCCATGGAACGTTTTTCAAAGTGGGGGGGGGGGGGGTAAAGTATTTACGATAAAGTAGAGCGAAGCAAGTGGAGTATAAATTGGCGTGGGGTCCAGGGGGGCTTAGGGGTTTTAAACATTAATTTTAATTACGGTCAGATGAGCATATTTTGATAGCTTATGTGACACTGGCATACAGGTAACAAATTAGAGTTGGGTCCATGCAGGGCGGAGCCCCCAGAAGCTCAAGGGTTTTAGGCATTAAATTACGATCAGATGAGCATCCAGAGGCTGGCCCGCCTTTGGGCCCTTGGTGGGGTCCAGAGGGCGGAGCCCCCGAAAGCTCAGGGGTTTTAGGCATTTAATAACGGTCAGATGAGCAACCAGGTTGCAGAGCCCCCAGAAGCTCAGGCCGGAAAAAATCATGCCATGTTTGAATTTTAATTGGGGGGGCATCTAGCTGCCCCCCTCCCCCATCAAGCCAGTGTGAGGGAGCGTAGCTACCGAGCGAGGCAAATTTTGCATTCTTATTTGTCTAAACGTGCACTCTTTGGCCCTCCAGAACCTAAAAGTGTGTTGCAGTCTTTAGTCAGTATTTGCTATACATTTTTTTTGCATTTTTCAAATTTTGAGGGGGGGACGATCCCCCCTAAAAAAATTGAGGGGGGACGTGTCCCCCGTCCCCCCCCCCCCCGGGATCGCCGCCCCTGACTGTGAGTCTGACTATATGATCTGATATTGGAACTTTGGAAGAATATGCAAAAGCCAATTTATGCGAACATTCAAATTTTTAAAATCTTAATCATCGATGATCTGAATATTAGCCATAATTATTGATTAGTATAATGGAATTTAAATTTTCGATAGATTCCAAGCTTACTTGGAGGATGGAACGCTAAATCGGCTCAGAATCGGCGTAGGGATGTCATATGTCATGTACCAGTATAAATTGTAATATTGCTTACGATCTGAAGCCGATTTAGCTTCTATTCTGACTATATAGAAGGCTTAACTGCAGTACACTTCCTGTTAGTATTCTTATGATTATTTAGAAGCTAAATCAGGAAGATGATGTTTGTTTAGATTTCCTTATCTAATATAATTGCCATTTCTTCTAAAATCGGAAACCAGGAACGTCGTATATAGTGTGCAGTGTTAAATGTTAAAATAAGTGGAAGCCTTTCTCAAAAAGATTAAGTAAAACCTCTTCATTACATTTTGCCATATCTACTGTTACATTTTATTATAACCCTGTTTATTTAAAGTAGGTTTGTGACTGTTTAACATGCATTATTTCTCATATTTTTTGTTTACAATACAAATTATGTAAATCATGTAAACTGCATGACTTTGTAAATATTACAAAATAATTCTTTCAAGCATTTGGATGGGAATCAAGTCCAAAATGAAGCGATTCCGAATATGACTCAAATTTCAATTAAAGACCCACCCCCTGCAATAAAAGGGTATACGGGAGCACATTTTTCATTACCTCGATCGCCCCAATTGTTTAATTGAAAAGCAATAAGACATAAAAACAAAACACATTCCAGGTTCGAATGAATCAGAGGTATGTAACATCTCGTAAACATGGAACAACAATGCTTTCAATTTCGAATGCGGGGGTCACGGTGAAAGAATTCATTATGCTAATTAAACACAGATTTGTTTGGGACAAATATAGCGCTATTTCAAAACAAGAGATCGCAGCCAAACACCTATGCGTCTAATTTTTGAAAGCAAATATTATGCTGCATTTCTTAATTATATAGAACTTTGCGCATACAATCATGGCAATTCAAACATGATATGCCTGTTGCCAAAAGTTGTGATAATGATAGCCTATAGTCATGACAGTATTTTGAAGCAGGAGTTCTTGCATTCATTTTCTACATGATTGTGTCTCGCTTAAATTAATTAATATTTAAGAATTTTCGTAATTGTAATCTGATCATTGTACATTTTCTTTTTTTGCAATTTGATTCTTGATTTGTTGGCATTTACCATATTACTAACCTTGTGACAACTTCTTCCTTTGGGTGGGTGGTGGGGGGGGGGGGGGGCTAAGTGAAATGGGGGAGGGGATGCTATAAAAGTTTGTTCAATCTTGATACCATAGTAAAGTCATGCAATTAACTATTTTTCTTTGCTAATACTCTCATAATCCCCCCCCCCCCCGTTTCAATAAAATCTTATTACACCCTATCTTATCTAGGAACGTATTGCATGTGCCAACAACATTTTGCCGACAGAATGACAATATCTATTTTAAAAAAAATAATGATAAGGACTGTCCTGCCCCCTCCTCTCCCATCTGTTATTGCCCATAATCCCTCAAGTGCATAGAGGACGAATAATTCATGTTCCAAGTTTGTAATGAAATAACTTTAATAATGAGGACTCTGCCAAGATCAATTTTAGTGTCGATAATTCCCCTTCAGTTTCATCCGTTGGAATCGGGACTTTTTATCAGTTGAATTTCTTCCTCTTTCATGTAACTTCCTTGTCTATAAAAGGTTACCTGGTATGAAGCTTTACTAGACTTCCTCTCTATACCTCTTACATGATCTCTTTCCGTCCTATCTCCCCCTCTCTTTCTCTCCCTCTCTCTCTCCTCTCTCCTCTCCCATCTCCCCCTCTCTCTCTCTCTACCCCCTCTCTCTTTCTCCTCTCTCCCATCTCCCTCTCTCTCTCTCCCCCCCTCTCTCTCTCTCTCTCTCGTATTATCTGCCCCGCAATAATTGCCAATGTTCATTCCTGTCTGTTTGGGATTTCATTTACTGGGCCTACTTATATCCATACACTGCAATACTGTCAATACATATTTTATAGCCTTCAAGTATTGCGAAATCGAAAAGAACAGTTTGAAACGATTGCTTTCCATACACAGTTGTCCTAGGGGTTAGTTATGCGGGATAACTGTCTCGAGGGGTAGTTGTCCTAGAGGGTGGTTGCCCTATAGGGGGTAGTTGTCCTAGGGATAGTTGACTGGGGATGGTTATCCGGGGATGGATGTCCAGGGGGTAGGTGTCCTAGAACCGGGGGGGGGGGTGGTCGTCCATGCACCTGGAAGCGTCTTATCCACTTCAAAAATATATGACAATTAAAAACAGGCAAGTAAACAAAGAAACAAACAAATTACAAACAATCACCACCACCACCACCACTAACAACAACAACATCACCAACAACAACACCACCACCAACGACAACACCACCACCAACAACACCACCACCACCAACAACAACAAAACCACCAACAACAAGAACACCACCAACAAAAACAAGGTGATGACTGGCCTTTTTCCCCTTCTGAAAGGCACTATCATAGTCTCATTGACATGTTCTAACATGAACAGATGACATTTGCAAATATTCAATTTCGACAGCATATTCTGTCCGTCCGAAAATTTCCTTGTACTGTTTCCTCATGGATCGATAGCATATGAACTTTCTTGTCGATATGACCTAATGACCTTGTTATCTCCGCGTTTTTAGTATGCATAATTATACACATTAAGAAGAAATCAATTCGTTTTACCTTAACTTCTTGAAAGTTGGTAGTTGTCTCTGCCTGTTACGGGGAAAACCACTTATATAAGTTTCGCAATGAACAGGAAAGCATGCTTTTCTCTCCTACGACTACGAGGTTATTATTTGTATTGACAATATAGCAAAAGAAGGAAGTCCAAGTTTACATATATCCAGGTGTTTCAAAGAAAAAGAAAGTGAGGTTTCTATATACAAATGTTATGTTATGATGTATACTGTGTGTTTGGTGGTGGTGGTGGAGGGGGGGGGGTGTCAATATGAAAAAATCGCTACATTTGATTTTGTCAGTCTGCCTGACTTCAACCTTCTCTCTCTCTCTCTCTCTCTCTCTCTATAATATATACATTATATCTTTGTTTCCTCCTTCATGAAATTTGGCTCCCTCTTCTCCACCTCTCCTCTGTTTAGTTTATACTTTAAAACAAAACACAAAACTTAATTTCATTTCTACATTGTATCTCTTTCTCTCTCTCGTATTATCTGCCCTGCAATAATTGCCCCTGTTCATCACCATCTGTTTGGTCTTTTATCTTAGTAACCGTGGGACTAATTGTTAATTTTACTACTTATTATCCAAGCAACATAATAAGTAATTCATAGTAATGTTGGGAGATATTTTTGTTGGGGGGGGGGTCGGGTTATTCATGCACCTGAGAGCGTCTTATCCACTTAATAAATGTTGACAATTAAAAACAGGCAAGCAAACAAACAAACAAACAAACTACAAACAATAACCACCACCATTAACACCAACACCAACAACAACACCACCACCACCAACAACACCACCACCAACAACAACACCACCAACAACAACAACACCACCAACAACAACAACAACACTACCAACAAAAACAAGGTGATGAATGGCCTTTTATCTTCTCTGGGTATTTTTCCCTTCTGATATGAACACTGGCACTGTTACAGTTTCAATTACATGTTCTAACATGAAGAAATGACATTTGCGCAATATTCAATTTCGACAGCATATTCTGTTCACCCGAAATTCCCCTGTACTGTTTCCTCATTGATCGATCGCAAATGAACCTTCTTGTCAATGACCTTGTTATCTCCGCGATTTTAGTATGCATAATTGAATTTAAGAAGAAATCAATTCGTTTAACCTTAACTTCTTGAAAGTTAGTATAGTTGTCTACCATGGGGAAAACCATATGGGGAAAACCATTTCCCCATAATAAGTTTCGCAATGAACAGGAAAGCATGCTTTTCTCTTCTATGAGATAGTATATTGGCATTGGCAATAACAAAAGAGGGAAGTCCAAGTTTACATTTCCAGTTTTTTCAAAGAAGAAGAAAGTGAGGTTTCTACTGTATATACAATTTGTGTTCATGCTGTATGTGTTTATGTATGTGTGTATGACTGTATGTATGTGGTGGTGGTGGCGGTGGTGATGATGGGGGGGGGGGGGCAGGCGCGGATCCAGGATTTTCCAATAGGGAGGGCCGGAAATTTGAAAATTGCGCAGACCGTTTTATCAACTCAACATAACAATACTGACAAGGTCATATTAGAAGCACCATACCGGTACAATTTTTGACATTTTCATCGGGTGGGGGGGGGGGGGGGGGGGGCTATAACCTCTTGCCCGAAAAAGTAATTTTCTAGTTTCACAATTCGGCTAGCGAGCGAAGCGAGCCAGCAAAAATTTGAGCATAATATGTATTTTGTAAAAGTGGTATTTATCACCAAAATAAACGAGGAAAGATATGAAATATTCATATTCGGGCAGCTCGCTGCACCCCCCCCCCCCATTACGCGTGAAGAGCAGACGCTTTGATGTTTCATGAAATTATTAGAGAAAGAAGACGATTTGTTGTACCATTCTCGACTCTTTATCCTTGTCTGAATTCAGTCCCCCCCCCCGCGCGAAGCCCGGAGGCTTTGGCCTTTCATTAATTATTAGAGAAAGAAGGCGATTTGTTGTACCATTCTCGACTCGTATTCCTTGTCTGAATTCAGTTCCCCCCTCCTCTCCCGCGCAAAGTTCAGAAGCTTAACGTTTCATTAAATTATAAGAGAAAGAACACGATTCGTTGTACCGTTCTCGACTCTTAATCCGTGTGTGAATTGATTCCCCCCTCTCCTCCCGCGCGTAGCGCGTAAACTTTTGACGCTTCATTCAATTATTATTAGAGAAAGAAGTCGATTCGTTGTTCCATTCTTGACTCTTAATCCTTGTCTGAATTCAGTTTCCTCCCGCCCGCGTGAAGCGCGGAAGCTTTGACCTTTCATTAATTATTTGAGAAAGAAGACGATTTGTTGTACTATTCTTGACTCTTATTACTTGACTGAATTCATCTCCCCCCCCCCTCCCGCCCTGAGCACGGAAGCTTTGGCCCTCATAGTTTAATGAAATTATTAGAGAAAGAAGATGATTCGTTGTTCCATTCTCTACTCTTAAACCTTGTCTGAATTCAGTTTCCCCCCTACCGCGCAAAGCGCGGAAGCTTTGACGTTTCATTCAATTATTCGAGAAAGAAGACGATTCGTTGTACCGTTCTCGACTCTTAATCCTTGTCTGAATTAACCCCCCCCCCTCTTCCCGCGCGAAGCGCGGAAGCTTTGACGCTTCACTAAATTATTAGAGAAAGAAGACGATTCATTGTCTTACTCCCTGTCTGAATTCAGTTTCCTCCCGCCCGCGTGATGCGCGGAAGCTTTGACCTGTCATTAATTATTAGAGTAAGAAGACGATTCGTTGTACCTTTCTCGACTCTTAATCCTTATTTGAATTCAGCTTCCCTCCTCCCGCACGAAGCGCGGAAGCTTTGACGTTTCATTAAATTATTAGAGACAGAAGACGATGCATGTATATGTTCCCTCCAAAGACGTTTAAATATATTTAAACGTCTTTGAAAGCACCCATCTATCTCCGGTGTGTAAAGTCAGTACGGGCCGGATTTTTGTGTATTACGGGCCGGACTTTGTTGGGTGAAAAGTAACCCTTTATCGGAGATTTTGGGAACACAAATTCGGTCCGTCCGACCCCGGACTGGGAGGGGGGGGGGTCTCCTTTTTTAATTCTCTCTCTCTCTCTCTCTCTCTATTTCTTTTCTGTTCTCTCTTTTCTTTTCTCTTCTCCTTTGTTTTTTCTTCTCCTTTTTTTTCTTCTCTCCTTTTTTCCTCTTTTTTTTGCGCCGCCAATAGGGGGGGGGGGGGGCGCGGCCGTTTCGGCCCCACCTGGATACGCCACTGGGGGGGGGGGGGGGGGTGTCAATATAAACAAATCGCTACATTTTATTTTGTCAGGCTGCCTGACTTCCCCCTTCTCTCTCGCTCTCTCGCCCCCACTTTCTCTCTCTCCCTCTCTCTCTCGCTCTCTCTCTTTTCTTTTCTTCCACCTTCTCACTTTTCTATCCCTCCTTCTAGTTGTATCTACTCTTCCACTTTCTCCTTTCTCCATCTCTCCTTTTTCTTCTCACTCGATCTTCCCAGTTCCCCCTTTCCCACCTTCTTTCCCCTCCCTCTTCTTTCTACATCTACTAAAAACTTCAACTGTGTCTGGGTGCACATTCTCACTATCGGTACGTTATCATTGAGTCGACCGTTCCACGCTTCAACGCGTTTTCTATAGATATATAATTCATTTCTGACTCACTGGTTTCCACGGTTGTTCAATGATAATTCTCTATCTATTATACGTCGTTAGTTTGTTTACTTTGATAACCCAAAAGGGGGATTATGATGTCACAAACTGACGGGTAATTGACAGTTAATGGAAATTGATTACCTGTACGCTTAACCTTTCATTCATATTTTGTACATTCCATCCGCACGTTTCTTAGGTTAAAAGTTTCTACATGGATTTAATTTTACCTATTTTAGAGCAATGTACATTTCCGTATGTTATATTCCCCTTTTTAGACCGAATATGAAAATCATGCTGCAAAATTTAAACAACATTTTTTTTTATGTTAAAGAAAAAGAAATTAAGCTAAATTTTGTTTATATAAAGACTGGTAAATATACTAATGGGTAGATTCAGGATTTTCCAAAAGAGGGGCCCAACATTAATTTTCTCTAACAAATTTTGATAAGCAAAACAAAAACGAAGAAGAAGAAGGAGAAGAAGGATCGAGGAGGAGAATAAGAAGAAGGAGGAAGAGAAGAAGAAGAAGAAGAAGAAGTAGAAGAAAGGTTATCACCTCAAGGGGGGGGGGGGGCAATTCATCAGCCTTTTCTTGTGGCTAGTGATTCATCCCCGTGCATCAACATTAAACCTCTTTTGGAGATTTTCATTTTTGTTCTGTTAACATAAAACGAATTCTCTGTCTCCTCTTGTCAAGACTAGACGACACACATTTTTAATTAAACATGTGCTGTATTAGGCATTGGGCAATTAGGCATGTGCTGTATACAACAAAATGGCAATCGATTTTACTGCATTTCTAATACATATATAGTATCGAATCAACATTAAGCAGATCATTTCATGATCGAATAACACAAAGAATTTTATTTGGTAGAATAAATAATTACAATGCACCCCACACGTCATCCATTTATGCTATAAGCTGGTGACAAACATCTTGATTTGCGTAGGAGTATAGTTAGGTCAGTACGAGTAAATAACATGCATGTGTCATGGATCGTGTCAAAAGTTACATCGTGAATTTTAACGCATCACAAAATAACCGTCCACTGAAGTTATTTTGATGTATTGTAATTATAATTGACATTCCAAGAATGTGTGATCCGATTTACTTGTTTTTTTCCTTGTAGGCGCTCTTTATATAATACATTGCGTGGTGGTATATAGCGGCTGTTCTATTAGCCATCATCGTTTTCTTCAATATTTGCTAGCTATAATAAAATAAGCTATACAGTATATACTTAAGTCATTTAGTATACATTTTCAACAACATAGTATAACCAGTAAAGGCCAAATGCAAGGATAATCTATTTCGTACTGAGTTCTTCATTGTATACTCCACATCAATGTTGCAAAAACGAACCAAGTGCACGTTCAAGGTATAGCTCGACAGAGTCATGATGTGATACATAATCTTCGCTAATGCAGGAAGCCAAGTATGAAGATTTCAAATTTCACTGAATCGGAACTTTTATGCTGCCGAGAAAATCATATAATAATCCAACCCATTTGACTGCTTGCATATCATTTCAACTTATTCCGTTTTAGGAACTATTTATTAAGTCAAGTGGCACTGTGAACTTTGTGTGACTCAAGGTAGCTCCAAAGTCCCCGTCCCGAACTTGGGAAACCCAGGGACGCGCAAACATACTTAGCTTATCAGAACTTGCAAAGGTAAATCAGTTTCTGTGTATTCTAAGCAGTAGATAGAAGTGAAAAATTGAAAGTCAACAGTGAAAAACAAAAGCAAGAACAACATACCAGCCATATCATTGTAAAACGAGATATAATACGTCTAGTGCTCTGGACTTATTCAAAGGTAACTATTAAAAAACATCATTCCAAAGATTGACTGGTGAAAAGGCAAGTTAGAACATGCAGGAGATAACAAACGGTGCATCAGCATAATAGTTATACGAAGCACTTCGCCTATATAACACATATATAACCTAGACTACAGACGTCTCACCGATACCTATTTTGTCAGACTTTGGTGGTTGAAAGGAACCTTACAATACTAATTTTAAATATTTACTCCACACTATCTTTAAACCCTTTAAACAGAATAATAGCAACTAATCATACACGCTTGACAGGTTTGGCATTGTTCAAAAGTTTCGTTATCTGATCATATTCTACATTTTCTTTTTGTAAATTGCTTCTTGGTTTTTTTCTTTGCATTTACGTTATGTAACAACCAATTCCTGTCGGGAAAGAAAATGGTAGCTCACAAAACGCGAATAAGATATTGCAGATAACGCTAACACGACAGCAGCTCACTGCTGACCATACTAAATTGGAAGAAATTCCTTTTACTTATTTGAATGAAGTGATTGTAAGAACATGTTTTTTTCACGATGAATATAAAATATGTTTCTTCTCAGATCTGTATTGATCAATCTAAAGAGTCTGATTGATCAATTAAGTTCTGAGAAAATCAACCAAAGGCAATCTCAATAACCTTTTGCCTCACATATTGAAATGTGGGAACATGCAATGACGTATTAAACTATCATGCATTCCAAACATGCTTTCTATGGGACATACAATAGGGTATTTCCCTAGAGTTCATATTTCGAAACAAGTTGCGATCGTGTTTGTAGCGAAATGGGGAAATAGTTTGGAGAGTTTGGATAAAAGATAAATTGTTCTGTGAATCAAAATATCCTGGGTTAGAATAAAAAACAGGCGGATGACTGAAGTCTGCGTGTTGTTTTAACGTGCCTCCTCCATTAATTTTTTAAAATAGAAGCATGTAACGTGAGAGTGGAAACACTCCTTCCCTCTGATAGTACGTTAACTTTAGGCTCCGTGTGGAGGAGAGACACTATTCTGAACGTTAAAACGTACTGTACTCAAAACCCATTGTTCTCCCTGTAAAAGAGAAGGGGTATGAGGGAAGGGGGGGGGGGGGGGGACTCCGATGTAGTGGTCCACCTGCCGCGACAGTGAAGAGAGCTCATGAGAATGTTCTATGACGAAGCAGTGTATCGGATTGTTATAACAGCCAAACCTGTTTATAGCGACCGCCCAAGGGAAACGCAAAACGTGTTCTTTATAGACAGGTGGCCTTTGAAGACAGGTTTCTTTAGTTCATGTTTCAATTGGAAACCATTTTCAAGGGGGAA
This sequence comes from Strongylocentrotus droebachiensis, assembly GCA_035222895.1. Lineage (NCBI taxonomy): Eukaryota > Metazoa > Echinodermata > Echinoidea > Camarodonta > Strongylocentrotidae > Strongylocentrotus > Strongylocentrotus droebachiensis. The sequence continues at coordinate 38,074 of JAVYIG010002767.1, forward strand.
AAAACGAGGTCTTTGTAGACAGGTGGTCACTGAAGCAAGTTTGACTGTATTTTTAATAAACACATAATTAAAAAAAAAGAAGTTTCACTGCATTTGTTTTTCAAAATTTGCCACAGTGTGACTGAGGCTTTGCGCGTCATCTTTGTGATATACTTTTATTTTGGTAAATATAAATCTTTACAACAAGACTGGGGCTCTGCGCATCATCACAATAAAATTGATTTTTCAAATATGAGCAGAAACAAGTACACTGTAAAAAAGAATTTGTTCATTGGTAATTTTTACGTATTTTTTCCATGTAGAATTTACTTGAAAACATTAGTTTTGCCACTTACGCACTAAATTTAAGTCTTGCTAACTCAAACTTTCAATTTAGTAGAACATACGTGGAATATTTAAGTAAAATCAAATACATAAGAACTTTAAGTAATTTCAGCTTGTATTAATTTAGTAATTTTAACTCAAAATCAGAAATTATACGTATTACTCAAACAATTTATGTTGATTATTCTTATCTTTTTAAAGGAAGGACCGATGCAGTGCGTAATAGAAATATTTACATAATTTATGAATATTCATTAAGACCAAATTAAACTCTTTTTAAAACAAAACAATTCTTTTTTGTGGTTGAATGAAAATTTAAGGACTTTAAAACATTTACTAATTCATTTAACATGGCTAAGCAAAGACAGGACAATTTTTAATTGTTACCCAGTTCAAAACAAATCAAAACTTGATATTTCAGGAAATTGTCAACCAATTTTCCTTTTAAGATGCTACGATCAAGTATATATAAAATTTTGAGCTTTTCAATATGTGTCGAATTGAAGCGTATGTAATAGTTTGTGATGGTGGTAGATATATATATACGGTTAAATCTTAAATAGAAGTAGTGTTAGTGATTAGTGATTAATCTTAAATAGAAGTAGTGAATGATTAGTGGATGTTACTTGTTAGATTAGATGGGTACCAAATCGTGCAATATGTAATCCTATCATAGCTTTTTTTTAATTATCTAAAATGATTACAATACTTAAATTATTTACGTTAATGTAACTCGATTTAACTGAGTAAAAATTTATTCAGCAAAATAAGTAAATTCTACTTAAGATGCCGTAGCTAATATTTACTTAATAAAAATAATGCAATTCTTTTCCTCAATTTTATTGAGTTATTTCGACTATTATTTTTTTACAGTGTATACTCTTTATATAATGTACAAAATCGCAAATCGTAGTTTTCCAAATTACTTGTTTTCTTGTAAATAGTTAATTAATTATTATCAAATGTAAATGCTTTATCTCAATGCTGTGGGTGCATGACTAGGGAAGGACAGTCTTCGGGCTGAGGTAGGCCTCCGTGCGTAATTAAAATAAACTGAATGAAATGCAATGAACATACATCTTGTCCACGAGTTCGGGAAGGATGCAGGCAATCAACCAGCCAGCCAAGTCACCAGACGTGGGCCCTGGGAATCACCTGACCCACCCGTCTGGTTCGTCAACCTCCAGTTTCCGACATTTCGCAATTGTTTGACCAACATTTCCACTGCATTTGTTATTTTATGCTTGCTGCAAGCAGTGACAAGCTGGTTCATGTCTATATTCACTGACCATTGTGTGTCTGCTGTCAGGAGACAGAATATACATCCAGAGGATCAGAGAGTGTTGTTACAAAACTAGGAATATATAGAACCGGATCTGTTTGAAAAAAGGGATTTTATTTCCGCCTGCCAATAGTCAACGGAGTTCATTCAGATACGTGATAATGTATCAATGATTTGCTATTCTTCCAGATGGGTGAAGATAAAAGGGCACTCGTGAACATCTGATTGAAACAATGCTCCGAAAAAATTATTAGAAAACGTTGTCATTTTTCTCGTACAGAGGGAGGCTCATCGGCATCCACCTTGAATCCGTGATTGAATGACTGCCCATCAAGCCCGTCGAGATCGTTCGTAGATGCGTCATTCGGAATGGCAGAACAGGAAACGATTGATGCGATGACAAGCGCAGCAGCGAAAGCTGATGATGCAGCCCTAGTGATAATTCTTGATGGAGCTCCCCCTGGGATCGTCAACAGACCCAACATATATGATCGTACAGCCATTCAGGTAAGAATCATAATAACGATGATAATTCTACAGAGGATCAGATTATTACCCCTGCTGTAGGGGGGGGGGGGGGGCTTCTCCTCTGGGGGAAAAACAGGTAAAAACAGGTAAATTTTAACTTTATTTGAGACGGGCCCCCTCCCCTGGTGCTAATTTTTTTTTGCTCCTTACCCCACCCCGCTTATTTACCGGATGGCTGTTTCGCCGCTGAATATTTTCTCACGAATTGGGCCCCCTCTTTGGCCCCCTCCCCTGCCGCTGGATCCGCCCCTGGCTGTAGATAAGGCGCTGAAGTATTCAAAAAATGTCTTTCTATTCCACGGGTACCGGTACACCCTTCTCTTCCCTTTACGACACTTTAATGGTTAATAACTATATTATTAACTGATTTGGTTGATTCGTTAATATCTAATTCGGTCATCATTTTTTTCCATTTATAAAACCCCCCTTTTTTGTTTTAGTGAATTTATCTACCATGCATGTTTACAATGCTAGTGATACAAAAGATTGAGGGTGCGATAGATGGTCCAGGCGTCTTCTTTTCTCACATTTTTTTACCATTCTTAATTTTTGTCCTTACTTTTTTAAAACATATTAGAAGGGGGTGGGAGGGATAAGGTGCCCCTATGCCCATGTATTTGTCCATATACCATTCTGTCTTGTTATTATTGAGAAACCCGTGTCCATACTATCCAATGCAAGCTATAATTATGTTATGGCTGTCACGTGAGGGAGGGATTATAAGTAACGTATTAAGCAGCATATCTTATATTGCTCTAAAATGTAAACATTGTAATACAACATCCTGTTCGGAATTTGATGACAACAAGAATTTTTTTTGGTCACTCGAATAACCCAGGTCATGAATTCTGACAGCCCGAGCACGGCCCGTATCCTGATCGACCACGGTGCCGACCTCGATCGCCCCGACCCTAGCGTACAACGAACCATCCTTCACGACATCGCCGAAAGGGGATGTATTGAGACCCTCAATCTCCTGCTCGAACACGGGGCCAATGCCACGGCCCGGGATAACATGGGCAACACCCCCGCACACCTTGCTGCCGAAAAAGGAGGCAGTTACCGAATTCAGGTAAAGAAAATGAATACATGCATGAATAAATTATTGATTGATTGAAAGAATAAATGAATAGATAATTGAATAGATAAATAAATAAATGATGAAATGAATATGTAAATGATTGAATAAATAAAATGAATTTTTAAGTTAATAAATAAATATATGAATAAATACAAAATAAAAATAAAGAAATAAAGAATAAAATGACATAAATTAAAAATGAAAACAGCAATGGGTGTAGACGCTTTGGATTCGACGTCGAGCACGAATCTGCCTAACAAGCATTATATTATGTCATTTTCTTCAACAGAGGCCGTCGTATAATAATCTAATCTGATAGGTGTGTTTGGCATCGATGGGCGTTGCATAAGTGGGTGTGGTATAACTGGGCGTGGCATCGGTTGTTATTTTACTCTCGGTTGACGGCTGGGCAAGGAACAACCTCGAACTCGTGTTTTCACTCCAAGCACTATAGGAGCAAACATGCCAGAATAGAAACTTTCCAGTTGTGGGGTATCTATTATTTCTACATTTCTCATAATATATGGGATAATTGTGGGCACGGTCCCCAGGCCATGGATCATCTACCCAGCTGTGACATGCTGGCTGACGTGGCTCTTACTTGCTAGATATTAGGAAATATTTGTGTCATGATTTGAAATGATGATGACAATATAATTATGTGTACCTAAAGTTAAACAGAAATTAATGCAAACGTTATGGAAAATTAAATACCAATACGTGTACTTATTTTCACGGTTCGTGCATGATTATAAAGTGTTGTTATGATCCTGTGTCTATCTTTCTTAGATCTTGGACAGACTGTCACAAAATTGTACATTGACAGAGGTAAACGCAGCAGGCAAAACACCCCTGGATCTTGCCAACGAAGGAAATCATGGGGAAATCGTCGAATGGCTTCAAAATTTCTGTATGTAACATTTAAAAGGTAGCATTAATTTCTGTTTTTATATTCCACCACCTTCTAAAAATATATTAAAAATATATTAGATATCTTACAAATTTATTAGGATATTTGAGTGAATAAGTTGAAAATGGTACAATAATATTTAAACAGAAATTCAAAAATAAATTGAATTTACTTTTTGATCTCGATAAGCTATAATAATAACGACAATGATAACAATGATAATGATAATACTAACAGCAACAATAATAATAGTAATAACAATAATAATGATACTAATGGCAATAATGATTATGATTATTATAATGATAACGATAACAATGATACTTAAAATAATTAAACAAATTGTTTACCCAGGGAAGCCACAGCACGACTATTTTCCTGAAGGGTAGGCCTACCCATTTACACCCGGGTGGGGAGAAGCAAATATGGATCAATGATCAATTATCAATAACCAATTAGGATTATTATTAGTACTTGTAGTAGTAAAAGTATTTTCCATACTTTTTGTTTGATCGTTGCTTTACAGATACTCAAGTGTTTCCACTCCAATTCTTAGTGAGGAGAGTGATAACAATGCGTGTCCGGGTCATCAACAACTTACATAACCTCCTACCATCCATTCTCATTGATTACCTACATGGAAGAAGACCAAAATAGAGGCAAATAGTTCATCGTTAGAGATTGCTATATTTCAAATGTATATGGTGATACCGTGATTTTTCATTATTATTGAATACATTATATCTCTAAGTGTACTGGAAACACGATTGGATGTGCTTTTGAGAAATTCTTAAAGAGTAGATTACCACTCTCTCATCATCTCATCTGTACCGTAGTCTGGCTGACCGTTGGGGCACCACTGTAGATTTAGCAACCAGCTTCCTCCATTCCTCGCGGTTCTCAGCTTTCCGCCGTATGATGTTCCAGTCAAGGCCAGTCCATTATTTGATGTTGTCTTCCCATAGTTTCTTCTGTCTGCCTCTTCGTCTTCCTCCCTGTATACTGTTCCCTGTAGGATAGTCTTGACCAGTCCAGATGATCGTGTGACGTGCCCGTACCACTTCAGTTTACGTCTTTTTACTGAAATATTACCACACCTCTGAGTAAAGCGAGTTCAACAGCTAAAAATGGAAAATGTTAATGGTGGTGGTGTACAGACAAGAGGAAAATCAGAGTTATCTATACCCAGAGTTGGACCACCTCGTTTCCAGTTGGCACTTACCATTAAGGTGCAATCAAATAGTAATATGCGCCATTCATGTTGTGTTGAAGTGGGACCGAAGTTACCACATGATGTGCCTCAATGTATCTAAGAAAAACCCAGAGCTATCTGTACACAAAGTGTGGCCAACTTGGTGTCAGTTGGTTACAACATGGCGTTCTTTTGTGTTTGAGCTTGCCCAACAAAGCAGTACTCGCCATTATAGTGCCCGACTCGAACCGGGTTTGCTAAAGCCTAAACTTTCCTCAGCCTATAGCTCTGAGAAAACTTTAAACGTACCTATATTATAATGTAGGTACTCGAGGAAAACTGAGAGCCATATATACACAGAGTTTTTCCGACTTGGTTTCACTGGGTCGTACAGCATGGCGTATATTCTTTTGTTTTGTGCTTACCCAACAAAGCAGTTGTCGCCATGTAATGTGTCCAACTCGAACCGGGTTGGCCAAACTCTGTGTATATGGATGGCTCTGGGAAAACTGAATGGATAGTGCCCTCTAGAGCTATATACATGTACATTCTTCTTTTCTTTAAACCAGCACAACTTATAACTGTATAAACTCTATCTCCATCTAACTTGTAGCCAAATGCAACAAACATCAAGAGGCACTGATTGCCCATGTTTAGGACTACCCTTTTGACGATTTTCTTTGTCAAACTTGGAGCTAAAGAGAGTTTTATCGAAACTGGTAATCAGTTCCCAAATAACAGACGATTCACAGCTAGACACTGCCACTTTTAGGAACTTCCGTAAGTTACTCAATCTTCTTGTATTTAATATAACTGTGCATGTCCCACAAACAGACAAGGTCTTACGTGCACACTATCATTCTATCTAGCTGTGTCAAAGATAGATTTAAAGTATACCAGTACTTTAAAAAATATCCATTGCCGTGAAAACAAAAAACAATGTCTCGCGTAATCGTATCACCAGGAGCGAGTTCTTGAATCGAAACTTAATGTGAAGTTGGTATGATGATTGTTGTACCTGACTGCTAAGAAAGCATTGTATGTTTGTAAGCGTCAGTGAGCTTTAGTACCAAAATGCACGAGTACATTGACTTGGTTTCGAACCCAGGACCTACCGGTTAATAATTATATATTTATACTTAATAGTAAGAAAATAAAATTATATATACTTATATTCATAGTAGCTATTGTACAGCGGTCTTATCATGGCGATAGCCATATATATTAAATAAATTGTAGATTTTGTTTAAGATTTTCATGTTGAAGTTTGAATTTTGGATCGCTCTAACCCCCAAAGCAATGATAAAGATGTTATGGTGACGATTTGTTGAAATTATGATTTTTATGAAAAAGGAACACAGATTTTTTATTTTCTCCTTTGTACATGTTTTAATGGATTATTAGAGAATCGACAACTCATTTTGTCTATTATACTTAAGGTGCAATTATATTTTTCCTGAAATTGATAACGGTCTTTCTATTTCTAGAAAATAGTTATTTTCGTGATCATGATCATGATCATGATCATCATAAACAATTATTACGTAATGAATTTCAGACTCTTCAATTTAATTTGGGTTTAGAGGCTTTTGGGTGTACAGGTCACAGAGTTTTTTATCCAAGATATATTGTATATACAAATTTATTGTATTTAAATGCTTTTTTTTTTTTATAAAGCTAGGATAATGTTCCAGTAGTCTAACTGACATGCAAAATGTTTGAATCGATAATTTAGTAAGCTAATATTTACAATTTTCATTTAAACCGTCTCTATAATATTAATAACATACATATCAAATTAAAGGAAAATTAATACTATATCAACATCAAGTAATATCAAGCTTCGCATTTTCATGCTGGGATGGGCAAATTCACTTAACCATTAGGAGGTCTAATTAAGAAAATCGCAAAAGTAGCGCAAGAAGCCATTCAAATGAACATGGACATCTGTAAAATAGTCTTGTTCAACAGTGAAAACAAAGAATGGGAAACAGTGAGGAAGGTTGAGCTCTGGATGTCAACTGTAGTCTCAGGACTGCATGGTTTTAACAAACGCGTTCAAGTTGCCTTTCCTTTTGTGTTGCTCAGGATTTCTTTAATTGTTTCAATTTGACTCTATAAGATAGAAAAGCTCATCAACATGTGAATGGCCAGATGCTCCATTTTTTTAATCTTCTTTTTTTCAGAGACTCATTTATTGTGAAATGGCCATGTCAACTCATGCGTGAATGTTGTGATTGCAAGCTTGTCATCTTCAGTTTAAGTCAAATATTCATTTAAAAAAAATAATGATAAACAGTGTCCACCTTTTTTGCTGAATGTATTTGTAAAGGCTTGTATTTAGAACGCAATATGCTAAATATTTTGATCTGACCTGTTCTGTATTTTGATTTAGCGCCATCTTGTGACTAGAACGAAACTTAGTTTCACATTCACAAGTTTATTTTCTTCATCACGGTCTTTTCGATAGAAGAGTAGGTCAACCTGGATCTCTTTCTATTAATGCTGTAGAAACTTGTATATGTTTGGCGATTTCAAATACAGGCGTGAAGAGATACGTGTATTCAAACAGCGTTTAAATACCACGGTTTTATTGAATTTCTCAATATTATTTTCTCTTTCATTGTTATTGTTTTTGTCTAGGGTTTGGAATAAGATGAGCAATGCAAACTAAATGTGCAATAGAGTAAACGAAAGATAAACATTTACTTTAGCTAGACGAAAGATTTATATTATTGGCTTGCCGGGTAGAGTGATGTGATTCTGTTTGTTGCAATTATGACGTAGTATTGTCACATTATGATATGATTTCATTAGTGTAATGAATGGAATGTGTACTTAAAGACTGTATCTATAGTATATATCAGTTTCTGTGTTATCAATGTTTTAATTTTTATTATCCATTGATAACATAAACATATGGGGATCTATTGTAAAGAGGGGATTATATATATTTCTTTAGTGAATTTTCATGAAAAATTAAAAATGGATGTTTGAAAAATGATTCGATGGAAGGTTAAATAATATTAATCGATTATTTGTTAATGGGATATTTACATGACCTCGGGGATTTGCTTATCTGTACAATGCTTTATAATAGGGGTGTTGGTAGAGAGGCGTGTGGTGGTGGGGGGGGGGGGGGGGGGTGGCCGGCAGGGGAGTGACTATCTAAAGTAATAACCTTGTCGGCATAATTATCACAGTTTAATTATTACAATTATGAATTGTTTTGATTTATACAAAAATCTGAAGGTCGATTTGTGTAGACTATATTGGTGTCCCTCTTTGTAAATAATTAATTTTCACCTCTTCCCCTCACGTCTCTTACCTCTCTACTTATCATTAAAAAAAAATAAAACAATTGAAACCTAATTCTAAATTATATATTATATAGATCTAGATTTAATGAATTTCTTGATGATTGTCAATATCGGTAGATTTATGTAAATAAGAAATAAAAGATGTGCATTGTGAACCATGAAACATATCTATTTGCTGTTCTTAAATTGTATCTTAAGTATTGAGTGTCCTTATCAGGTGCATGCTCATATTCCGACCATATATTTTGAACAAACATGATCATAATGATAACAATAATTATAATAATAGTAATAATGATGACGATGTTGGTGATGATGATGAAGATGATGATAATGATAATGATAATAATACTGATACAAATAATAATGATAACAACAATTTTGATGATCATAATAATATTGTCAATAATAATAAGATAAGATGATGATGATGATGATAATAATAATAATAATAATAGTAATGATTATAATGATGATAATAATAACAATAATGGTTTGTTTATCGAGGGAAGCATCATCAGTATCAAAGGTGTTCTTCTTGAGGGCCCTAGAACTATTACCCCATCAATTGCCAGGTACCTATTTACACCTGGGTGGAGAGCGGTATATGTCGATCAATTAATTATCGAAGGACGTTGTTCCCAGGCTGTGATTCGAACCCCTAGCCGTTGGATCGAGAGTCCCCTACCACAACTCCACACTTTCTTGAATGCCTTCTTCACAATTGTTTCCTCGACATTACACGGTGTATGTCTAATATGGATAGTAAAAAACACATTCTAAGTTATGGAATAATAAAAGAATTACATATTTCTTGAATGACCATGATGATATAAAAACAGATAAACAACATCTAAAGTACAATCGCAGATAGGCATGCAGTTATACGACAAATAAGGAATTTATTAACATTTCATCAATGATAATCTATTCATCAATCTACTTATCTGTCTGACATATAATATATTATAAACCTCTCATCAATCATCTGATTGGTCGAAATTGGAGTCGTGATTTTAGTCATGCCCGCAAATAAAAGCGAACTATACTTGTTGCCCCGGGTAACGGGCGATATTGATAAAGATGCCCGTTGCCCTGGGTAACTGGCCGCAGAATTAAATTTTGCTGAGATCCCCATTTGTTTACGTGTAAAAAGTTTTTTTTTGTGCGAGCACGGATACCAGATTATCTGTGATGTCTTAACCAATCTTTACTCAAGAAAACGAAGGTAAGGCAAAAATTCTCGTTTCTTTGTAGACTATTTTGTGAATTCGGTATATAAAAGATATATGGACTGCTTTAATTTTCGAGGCATAGCTGTTTCTATAGGCTCAAGGGGACGTTACATCCTGCTATGACCCCAAAGCTCGCCGTGGCGGGCGGTGCGCCGAGGGGCCATAACAGGATGTAACGTCCCCAAGCAGAAATGAGGATACCTTACAGCGTCATTAGGACATGAAAATGTCCTGCTAATGACCATGTCTACTTAATGACTCGATTTTTAACTATGTAGTTAAAATCGAGTCATTAAGTAGAAATAGTCATTAGCAGGACATTTTCATGTCATGTCCGATTGAAAAAAAATCTTTTCTGCCCTCTATGTACGTTTGTAGGCAGAGAAAACTTTTAGACCTACCAAGAAATGATAGGTAATTAATTAGTCAATTGTTTAATTAATTAGTCAATTGTTTAATTAATTTTATTGTTTTGAATTTAGGGTAAGGGTTAAGGTTAGGGTAAAATGCCAGTTTGTATGATGTCCTGTTAATGTACCATTTAGGATTATATATATAGATGTCCTCTTAATACAACATGTAATGTTATATATATTAAAATAATAATTAAAACAATAATATTGAATTAAAAATCCATGAGAGTTCTCTTCTTCACTAGGACCAGTGTCAATTTTATTATTTCTCATAGCAGTCAATACAGGTTTATCTATAATTTGGCCTCATAGAGAGGTTGTAACTCTGTGGCTATGAGAGTTATTTGGGGATACAACGTAAGCTGTCGACACCACTTCTTCCATGCTTAGAGCCCCTTCTTGCTCACATCGAGCCTGTTTGTTTGGCTATCTCCCACCTATCTCTTTATGGTGCTAGCTAGTCTGATCGTTAGTGTTGCGTGCTAAAATTAATATCGCATGTTTACTTTGGGCATAATTTGTTTGAACTGTAAAGACTTTGGATCTTTATCAAATACAAATCATGATAAACAGCACGCGTAATTTGGCTATAAGAAACAACTACGTGCAGAAAATCTCACAAACCAACGACATCTGGATTCTACGATTGGACTTGAGTTTATTCAGTTAAATCTAACGCTCCTTTTTAAAACATATAGGAATACTTAAACCTCGGTCTAACTGCCAAAAGATAAAAACGCGATTTAGATTCAATAATGGGTTAAATTTTAGCAGAAAGGAGGCAATACATTTTTACTTTTGGGTCCCAGTGTTCTCTAAAATAGTGCAACGTATGTACTCATGTCGATAGAAGTGGTGGTGGTGGTGGTGGTGGTGGTGGTGGTGGTGGAGTCAAGATAAAGCGAAGCGGTCTCTTACTCGGAGTCGACGGGACATCAGATGTTTGTCTACACAGTGGATAGTACAATTTGAGGCAGAGCACAAAGATCACATGCTGTGTACGAGGCCATGGCTCCCTCTTTGATATGACGAAATGGCTTCCAAAGCGGATGAATACCCATTTGAAGCGATATAGGAGGGAGAGCCTAATACTGAACGTGTACGTCAACCGATAGGATAGACGCCTTGTCAGAAAATCCTTTCAGAAGCATCATAGCATGCAGGAAACCCAAGACGACGGATGATGAGGATGATCACATTCAGATAAGCCATCCTTTCATGTATTCAGTGCTTTCAAAACCGGTTAATCAAGTTAATGTGCGATACAAAAGTGCAATCTGAAAACCTTTTTTGTCTGTAAATCATTGATATTCGTCGATTTCGTACTACATGTACCAATCATCTCTTCAATCTGCAGTATCGTGTTTCCTAAATATTTCTACATCATATGTTATTCTGGTTTATTCCAATTTAAAAACTGAATTGTTGTGGATCGGTTATTTCCCCGGTCAACTTTTCTGCCCGATAATATTTATAGATATATATAAATTAAATACATAATACCCTCCTATAGTGAGAGACAATACACAAACCGAGACAGAATGAACATGGCGCTTTTTACAGCGGTGAAGGGAGGCGATCTCTTAAAGACAAGGTCTATTCTAGAAGACGAGACAGGTGCCAAGCTGGAGATGCTACAGAGTGAGGATCCTGATGGAAATACACCCCTCCACATCGCTTCAGAAGAAGGGCATATTGACCTCGTGAAATATATGATTGATTTGGGGGCGGATCTAGAAAAGCAAAGTAGAAGCGGTGACACCTCTCTTCACTATGCGTCTCGGAGTGGTCACCAGGATGTTACTCAATATCTCATCGGGAAAGGAGCAGATATCAGTATTGGTGATAGCAATGGCTATACACCTCTCTATCTTGCTTCGGAGAAGGGCCATTTTGGCGTTGTTGAATGTTTAGTAAATTCTGGAGCAGATATAAACAAAGCTTCATATGATCATTCTACACCCCTTTATACTTCAGCAAGTAAGGGGCATTTTGACGTAGTGAAATATCTCATAACTAAAGGAGCCGATCTTGAAAAGATTGGTCCTAAGGGTCAAACTCCACTTTTAGTTGCGTCATTGAGTGGTCATTTGGAGGTTGTTAAGCATCTTATTAGCCAGGGAGCAGAGCTTAATACTGGGGATGAAGATGGTTACACACCTCTCTATAGCGCTTCAAAGGAGGGTCATCTAGACATAGTAAAGTATCTGATTAACAAAGGAGCAGATTTAGACAAGGGAGGGTTTGATGGGGAGACACCACTTCTAATAGCATCAGGGAGAGGTCATCTTCGCATTGTTGATTACCTAACGAGAAAATGAGCTAATCCTGAGTTGAATAGTAAGGACGGATTCACACCACTCTTTGTTGCTGCACAAGAGGGTCAACTTCATGTTGTTGAATGTCTAGTGAATACTGGAGCTGATGTTAACACAGCAGCAAAGAGTGTTGATACACCTTTACATGCAGCATCTCGTGAAGGTCATCTAGATATAGTGAAGTATCTCATCGATAATGGAGCAGATATTGATAGTAGAGGTTATAGCGGTCATACGCCTCTTTGGGTGGCATCACTCAATGGCCAAATTACAGTTGTCAAATGTCTTATCAGTCAAAGAGCAGCTAAAGAGATGGGTGATAACGATGGCCTTACACCTATGCATGCTGCTTCACGGGAAGGTCATCGCCATGTTGTGCAATATCTCATCGCTGAAGGAGCAAAATTGAACACGGGAGATAATGAAGGATTTACTCCCATACATCTCGCTTCACAAACCGGACATCTTGATATTGTTGAATGTCTAGTGAAGGCAGGAACTGATGTGAACAAAGCAGCAAAGAGTGGTGCTACACCTTTGCACGGAGCATCTTTTAAAGGCCATTTAGACATAGTGAAGTATCTCACTGATAAAGGAGCAGATATTGATAGTAGAATTAATAACGGTCAGACGGCTCTTTTAGTCGCATCACTCTGTGGTCACATTGCAGTTGTCAATTATCTTATCAGTCAAAGAACAGATAATCACAAGGGTGATAACGATGGCCATACACCTCTGTATGTTGCCTCACATAAGGGTAATTACAATGTTGTGCAGTCTGTCATCGCTGAAGGAGCAAACCTGAACACGGGAGATAATGAAGGATTTACTCCCATACATCTCGCTTCACAAACCGGACATCTTGATGTTGTTGAATGTCTAGTGAATGCAGGAGCTGATGTAAACACAGCAACAAAGAGTGGTTCTTCACCTCTGTATGCAGCATCTCAGGAAGGCCATATAGACATTGTGAAGTATCTAATTAATGAAGGAGCAGATATTGATAGTAGAGGTTATAAAGGTCAGACGCCTCTTTGGGTAGCATCACTCGATGGCCATATTTCAGTTGTCAAATATCTTATCAGTCAAAAAGCAGATAAAGAGATGGGTGATAACGATGGCAGAACACCTCTGTATGCTACTTCAGCAAAGGGTCATCTCGATGTTGTACAATATCTCATCGCTGAAGGAGCAAACCTGAACACGGGAGAGACCAAGGGATTTACTCCCATATATATCGCTTCACAGAACGGACATATTGATGTTGTTGAATGTCTAGCGAATGCAGGAGCTGATGTAAACACAGCAGCAAAGAGTGGTACTACACATGCAGCATCTCATAAAGGTCATTTAGACATAGTGAAGTACCTCATTGATAAAGGAGCAGATATTGACAGCAGAGGTTATAACGGTCAGACGCCTCTTTGGGTGGCATCAATATATGGTCACATTGCTGTTGTCAAGTATCTTATCAGTCAAAGAGCGGATAAAGACATGGGTGATAACGATGGCCATACACCTCTGTATGTTGCTTCAGAAAAGGGTCATCTTGATATTGTACAATATCTCATCGATGAAGGAGCAAACCTGAACACGGAAGATAACAAGGGATTTCCTCCCATATATATCGCTTCAAAGAACGGACATCTTGATGTTGTTGAATGTCTAGTGAATGCAGGAGCTGATGTAAACACTGCAGCAAAGAGTGGTTCTACACCTCTGTATGTAGCATCTCATGAAGGCCATCTAGACATTGTGAAGTATCTCATCCCTGAAGGAGCAAACCTGAACACGGGAGATAATAGGGGATTTACTCCCATATATTTCGCTTCACAGAACGGACATCTCGATGTTGTTGAATGTCTAGTGAATGCAGGAGCTGATGTAAACACAGCAGCAAAGAGTGGTTCTACTCCTCTGTATGTAGCATCTCATAAAGGCCATCTAGACATAGTGAAGTATCTGATGAACGAAGGAGCAGATATTGATAGTAGAGGTAATAACGGTCAGACGCCTCTTTGGGTGGCATCACTCAATGGCCACATTACAGTCGTCCAATATTTTATGAGTCAAAGAGCAGATAAAGACAAGGGTGATAACGATGGCAGTACACCTCTGTATGTTGCTTCAGAAAAGGGTCATCTCGATGTTGTACAATATCTCATCGCTGAAGGAGCAAACGTGAACACGGGAAATAACAATGGATTTACTCCCATATATCTCGCTTCACAGAACGGACATCTTGATGTTGTTGAATGTCTAGTGAATGCAGGAGCAGATGTAAACAAACCAGCAAGTGATGGTGATCTATCACTCCTTGCTGCCTCTCGTGTGGGCTATTTTGACATCATAAAATATCTCATTAAGAAAGGAGCTCACATCGAGTCACCTAATAATTACGGTTGGACAGTTTTTCATTTTGCAGCAGGTAATGGCCACTTGGAAATTTTGGAATATTTATTGAGAAACAGCACTGGCGGTACTTCGGGGAACAGTCCCAATGTTCTTCAAGTAGGACTTCAGGTAGGGTACTCAGTTTAAACTTCTTTTCTAAAATGTCGGGTCGTGGCTCGGCGCGCTGGCTGTATCGTGTGTTTAGATGTGCTTTTTTTTTTTGGGGGGGGGGATTAAAGACAGGTCCTTCGGAATGAGCAACCCATTATCAGGCTTTGAGGTATGGAGATTGAAAGAATACTAATGAAAGAATTACGTTTGAGAGTTCCGAAAATGATGAACATTTCTTGATTTAACCTCTCCCACACAATATTTTCAAATAGGCCTCATATTGAGACATCATTTTAAATCCGCTCTTCTTTTACTATTGTAATTGTTTAATTTGTATTGCGTCTGATTTTGTATTGTATATATGTTATATATGATTTTGTATGTATGCACGGAATTGCAGAAGAACAGCCGTTGGTTGAAGCAAGTGATCCGTGTTGAAATGAAAATGAAATGAACCACGGACAATTACCCCTGGTACATAATTGTTATTGGGAGATAATTATCCCAGAGATAATTGTCTTGGGTTCAGTTGTTCGGAAATGGCTGCAGTCTTATAGTCATATATGTCTCATATCAGGCCTACGGTCGATCAGTTATACATGTGGTGTCAAATGATGAAATATAATGTAGATCTGGAAATAAGAATAACAATGAAAATCGTGTAGGAGCAAATATCATGATTTCCCGAGAAAAACCACACTATCGAATAAAAAAGTTATACAACTAAATATCGGCGATTAAATATGGATAATCAAAAACAAATATCAAGGTTCATTTAATTGTTCGGTCACACAATATACAAGTGTCAAAGGGAGCGTACAGCTCTCCTAAACGTCAATAATCAACACAAAAATAACACTGATCATTGGATAAAAAGGGAACAATTAATATCCTGTGTGTTACAACAAGCAGTACAATAATAAACGGGATTCACGCGCCAAAGGTTAATTACTGTCACGACCAAATAAATAGACAAAAATACAATCATACAAAAACAACGATCATCAAAACAGCAACAAAACAAAAAAGGATCATTAAAAAAAATCAAAAATTCATCACAACACAACGGATGAGGACGACAATGATAATCTTCGGTTATTGAAGAGACAGATGTGAAGGTACGGCAAGATGACGAAAATATGACGAGTCGATTGATGAGGGATAACAATTGCTGTTGAAGTTGTTAAACAATGATGCCGAATGAGGAAACCATTTATGTATGGGAAAGCAAAATAGCTTGCTCTGTTCTCTCTGCACGGGTTCAACAAAAGTATAATCATATCTTTAACGACGATGAACAAGTCTCTCCAAATAACGATGAAGAAAGAGTCAAAAATGAATCTTGCAAATAGCAAGACGAGCAGCGAGCAAGTCCTCCGCCAGAGGTTTTAGGACATAGTCAGTCGAGTCCTTGTTGGACAAAAATTTAAACCGATATACAACATAATAGCACAGTAACAGTCTGTATGTGCCGCCCGCGACTTTGCGTTTTACACCCTGGCCTGGACCTTTTCCCAAAAAATTTCAAGGAACCGACTGGGAAAAGTCTATCCATGACAAGATATTGCGCGCGCACGTAGCTCTTCTGCAATGCTCAACGTACGTCCTACATGTATGTGTGTCGCGGTACGCGGTACATGTACTTTTGTATCGAGACGTACGAGTGAGAGAAAAACAACGAATAACAACAGAAGAAAATAGAGAAAAACAATAAATAATTAAAGAACAGAGAGGAAACAAAGAATGTCATAAGCAGAGAGAGAAAACAAAAACTAACTTGAAAGAAAGAGAGAAATTAGAGAAGGAATTAATCAAAGTAAGGAAAGAGAGAAACCAAATAATATTATGGTTTTTGTGGTTTAATTCCGCCTTCTTCAGGGTTTCAATTTTTGACGTGTAGCCTACTTTCAAACCATTTGCTGATTCGGACCCCCCCCCCCTAACACACGTGTACACATATCGACACATACACAGACTACACTCGACATAATATGTGTAATGGTAATGTAATACATAAACTGTGATTTAAATATTGCACTCGTACCATTTTCTATTATTGTGGGATCACGTCTTTCATTTTTTAAATTCATGTCATTTGTTTCTAAGACCTGACACTGTGCAGCGACTCACTTAGTCTTACTCTTAGTTTTGCTAACTATGGATGCCTAACAGTTACAGTTAATCGTACTCATATAACTACAATTCAAAACTGGATTTACAGTATTCATACCCGCAAAGGCGTCTGCATTGCCACTCCGTCATCATCCTCGATGAATTCCATCGTGCAGCAAGCTTCTTAACTTGTTGTTCTGAACTTGAAATCCTATATCTTCTCCCTTAATCTTCAGTATTGCAGCTGCGTACGGTGTGTATAAATGCTGCATCGACTAACTTTTCATGTTAGTTGTGCACCAGCACCACATAAATGCTTGGGAAATTTCATATTTGCACTCGTTTCAAGCTTCAATTGCCAAGATGCAGTTTACAAGTACATGTACTAGTATATTATAAAAAATGGTGAATAAATCACAATATCTCTGTGGAGTATCATCCATTATTATGTGTATTCAGTTCGTTATCTCCAAAGTAAAGTGCGGTGCACGCCTCTGCGCCCATGAATCCGCCTATGTTCAGATCTCTTTTTATCTACATGTGCATGTATTTTCAAATAAAAATTTCTTATAGTCATTTCTTGCATCTAAATCTTAACACACTGTCAAATTATCTGTTCAAATTTCTACTATTGTTTGCTTTCACTTTTACTACATATTTCTTCTTTATATAACTATTTATGCATACACATACTCCTGTATCTGTTGTATTACTTCTCTGACATTGAAGGATTAGATTACCTTCACGAAAAAAAAAAAGTATATGAATGTAAAGCAGTAAATAAAGTGCAAATGAATTCATGTAAAACTGGTGTATAATTTCCTTTATATGTTATGTGTCTGTACATTACACTAGACAAAGTGATGAATGGAAAAAGAGAGAAAGAGAGGTCTTATAAACAAATATCATGAATTTAAAATGAGAAAGAGAGAAAGGGAGAGAGAGACAGAGGTCTTAGAAACAAATATGAATTCAAGAAGTGAGAAAGAGAGGGGGTCTTAGAAACAAATATCATGAATTGAGAGCTAGAGAGAGAGAGGTCTTAGAAACAAATATCAAGAAATGAGAAAGAGAGGGGGGGGGGGGTCTTAGAAACAAATATGAAGAGAGAGAGAGAGGCCTTAGAAACAAATATGAAGAGGGGGTTAATGAGAGAGAAAGAAAGATGGGTCTGAGAAATACATACGAGAGAGAGAGTGGGTCGAGAGAGAGAGGTCTTAGAAAACAAATATGAATAGAGATGGGGGGGGGGGGGGCGGGGGAGAAATGGGTCTTAGAAAACAAATATGAAGAGAGATGAGGGGGGGGGGGGAGGTCTTAGAAAACAAATATGAAGGGAGAGGGGTCAAGAGAATTAGAGAAATTAGGTCTTAGAAACAAATGACATGAATTTAAAAAATGAAAGACGTGATCCCACAATAATAGAAAATGGTACGAGTGCAATATTTAAATCACAGTTTATGTATTACATTACCATTACACATATTATGTCGAGTGTAGTCTGTGTATGTGTCGATATGTGTACACGTGTGTTAGGGGGGGGGGGGGGTCCGAATCAGCAAATGGTTTGAAAGTAGGCTACACGTCAAAAATTGAAACCCTGAAGAAGGCGGAATTAAACCACAAAAACCATAATATTATTTGGTTTCTCTCTTTCCTTACTTTGATTAATTCCTTCTCTAATTTCTCTCTTTCTTTCAAGTTAGTTTTTGTTTTCTCTCTCTGCTTATGACATTCTTTGTTTCCTCTCTGTTCTTTAATTATTTATTGTTTTTCTCTATTTTCTTCTGTTGTTATTCGTTGTTTTTCTCTCACTCGTACGTCTCGATACAAAAGTACATGTACCGCGTACCGCGACACACATACATGTAGGACGTACGTTGAGCATTGCAGAAGAGCTACGTGCGCGCGCAATATCTTGTCATGGATAGACTTTTCCCAGTCGGTTCCTTGAAATTTTTTGGGAAAAGGTCCAGGCCAGGGTGTAAAACGCAAAGTCGCGTGCCGCCCAGATGTGCCGATAAAAAAAATCCCACTGATTCTCACGCGGCGAGAAGAACCAGATGCCCAAATCACCACAGCAGCGTAAACGGTATACGCGTATAAAATCAATATGCTGGTAATAATGACAAATCTACGTAGCAAAAGAATATATTAACGAACTAGATATAACCGGTTCGAACATGTCTGCATAGCCAGACAGCCAAATACCACGCAATGAAAATTGGGTCTCCCTAGTGGCCATTTTGAAAGCAATACATATTAAACAGGTATAAATCAATGGATACAACTTGTAAATCGTTATTATACAGTGCGTCCCAGAAAAAACGAAACCGAGAAGTATCGATGTTTTATCATAACTTAATCACAACTATAATTAATGAATGATACATATTTGGAAAGCTTAGAGTCTCCTCTTTCAGTTGATGCTACTCAGGTGATGCATATTTCACGCATGAGTGATTAAAAGCAATTTGAAGGAAGGAAACCAAAAAGACATTTGGCGGGCGGTATCTGAATATCGAAGAAAAATTCACATTTCTAGAAAGTTGAGTTTCTGCCCTTTCATATGACACCTCAATCAGGAAAAAGGAGCGAGGAATAACAAAGTTCTGTTTGTTTAAAGTAGCCCTTACATTTTCATAATTTTAACAAACGAATTCGTTTTCACTGGGTGCCTGCCGTAGCAAAAAGCAGACTTAACAAAAGACTTAACTCCGTTTCGTTGACAATCAGCCATGCATGAAGACTCTCGTCTACGGCTGATTGTCAACGAAACGGAGTTAAGTCTTTTGTTAATTTCGTTTATTGATACGGCAGGCAGCCAGTGAAAACGAATTCGTTTAATAAAATTATGGAAATGCAAGCACTATTTAAAACAAACAGAACTTTGTCATTCCTCGCTCATTTTTCCTGATTGAGGTGTCATATGAAAGGGCACAAACTCAACTTTCTAGAAATGTGAATTTTTCTTCGAAATTTAGATACCGCCCGCCAAATGTCTTTTTGGTTTCCTTCCTTCAAATTGCTTTTAATCACTCATGCGTAAAATATGCATCATCCGAGTAGCATCATTCGAAAGAGGAGACTCTAAGCTTTCCAAATATGTATCATTCATTACTTATAGTTGTGATTAAGTTATGATAGAACATCGATACTTCTCGGTTTCGTTTTTTCTGGGACGCACTGTACAATCGAAAGTAAGGTAAAATTTCAGCAAACACTAATGATCGTGACATTTGGTCACTACAGTGTTGTGAAGTTAGCATATATTTGAAAATATGGAGTCAATGAGAACAATGAATACGTTTCTTAAATTAATTGAGCAAAGTTTACATAAACAATTTTCAAATTTTCATCTCTCATTCTGTCATTGTTGTGCTTTAAATCTTCACTAGATTATCTGACAGTATGGAATTAGGAAAATCATTCTGAGAGGGACACGTTTCAATTTACCCCTTGAAACGATACACGAAAGCGTAAAAAAGACGAAAGCAAAATACCAGCAATGAAACAGAAAATTAGATTCATGATAAGACATTTTAAAGCGTTCATAGTTACACGTATTAAGCTCAACGTTTGACAATCAGACTGGCTAATGGGATCTTACAAGTGACCTACCCGCTTATTCTGCACAGAGCTTCTTAAATCTCATTGTGATGAAATAATTAGTATTAATACATGCAATGCTGGAGATATCCGTAACAAGAAATATCATCACTGAATACTTATGATAAGATTTAAATCTTAATGTCGAATAAATAATTTGTTATAAAGTAAAATATATTTTATATATCAACAGTACACAA
Source organism: Strongylocentrotus droebachiensis (assembly GCA_035222895.1). Classification (NCBI taxonomy): domain Eukaryota; kingdom Metazoa; phylum Echinodermata; class Echinoidea; order Camarodonta; family Strongylocentrotidae; genus Strongylocentrotus; species Strongylocentrotus droebachiensis. The sequence goes on from JAVYIG010002767.1 coordinate 59,103, forward strand.
TAGTCAGCCAAGACAGTAAGCATTCCATATTTCCCCCGATTGTCTCTTATCAAGCGCAAAATGTATTCATTTATGACAATAGAGTAGGATTACATGTATCTTATTGTAGGCCTACTTACAAATGTAGGCATGGTACTGATATAATTTATCTTACAGACCTTAAAAGGTGTCACGCCACTTATGGTTGCCGCAAGGGGCGGACATCTGGACTGTCTACGTCTGTTGCTCGAAAACAATGCAGATATTGAGACAGAGGATGCAGAAGGATGGACAGCCCTCCATTATGCTGCAGCAAGGTGAACTGCGTATACAACATTTTACATACTTTTAAAGTGCTACTTATTTAACTACAGTACTGTTTTACAAACTACTACCATGGTTCAACTGTAGAGTTGTTACATTCAACAAGAACAATCATCCTCTTTGTCATCAAAGCAAAAGATTTTAAAAAAGTTTTCTTTAAGTCTTTTTTAACAAGTTACTTTTTTGGATCTCATTTTATCGGTCGGTTTATCAGCGGTTGCATAAAGAAATGTACGCTTGAAAATGAATGAGACACAACCAAAAAATTCCGCTAGAAATACATGTCAACTGTTATCACAGTTAGGGTATGTAGTTTGATTCGTTTACAAAAACATGATGCTAAAAAGATTCGCCATTTAAGTAAATCCCAAAGAAAATCTAACTTCGTTTGTGTATTCAGAATCATGCAATTAATAATGATGTGATATATATATATATATAAACATAGATATGTATTTATTGTAATATGTTTTCTTGTTTTATTAAAGTGGGGATGAATCATTAATAAAGGATCTACTGGACCGGAAAGCCATTATGAGCACGAGACTTTCTAGACGAGGCCAGTCACCGATAAGTATTGCACTAAACTCTGGCAATGTTGAAACTGCACGGATTCTGCTTGATAAGGTACGTGCAGCTGTAACTCATTCAGCTTATTGTGTTTATTAATTAGGCTCCTTTCATATAGCTCATGCACTACCATCAGTACTACCATCACCCATACCATAACTCCCCCTCTACCTCTACTACCTACACTTTATCAACAAGACCCACCTCCCCATGTTCTGATATTAGGCCTGCTGATTGTACTCATATACTGTTGATGATGTTTATTACAAGATAATAGTACACGTGTATTACCTTATTATATAATAATAATGATAGTAATAATAATGAAAGTTGGACAACAATGCATTATCTATCTAGTGTCTTCGTGTACATGTTTATACTGTATTATATTCAAAATACTAAGAATCTTGCTCTATGATTGGTCAAAAGTAAATCACGTGATGAACAATAGTTCGCCCATCATTGATGGGAGAAGAAAAGTTCGTTACACTGTGTAGATAGTACTACTATCTTCAGTGAAAGTGCGTTGCACTTTTCTTGTATACGTTGCGTATAAGGGAGTTTACAGATACAATCTACGCATGGGCAGATAAAGGTCATTTGTACCAAAAAGGTAAAAACCCACCAGAGATGAATACTGGATATGCGCTCATGAAAGTTATGTAACCTTATTCATTTATGCACCAACGGTACATTCTAAGATACGCAGGTGGAAGTGTTCTTTTCAAGAGGGCAAACAAAAGGTATTCATGAAGCACATCTAGGACTTTGGCAGTTATTATTCTAAGATGCTCAAAGTGGAACTTCTCCATGTGTAAAAGATCTGTGGATATTTGGGATCATGTGTACCATGTGCTATCTGTAAACTCCCTTATTGTGATCCTCTTTTAATAAGCGCTTTTAGTGTTAGTACGCGAACTTTGGTCACGCGCGAACAGGGGCGGATCCAGGATTTGCCGATAGGGGGGGCCTAAATTGTGAAAATCGCGCCGAACAATATCTCGCTCAGTGGGGGGGGGGGGGGGGGGGGTAGTGATCATAATTTTTTTCTTCTCGTATTTGACGTCGAAAATGTGAAAATCGTGCCGACCAATATCTCGCTCAGTGTGGGGGGGGGGGGGGTGGGGGGGGGGGGGTAGTGAGCATAATTTGTTTGGTATATGACCCCGAAAATGTGAAAATCGAGCCTACCAATATTTCGCTCAGTGAGGGGGGGGGGGGTAGTATGCATAATTCATTTTTGTATTTCACCCCGAAAACTTTTTTTTATTTTTTTTTTATTTAAAAAAAAAAAAAAAATCCGGGGGGGGGGCCCGGGCCCGTCGGGCCCCCCCCCCCGTGGATCCGCGACTATGGTCGCACCAGTTCCACAATACTGCATGCACTGTACGTATCGTACACCGTTTGCTAGCTGTTAATTGATGACATTGCTCTAAAATGACAGAAGAAGTGAATGTTTCCGATGTGGAATATAAAGAAAATAATCACCTTTTGGTTTCAGGCTATTGCAAACTATCACATCCTCGGCGATCTGAATAAATAAGCTTTGCTTCGGAAAGAAAGCTACATCCAGATCGCCTTGGAAGTGATAGTTTGTCCCATCACCTTCACGGTAATTATTTGCTTACTATATATTATGGATAGCGTAAAAATTAAATGGAAATATACGTGTATATATGATAAAATATTGACTAAATAAAACTTAAAATGTATATGATCATTGCGTAACAATACTTGAAGTCCTTGATTAATTTGTTTATTTAATATTAATTTTTTTTTGTTTTGTTTGTTTGTTTGTTTGTTTTTGTTTTTGTTTTTTTTGGCGGGGGGGGGGGGGGGTCCTAGGATGTATCATCTATACATCACAGTGACAGTGCAGGTCTAACGCCCATTCATCTCGCTACTGTAAGCGGTCTAACATCAATCATTGAGAAGTTAATATCACTAGGTGCTGGTTTAAATCTTCAGTCACACGATGGTCAGACACCCTTACATGTTGCCATCATGCTATGCCACTGTAAGCAACGACAGGTTGAAGTGACGACAGCTTTGAAGCAGGTTGCGTATTTCTTGTTTTAGTTTCTATTTCGCTGAAACATGTTAGTCTATCTAATCGGCACATATACTGTGTGTGTGTGTGTGTGTGTGTGCGGATGAGTAATTTCTTTATCTCCTATAATCTTTTGACCCGAATTTCTGAATATCAGTCAGTTCTCAGTCCCGGTTCTGAGTATGGGAAATTGAGCAAGGACGTACTTTTTGGTATGTGTGTATGTGTGTGTGTGTGTGTGTGTGTGCTCACCTCAGCATTCTTGTGGGGTTTTATGTGCGCTTCACATACCCCTTGTGAGGCATTTTTACTTTGTGGGGTATTTTTTCAGGACCCCACAGAGTAAAGTCTTTCAAATGACTGTATATTCGGTGTCCTATGCCCTGCGGGGCATTAGAAGTGGTACCCCATAAATGACTTTTTGTGAGCGTGTGCTAAAACTTGCACACTTTTTTATGGTAACATCGTAAGCACACCGCCGGGTTGTTATCGCCAGGTTGTACATACCCCACTAGTAGGGGACCACAAGGTATATCTGGAACGCACAGAAATACCCCACAATCAGGTGCCCCACAAAGGCCCTGATGTGAGAATGTGCGTGTGCGTGTGTGTGTGTGTGTGTTATTCATACATATACTCATAAAATGGAACTAATTTACAAAGGCTTAGAATTTGTTATATGCATACCTCCTCCCGTTTGTTTAATTGAATGTAAACTTTTTAAAGTAGATATTCATTGATTTTAAAAACTAACTTTATTGTCATTATTGCAAAGTTGAAACTTTGATTCGACAAGGTTATCAAAATTCAATGCTTGGAAAAATTCGAAGTAACGATTATTATAAATTACAAAACGCTTAAATACAGTCCCCGCATAGCACCGGAAGAGCTCTCAGAACGCTGCTGAGATGTGTGAGATCACAGTATGGACATGACTTGCACAAGCAGATGATGTCCCATGACATCTCACACATTTTCAGTGCCTGTGTTTTCATCTTCTCTTGAGTTCTTTCTCTTACTTCACTACCGTCAGGCTAAATGTATAATCTATTGCCTCACTCTAAACCCCGCGCATGGTTTTATTTTGATGAAAAATGCAGCGATACAAAAATAAAGGAATCTGTCGCTTGTAAACAAAATAAGACGCCATTGTATATTCAGCTGCACACATCGGGGTATGTTCGGCGTTTCAAGAGGGAACAAATGCCGTGCTTAATATAATTCCGGGGGGTTTTCAGTTTGAAAGTCTGGTTTCTTTGATTGTTAATTAACCCCTATCCTGTGTATTTACAAGCAAAAGATTTTAGTTATCAGAATCGGGTCATATCCCCTTTTGAATGGTTTGACATGCCATTACATTTATATACACTAAACTCATTATAATTTGGGAAATAATAGCTTTGCAATTATGTTCATTCTCTATGGGATGTCGTCTGCTTAGGTAGTGTTGGTCCATATAGTGACGTCATCAAAACATCGTTATTTTTCCGGCGAATCTCTCGTATATCCCAGCTGATATGGAGGTGGTTGTATTTGTATTTTTATAAATCACCCGATACGTAAAGTTGACCTAAAACTTGTACGATGGCCATCTGTTAGCTTACCAGTTTCTAGTGATACATTAGTTGGCATATTTGTGATCTTCTTTGAATTTCACCTTTAACGAACTTTTCACCATCTGACGCTAGGAAACTATTATGAGTTCGTGTGTGTTTGTGTGTGCACGCGCGCGCGTGTGCGTATGTGGGTGCGTGTGTGTGTGTCATACGTACGCGTATATATGTGGGAGGAGGCATCGAATGATGGTGGGGGCGAACGCGTGCTCATTTGTATGATATACATGTAGATATCGATATTATTATTATAGTAGTTTTAGTAGTATACGTAGTAATCCTACTATAATCATTGCTTTTTTATCATCATTGTTATCGTGTCAATTATGTTAGAATACAAGTCGTTCATGTCATGAATAGATTTCTGCAAGTATAACATTAATACAAACTTAATGATCTTATTGTCTGTAATTAGAAATGTGGAAAACGTGTAGGAGGGTAGTAAAAGCATTTAATTGTGAATTTCTGTTTTGTGTTTTACAATAATCCAGTTCCTTCAGTTAAGAAATTATGAGACTCTAACCATTTCATGTATTAACGGAATAGATACAAGAAGAGAGTGATGATGATATATCCCCTGCGGAGGCTCTGATACAAAGCCTTATAACTCAAGGATCCAAGATCGACATCAAGGATAACGAAGGCTTTACACCGGTACAGTATGCTAGAGAGGGGCGCATTAGGCAAATGGTATTACGGAGGTGAGAAAATTATAAAGAATGAGTTAATCAGGCTTAATACATCAACTCAAGGAAATAAAATTTAAGAAATATGACTACATAATTTATGTACAAAGTTCCTACAATTAGTGTATGGTCCTGCTAATAGATTAATGAATTTTTTTCATGTAATTTTTCGATTGCCTAGTTTATTTTGATGTAAACATCAGTCGTAAAGACAACAATTAATATTGTGTATCAAATGATGGTATTGAAGTGCAAATAATCAACAAATTGTTGATATAAAACTGGTATACAAAACAAGATATTAATTGTATGACATAAAACATGGCTGTATGATAAGTAATACAACCAAGTTATAGTTAGACTTGTACAACGTTTCTGTTTGTTCTTTTGGCAGCTTATCCGAAGATGATGTTCATACATTCCGCGGTATGTATTTTATCTGATTTCAGTGCTTTTACTTCTCACTATTAAAGGTTTCATAAAAATCCACTGTTTTCCCCTATCTGATTACCTTAACCCTTTTTTTTTCGTATGAAAAAAAATGTAGATCTACCGATTGCAAGATCTACTGAGATTCATCGCACCATTGGCTGTGAAGGAGGGATTCTATATTTGGACAGCTGTGACATCACAATGTCGATTCCACCTGGGACAGTGCAGGCTGGCTCTTTTCATGATGTATCTATAGCTCTAGTGACGGATGATCCCCCACCTATCCGAGAGAGGGAGTTTCTTACAGGCCATGGCATTGGAATCACATTCCCTGCACAGTGGTGCTATTCCAAGAACCAGCCTATAAAGTTAAGTCTCCCTCACGCCGCAACATTGCTGGAGTCAAACGATGTTCATGCTGACATTATCTGGAAACAAACTAAATCAACCTCAGGTTAGTTTTCAATAGGAGGATTCAAGGAAGTTGTAATCACAACATGAATATTTTTCAGGATTTGCCACGTTAAATGCAAGTGTCCCTCTTAATTGGCGCAGCGAAAGTGTTAATGTTTTTACTTCATGTAAAGATGCGTTGTATTTTAAAAGATTATTTTTCATCAGTCCTCACTCACCTATATATTTTTCCATTACAAATAATGTCCTTTTTTCATCATCATTTCTTCAATTCATTATTAGCTCACCTAACGCGAATGTTTTAATTTAGCAACAAATTGAAGAACCTTTAAAGTCATTAGATCAATTAGGGTCATAAAAAGAAAGCAAACATATCTAAAAACATTATTGTATTTGTTTTTTTTTCCTGTCAATATGGAACTGTTAACAGTTCACCGTGATGAAGGTGATTATGATGATACACAATGTATACTTAGCAAATGGGAAATCAAGCTCGTCATTGATGCCACATCTGTAATTCAGGACAAGGTACAGCTTTGGATACCAATAGAGCTTCATTATCATAGTCTTGGTAAACGAATGGTGTGCACCCCTTTCCTTCCCATTGACATGGCACAGGGGGAAGACATCACACTCCGGATGTACATACACGAAGACGTACCTTGCATTTTTCAGGTAATTTATATATTATTATATATATTATGTAGGCGTGAAGAAAATGATCTAGGAACGTGAGACGTAGCTGTACTTTACAACTTTATTACGAGCTTTCGGCTTGTTAGGCCTTCTTCAGGTTCTTGCTTTAGTGTGTTGCATGGCTGTCGGTGTTTTTATTCAGTTGATGTGATATATGAAAGCTCGTAATAAACTTGTAAAGTACAGCTACGTCTCACGTTCCTAGACCATTTTCTTCACGCCTACATATTCTGGAACACCCGTTGTCATGTCAGAGTTGAGAATTCTCGCACTTTTATATATATATATGTATATACAAATAAATTCCAATAAATAATGATGCTGCGTATACGGAGAGCAATTTCGAAATTTTGCACTTAGAGCTTTGTGAAGTAATGATTGTATTTGGCTTTGAAAAATATTATTGTTTTGCATCAAAATATGCGCATCCTATCCCTATATAAATTCTTTGTGTACGGAGCATTACTATTTATTGTATTTTTGTATATTTGCTCGAATTCTGAACATAACTCTATACTTTCTTATGTACATCTGTGTGTTTATCAAGTATCTTTATGTCGACTGTTTTATTTACCATTTCTATAACCATCGAACAAAATTGAATACACCCTTTTGAAAAAATATTTAAAATGTATTGCTTTGAAACCGCTCACTGCGCTACATTGTTTTCACGTTATATGATAATTTTGTTTTACCTATCACAGACTGCCAAGGCTACCATTGAATCGCATTCCTTTGTTTTGTTAAACATTTTGAGACGGGCCTAGTTACATTTATTGGATGCTGCATACATGCAAGCCTATTAATTTTTGTCGATAACATAATATCTGAATAAGAAAGTATCACTTTCTATACTGCTGAAGAAACGGCATGGTATAGCTGCAAATGGTTCATAAATCTTGTAATCACTTTAAAAAGAAATTCATTATCTGAAAAAGCCTAATGTTTGACCTTTATTGTACAATTATCTCTCTTACACAGTTATACCCTCTAAATTATTATCAGTGTAGAAATAGAAAAAAGAAAGAAAAGGATACTCTCTTTCTATTTCACCTATAATTTCATGAGGATCCTTTCTTACCAATGAAGACTGACATCACCTTGTTCATTATGTTAAGAATACATGTTCCATATCCTTTTAAAATTTCTTTGATTTTATGCATGAAACATCATGAAGAAAAAAATACAAAGCTAAAGAAAGACATTCTTTAAAAAGAACATTTGCTTGATATAGACAGTTAATTCAAGGGAAATCGTTTCATCATATTATAAATGTAAAATCTTTGGAGAAAAATACTGTTGAACTGTTAAAGAGATTTGCATTGAATGCAACGCACTGAATCAACTTTGGCAGATCGTAGATCTAATAATTCCAATCACTACATTTATAATATCTGCTGTCACTATTTTGTGTATGTTCTTAACATAAAACAGAACATTAAAGAAGAGCAGGAAAATCTGCTGTACCATCAGGTACATCCTGGGAGATGTTTTGGTCTTGAACCTGAGTCAAGTGATCTAGAGATGGAATGCAGTGGGGAAAGAAAGGTAACAATAATCCTTATTCTTGTTCGGTTTGAATGTCTGTGCATTCTAAATATTTAAAGATGTGCTTGAGACAAGGCATGAAATGCAAAGCAATTTTCTTGGCCTAATTGTATACGGCCTGCTAATGATAGTATATAAGATAACAATCTTTGTATAGGATATGCCTCGAATCTGTGCTATGTTAGAGTGTATATTAAATATATATATAGTTGACAACTAAAGTTTGTATTTTTTAAAGTGTGAACAACTGATATGTCCCGATGTATGTTTCCTGCGAATGCGACGTATTCAAACTTAAATCCAAAGATATGCAACAAAGGCCCTAATTCGACATGTCCACCTTTCATTATTGAGTTACGAAGAGCACACACAGAGGTATGGATAATTGAGTTGTAATGTACATATGCATAATATATGCGTGTGTCACAAACAAAAGTTTAAATCATTCCAAGTGTTTATTTTCGCGCTGCACTCGCTAGTGGTTCTATTTCGTTAAAATTATAGGGGAAGGGTAAGTGTCAGAGGTGCATAATGGTTTAAGGTTAGGTCTAGGGTAATTTTAAGGATTAGGTCTGGTTTTTGTGTTGGACACATGGCTGAATTCGATCAGTGTTGGAAGTTATCGCGGAGCAATTGGCGCAGGTAAAAGTGTCCTCAATACGTCTACCGCGTCTTTCGCACTGCCCTAATGCTGTAGGGAGAAATGAACACTAAATATTGTCAATATAACATTTTATCAGATCATCTCTGCGAAAGATTTATTCAATGGGCAGAAGACACTGGTTTTGCTACCCATCACGACGGAAACCAACGCCATAACACAGATGATTAACGTATCGGTTTCAGCAACAAGTACCAACCGATCCAAAACCAGCATGGCATTCGTGGTTATACGTACTGGTTTGTTAATTTTCTTCTCCTTCTCCTCTTTCTTCTCAAAAATATAAACAAAGGCGTTTATCGTTGTAAAATGTTTCAATTATATTATTTTCATGGAATCGAGGATCACTGCATTAACATATTATTAACATAATTTGTCATTATGTTAATATTTCAACTTTCCCAAGTTTTGAATTTGACGCAAACCTATCATTGAATGATTTAAAGTAGGAAAAAAATATAAATATTGCATGGTACCGTCAAAAAATAAAAAATTAACAAATCCGTGTATGTTATGTAATTGCTTTAATTTTTACGCAATTATCATCCCCATAATTACGCACTACCCGGAATCGAAACTCCTCTTGTACCAATGAGATATTGGGTTCACTTAACAATTGTTATCATTTCTCTCCAAGGATTCTCCGCCGACATACGCTCAACCCTATATGAGACGGTCCCTGGATCAAATTTTGACCTCAGGTAAAATTACTCTTAGAAAAATACAATTTTACACGAACAATATTTGTTGTGTAAATCCTTGTTTACTGAATACTATCACTACTGTGCTTTTTTCCTTGCGTGATATGCTGTTAACCAATATTGTGATTATTATTATTAGTGCATTTATTATTCAAATATAACATTAACAAGAAGAAAAAAATATAATGTCGATTGTGTCAGATGAACAATATGAACATCATTACACGAGGTAAATTGATGATGCATTGCTGTATCATCAGTGAAAGAACTTGTAGAGACACAATACTAATAATTGAGTCGTCAAGGGGTACAACTTTTGCAGTGGATCGAGAACACGCTTACTTCGTTCATGTAGAATGCTTCAGACTCGGGTGAAGTAATGTGAGGTAAATGCGGAATGGACGTCCATGTATCGGACCTGAAGAGTGAGTTGAATTGGCAACAACTTCAAAAAGAAGACTTAACTTGTGGCTAGGCACTCACTATTCTTCAAAGCCTTTCATAACCAAATCGCCATACTCAAAACTGGACTAAATTACGCAACCCCAGAATATTCTGAAGGGACACCACATTATCTCCTCCAACATGAGATTCAATACTGATCCCGAAAGAACCATTCGTGCCTTGAATTTACTTCCCCCTGAATTTGGAATCTGCAAGTCAATAAAAGACTTAAAGGTCAGACTGTGGAATGCAATCCAAAGTGACAATATGAATATTACTTTTCCTACCATGTTCACGTAATTTTAAAGTGATGGGATTAAAACCCAAAATGTATGAAATAGGTAACAAACTCTCGAACGCTAACGTTCTTTAATATTGGTCAACAATATCCAGCTTCGGAGATCATGACCAGGAACAGAAGAGACTCAGAGTTAAATAACGGAGGTAGTGTTACTTAATTGAGATCTGGTTGGGATAATAGGTCATGACATTATCAAGCTTTTAATACTAACATAACGGCATTCTTTCCCCCTCTCTCTCTTCTCCCTTGTATATCCATTTATAGCAACGCCGAAGACATTCCGAGTGAAGAATTCATCACAAAAAAGATGAACACTGATCAGTACTACCAGCTTGGTCTAGCATTGGGTTTGTCCTACCAGACACTTGACAGCATCCAGTTCAGAAGCAGACAACATGAAGAGGCTGGGGTTTATACCCCAAATCAAAAAGCTGCTATCATCATGATCCGCTATTGGAAATGCTTGCATCATTCCGTCTCCCTAGCAGACGATCATCTAAGAGAAGTGTGGAAGTCCGTTGATGATTCAGGAGATTCAGCCCCTGCTTTGAAACAACGACGGAGAGCGGGTAAGAACGCACTGAAAGAAACCAGGGGATATACACAAATTCTTTAACAGATGAGGGATCGTGCTATCCTCTTTATTTTTCAAATTCAATTAATCATTAAGGTTGACAAACATCTTTATATGGCCTTTATATTTCTACCTTCTCTCTCAAGGAAAGAAACCTGACAAAAAGGTGGAAGAAGTCTTCGGAGGAGAATTCCCTCGCGAAGAATCAAGGACCAATCCGACAGTAGGCCTACGACTACGTGCATATGAGATGGAGGTGAGTGTTTCCATGCGGTAGGTATTTGTCGCTAATATTTCCAGAGACTAAGCATGTATTTCCCAACAATTGTCCCGTTGCATGCAACGTACCACTGATGATGACGTTGCCACCAGTAACCACGGTAACATTACTCAACAGCCAATCATATCAAGGTTTTGATGGAAGTCACCATTGTTTTAATGGCAAAATTACCATCACTGGTAGGCTTTAGCAACGGGACCAAGACATTTTCCACATATTCGTGTGATAGACGTTAGTGACTATTTTTACACTCGTTACCCATGTAGCCCTACGAAGCAGTCAGACAATTTTCAACGCTTCCACTCCTTCAAGCATCTATAGGCCTAAACCTGGCAGAAAGATATTCCTCGATTTTAAGCTAAGAGCCTTGATGATTCGTGGACAGAATATTACAGCTATACATATAATACTATTCACTGCCTTTGAAGACTAATATATGTGGGCCACTGTAATCTCTGAAACACTGAATTTCTTGTATAACCCTATACAAAAGAAAAGAAAACAGATGCTAAAATTTTACTCTAATAGGGTGAAATGTTTTGTTTGAGACCGATAAAAAGATATAATGTTTTCATCCAAGATACACAAAATGAAAATGATAATTACTCTGTGAACAAATATTGTTATTATTTACATACAGCCCTTCAGAACGCAGTCTATGGGACCGACTACAAAAAATATGTCGGTGTCATGTAGCTTCTGCTTTTCTAAGGTTTTGTTGATATCTTCGGTCTCATATAGGATGTCGGTTTACTCGGGACTGATGAAGATAAGTCATAGTAGCCTTAATATGTCTAAATCGATTTTACAAAAGAAATTAGATCTTGCTCTTTCATGGTTATATTCCTAAAGAGTATACGTTGGACGTAATAGGAAATGAGCTCTAAGCTACTTACGGTGACTTTATCGAGACCATGTGGAGTGCCCTTGACGAAATAAATCGGCAATTATTTTTCTCATAGAGACGTAAAAAGTATTGTATTTAGTGTCAATTCTTACTAGTATTGTTGTAATCAAGTTAAATGTCCCTGTTTGGCAACTGTCGATGATTTGTTTCCCTCTCCATGCACAGATTCCAAGAGCAAGGGGGCATTGGGCGGAGAGGATTCATCATAAGCGAGCTAACACTCCTAGTGTTAGAAGTGACTCGTTTAGCAGGTAGAAAATGACTTTTGCATTTCAATGGGTGTTAATGGTTACTAGTTTCTATCAGGGAGATAAAACTAGAATGGCGTTATAGCCATTTGCCAAAGGACTGCATTTTTTATCTAACAAAATTAACAGATTAAACGCGTTTTGAAGAAACATGATCACAGATCCAGGATGGATTTGGCGTTTATTTCGTTTTGCGATGAAAATCTCTCTCTGTATGACACGATACGAAAAACCAAAAACGTTCGGACCAGAAATCATAAGCAATGATAATTGCAGGGCCTCAGGAAGAACAGCATTGAGGCTAACAAGGATTCCATGGGTAAACAAACGTTTTATTATCATTATTATCATATAATCAATATTATTTTTATTATCATTATAGTTATTATTATATTATCATTATCATTATTTATTATAATTATTATTATTAGTAGTAGTAGTAGTATTAGTAGTAGTAGTTGTATTGTTGTTAATGTTGTTATTTGTTATTATCATCGTACAGTTTCAGCACGTTGCTAGAGGAGGAGGAGGAGGGTCGCTTTTCGAAACTTTGTAAGTTGCCCTGCCAAGAACTAAATTTCTTCTTCTAATTATTGAATAACATAGAACGTAAAGGGTGCAGTATACCCTAATTGTTTACTTAATTATATACTTAAGTCATTATAAACATATGGGAAGTGTTTCTGAACAGCATGATGCTTCAGGTATCTTGCTATTAGAGGTTAAAAAGCCATTGTGTTCTAATGTAATTTGTGAGTTAATTAGAAGGTTCTTGAAATGAGACAAAAGATCAATTCAGCATTTTGGTTGAGTGTCAATACTTGTATGTCTAAGTCTCAGTCGGATATTCATAATAATCTTAATTTATTTAATGTTCATTACAGATGAGGCAGATATTCCCTGTTGTGCTCCTGCACCACCTCAATGGACCGCCTCAACTTCTAGAGGCATACGTGACAGAGATCAAAGGTACTTTGTCTGTTCTTCTCTTGTTTACCATTTGCGAAAACTGACTTCAATGCATGTATTTTTATTGATTAGCAAAGGTTAAAGGCCAGTCAAGGGCAAATCCCCAGCTAGGTTGGGATAAGACTTGCCTATACTATATTTATGTTGACAACTTCTACACCTTCTTTGATTTTCCGAAAATTTCTACTGGATAGTCATATGAAATGCTAACATGATGATCAACTGAATCAACTGAACTTAGATTCTTAGAATCTTAGATTGCTATAGATGAAACGTATCTTTTGTCTGTACCTGGATGTTGCTCAAGACTTCCCTACAATTTTGGTCTTCTATTTTAGGCATCTGAGTATTGACGAGCATCAAGAAGATGAAGGTAAGTATCCCCTTTATATCTTTTTTTGGCAAGCAAAGAAATGGATTACGTTCTTAAGTGCAGTAATTGAATAATGTTTACATGTTCATTTTCATACAATATTAATGAAACGACAATTAAAAAGTACCATGAAGAAAAAATGAAATACAAGAATGAAACGTACAACGATATCGTTTATGTAATTTTTTTTTAATTCTTATCGTAAAATCAATCATTAAAATATCCAAATACCTCAAAGTCAGTATTTATTTTTCCGAAGTAGGATTATATTTCTAATTTTTCATAATTTATGCCTCAAACATGCCATATGACAACTTTAAGTAACGACAGTAAACAATTATTCATCTTTCTTTTGATACTTTACAATAATTTCCCAATCACAGACATACGCCACAATGTTATCGCTTGTTGTATGCTAATCTGAAGGATAATCTTTCAAGCTCTGAATGGTCCCATGCTACCCATTTTTTTACACGAACTACAGTGGCTTTAAGTTACTAGGAGAATACAATACCGAATGCTTGTTCAAACTTTCGAACTTCGAACCTCTATAAATTTACCCATTCCTTCGTCATATTTCGATCTAAATCAGCTCCTTCCTTTCCCAATCCAAAAATTCAGAAAGCAGACTGGCTTCACATCCTTTCAATCTGTTAACTCAGGCCTATGGAACTATCTCCCTGTATTTTGGGAAAAAGTATTTCTTATTACTTCCTTTAAAAATATATTCTGAAATCAAACACTTATATGTCCTCAATATAAGAGGCAGTGCCTTTTATCACTAAGGAAAGGCGCTATATATAATCCAGTTATAATTATTATTGGTAGTAGTAAACCGAAATTCATTTACAGAAATGAGGCATTCCACGCAAGCTGTTTTTGCATGGATGGAATCTGTAGAAGGAGCAAAGCCGGTGGATTTCAGACCGCGTCAGAACACTTCAAAACCTACAGATGACGAGGAACAGATACTAGAGTCCGTTCACCATATCCCTCAACCGAGCGCCCACCAGGATGAAACCGAAGTTCAAAATCTTGAAAGAAGTGAGGATGTGAGTGATAATACTGGCATGATTCGGCTTGAGAAGCATGGTATTGAAGTAAGGATTCCACCAAACGAAGCATACAGAGCAAAGGATGTCACTGTCGAACCAATCCAAGACATTCCACTTGAGTTGGTGCTGAAGGAAACGGAAGCCATCATTTGCGTCGGTCTAAGGATGTCGCCCTCCGATGCAACCTTTGACAATCCTGTGACAGTAACGATGCCCCATTGTGGTATTTTCACAAAGCCAGAGGCTGCGGAAGTCGTCATTTACTATCGAAAGAGTGGTAAAGTCTTCCGTTTCTCAATCTCTCTTTTCGCTCTCTGTTACCTTCACATTGTAATTCATTCAATAAGAAATAGATATTTTGTAATATAATAAACAAATTGCGATAAATTTTGCTGAATATATAGGTTTTTGACATTGAAGTATATTATTTTCTGATATTATACTTGTGCTAAGGTATTGGTAAACGTACGTTTACTAGATTTCTTTGTTGATCTTTTGCATGAATAGCTTCGGAAAGTTTTACGGCGATTCCTTCTACCGACGGTAGCCCACGGTGTGTTGTAAGACATCGCGACCTAGATGTCTACATGGACCACTTCTCCGAATTTTGGATAGTAGCTATCATCAAATGGGCATTCTTTGGAAAACGTGTAATTTGTACACCCTATATTCCAGTGTCAACTCCAAATAATGATTACCACTTTATGTTGTTCGTCCGTGTTAGAGATGACAACATCGGAGAAGGAGAGGTTGGTTTTCTTCCTTTTTGTCTTTTCTTCTATTTAATTTGCTCTCCATCGTCATCTTCTTCGTTTGCATTTAGAGTACCCATACAACATTCAGGTACAGTCGTAAACTTTCATCAAGTTTAAGTATAAAGGGGTTATACATAGAGGTTTCGTGGTATTGTGGTTCATTCACCTGACTACCAATCCAAGCGTTTGGGGTTGAATCAAAGCCAGGCACTGGCGTCTTTTGACAAGACGATAATCCACTTTTTCCATTTTCCACCCACGTGGCAATGCTGAGGTAATAATATTTGCAGGGCTTGCATGAAGAGAAGCATACAAACTGATGTGTTCACCTCGGACATATAAGACCCAAGTATTATCATTATTATTATATCCCATCTTCTAATAATTTAGTTTTATCCTGGGTTATTTTGTGTCCTTTATTGTGCACATTTTATCCATAAATCGATGTTAAAAGATAATAATAATGATAAAAGTAGAAATTAATATTGTTATTATCATAATTATTATAAGTATTATTACGTTATTGTTTATAGACATGTTTATGATATATATATATAATTATCTAACGAAATGTTTGCAAATAACTTTTCTTCAGTAGATCCTCTTCTGGTCTTTTCAATTTTTAACTTCTGTAGTTCTGTATTTATATGTTTGTCTTCTTGTTTTCTTTCTTTGTACCTCTCTCTATAACTTATAGTTTACACTTTTTAAGTAAAAATACAATTGAACTTTAACTATTCAATCTTTTTCTCAACTTTTAAGGTGCAGCCTGGATACAAGGCTCCGATCACGGGAGAGCAATTCTTAGTTAGGTGGCGTTATGGAGAATTGAAGATTACTTGCCCAGAAAGCACCATGAAAGACAAGGCCATGGTAACATTCACATGAACAGTTTAAATCAACATGTTCGAACTATTCTCACTTTCAATTTAGTAAAAACTATATGGAAGTAAGAAATCTTAGTCTTTTAATGTGTTTGAAAAATGACTCATTCGCAATTAGGCCTATATGTTGAGTGATAAAATCAGATGAAGCTTTTTATAGATTAACCACATAATATGTAGCCGATCATTTTGCCATTAGAGAGTTGGGCAATTTATGGTTGATTATCTTCTGTTTGGCAATTTCCTTTGCTCGAATCACATAGCATTTCAATTGTCCAAATCAATTTGTCAACGTTTTACCTAAGATAGAGTGGAGAGTATGCTACCCAACTTTAGTTCAAATACTTAACAAAATAATCAAATGTATATTTACATATATGATTATTTCGTAGACTCTACAGGAAATTGATCTTTGCCATCTGACTGAGCATAATGTGATGTTCACAGTGGATAGACGAAACACTGTCAAAATTAAAGGGATATTACATTTCATCTTGGAACAAATCACAACAAAGCAGCTGCAGGTTAGCATGCACTTAGAAGGTAAATATCATGAAATAGAATCAAACCAACTGATAAATCTACAAATGTTGGCCATCCTTTCAATTTGACAAGTTTTTAAAAGTTTAGGGCATATAGAAAAAGGATCATAGGAAACTGTTTACGTGTTATTCTCAAAGGTACCACCAAAGTTGTTGAAACTTCATAACATTTGGTTGATATGGTAACCTCCAGAATATAGAATAAATGAAACATTCCTTGTCATTAAAGGATGAGATAGAAACGGTAATCTTGACTTAGGCTCTATGAACATTTGTCTACATCAATAACCCACTACTTGTAATGGCCCAAATTAAACTGATTGAATCTTTGTGCAGCAAAAAACGTATGTATATTCGGTAAAACGGTCTGAAAATCAGACTATTACTTAGGTGATTGCAATCACTCCAGTCGATTCGACAACTAATGGTCGTTATTTACCCCCATGAAAGCCATCTTTAAGCCCTTTCGTTTTGAGGGAAGTTCTAAACTAGTGTTGTCTTTCAAATGCCGTTGGAATTAAACCTTTTCATTTTTGGCCTGCAAATGGGACATAGTACCTTTAAACAAAGCACAATATTTGTTTATAGGTGTAAACAACAAAGATAACGGACGGCACTTGTACGGATATTAACTAACAAAAACTGCTGATTTTCTCTTTCTACACTAAACGCGTTTCCAAAGAGTCACCTTTCTGGAAGAACAAATTGAAGACTTCATAAATGCATGTACATATTAAGTCAACTTGACTCATTCATATCAGTTTCAAGTACATATGTAAATGGCTTGTGAACTCAAAGCTAAAATCATTAGATGTGCATAGATATTGAGTCATACATATGAATTCGTTCCTTTACTGATAAAACATGCCCATCTGAATCACAAAGCATTAAACTGCCCTGTAGCAGAACAATAGTAAACTGAAGGTAACTCTCCTCAAATCGGTTCTATGCTAATAACCTCTAAAACAGAAAATGCAAATCTGCCTGAATATCCATCATGTTCTCGTTAATAATTACACTACTTTAGTTACTACTATTTTTCTACGAATTTCCTTCTTCAACTTGTTCAAGACATTCAGGCTTTATGAATGACAACACAAGGTAAAACAATTCCTTTACCTTCATACCAAATGTGACACACTTTTCAAGTCACTTATATTCGTATTAAAACCCATACATATATTTCTTTAAATAATTTCATCGACTAGTCATGAAATGGCATGACAAGACAAGAATTAAGTTTATACAATAGCTTTACCAGAATACAACAGATATCATAGATTCGAAACCTTTTCTTAGATAATGTGCAGTTGAAGAGCTGATAAGCCCACAACAACCTATGTGTGCAATAGCTAGTCTTAATTCTGACAATGAATTGAAAGTCTATCGATACGGCCATAAATGAACCACCAAATAAGCTTTTTTCTTGTAAATTGTAAATATCCGAATTCTACAATTAAGCCTGAAAATGATGCCCTCGAATATTGATATACTGCTTATTCTAAGCAATATGTCAAATACATGTCAAATATATACTTCTTATCAAATGGTCTGCAAACAAGACTATCTACATTGCACTGTACACTCTCATTGATCGAAACTCCATTTCATTTAGAACAAATTAAAAAACGTCCATTATTTTTATTTTTTTATAAATCATTCTGATACTACATTCACATCAAGCTGTATTCACTTATACTGTCGAAATGGTAATTGACTGTCCCCAAATTGAGGCAATCTGGCACACACAACAAAAGCATATAGTGCTCTGCTGGTTTTTACAGTATATACGTGCACATCGACAACTGAATTACGTAACTGTATCTGTATCATGAAAATCTGTTTCTTCAATGAAACATTCTCCCCTACCCCCCCCCCCCCCCCCGCCATGAGGCCTTGCCTCAATGCATACATCAATAAACCAATATTTGTACCATAATGACAGAAGGTAATATATATTACATGTATAAACTTTTGTACTAATCTGAAAAAAACACACACAATAAATGTCATTGTTGCAAAACATGAATAATAAACTGTTTTCAAGTCCAATTCAGTCATATCTTGCGTACGATTTACACAAACATCTTGGGATTTTCTAAAAACATCAACACTCGGTGAGAAAAAAACGATCACGAGTAAAACCTATCGTGAGTAAAACTGGTCACGAATACATCTGATCGCGAGTTGAGCTGGTAGCGAGTAGAGCTGCTAAAACTGTGTAACATTGCTATGCATGCAAATTCAATTTGGTGAAGAAAAAATATTGACATTTTAATTTATGCATCTATCATATCAAAATTCACCTTCATTTCAAAAGAAATTACCATCAATTATGATGTTAACTATAATAAATAAATAACTGTTATCAATATGCACTCTTCACTGAAATGCAAAATGCATTTCAATTCAATTTCTCTCTCCAAACCTGGGATGCGACAGGAAACATAACTGATGAAAGTAACCTGAAGGTCGAGCGAAGGTGTGCCAAGTCCAGATTCACGAGATTCGGCAAGGCGACAGAGCTACTGATTTCTGAGGGCCGAAGTAGGGCAGAGGCAAATAACTCCTTCGAGAGGTATGAGCAGGCATACCAAGAAGTGCAAGAGGCACATGACAAGTTTACCATGACCATCCAAGACGAGGCAGAGTATGATGGTGAAGACGCCTGGATGGAAGATGTTCAGAATGATTTCCTGAAGCTACAGTTCAGGTTCACTGACTATGTCAAGCTTGATGAAAGTGTTCTGTCAAGGCCTACAGGAGAAGACACCACGGTCAATGTTCTTCATGGCCATCAAGGGACTGCATGTTCCAGTCCTATGCTTGCTGACAGGAGACCAGAAGTATCTGCACAGGAAAGCATGAGCCACTTCAAGATCGAAAGTCCAAGGCTACCAAAGTTCAGTGGAGACATCCGTAAGTACTGCATCTTTAAGTCAGATTTTCAACATGTCTTAGGCAGTAGATGTAGCTCTAGAGATGCTTTGATAATTCGTCGCTAATGCCTTCAGGGCGAACCTTAAAAATTTATCTTAGGTATTGGACAGGACTTTACTGCCTGGGAGCAGCTAAATACCTTATATGCGAATTCCAGATATGTGGCAGACACGATTTTATTAGTGACATTTCTAAGTTTAGGCCACTGAAGCAGGGTGAGGATGCCAGGTTCTGCGAAGTGGTGAATCTAACATCCTTATATTTGGAAAGCATATCCAAAGTATTTAAACAGAGTTTATTTTTTTTCTCACTTTTGCAGCACAACATTTATAATGCCACATGACTATGCAAGCAATACCAACAAAAATACTGATTTTTTTTGTTAACGAAGTTAACACAATGTCCCATTACTCCGATCAGATTCAACCGAGGCATTATCAGATAAATCACCAGAGTCCGCGTCCCCGAGACCGTCGGCATCCACATCAGCTGGCAGTCTCTCTAAAGATGCAGCATCAGCCGGAAAAGTTTCTACTTCTAAACCCAGGTCAGAATTAGCTCTTACTTGCTGAAATGTATATTCGCTAATTATTCTTAATTACAAAACCATTGATGGGATCATTCATATATGGTTGTATATTTGCATAGAAATGTACTAGCATTCCATGAATGTACACTGTTGGTCATAATGATGGAATAATTATTTTTACCCCAATTAATGGAATGATTTTGACAATGACTTATTCCTAATAGATCTAAATAATAATATACATTTTATCTGATTTTATTAAATAATAATTTGCGAGTGTTTGTTGTGCGTGACTGATAAAGCATGTGTGTGTTGCTACTATGCTAATTAACTTGGGGGCCTACGTCCTTATTGCACACCCCCCTGGATCCGCCACTGTCATGCTGTCTTGAATGTAGATATGCGTGCGCGGTGATGCTTTAGCGAATTAAAGATACACTTGAACTGGCGGAGCTCTAGTCAAGACTGAATATGTTTAATGCTAAATATATTACTCATTGCGGATATAGTCGACCAATAGGCATTGGACGTTATTGTTCCAATTATCGATCGAATTATAGACCGCTCCGCCGGTCCTCCCGTAAATTATAAAAGACCCTTGCTTACAATAGTTTTTATCACCTGACGAAGTATCGCAGTAGCATACGAAACGTCGTGATCTTTTAGATTCCTTATTGACCACATTGCGAGACAAACGAATATCACTAGCGATATTATTTTCGATACTGAATATGTTTGTGTGTCTTAATACGTTATAATATCTTAAATAATAATAATAATAATTTTTCGATATCGTTCTTAGATAATTACTTTCTATAATCCAGCATAGATTAAAAGGTATAAGCGAGTACTGTTTGCGTTCTGATACACTATTTTTATTCAACGGTTTAGCATCAAGGTAAATTTTGACTAGAATTCAGATTTGCATATTAGATAAATGAATTTTGGAAAAATTCCCCCATCTTTATCTACAGAAGGATGAACATATAATATATCGAAATTTGAAAGAATTTGACGATATTACGTCTTCCTGACACTCTTTAATATTCTGCAATTAGACTCCTTCCATCCGCACCACACAAAATGAAATATACCATAATCTGGCTAGATGACGAGGCGCGATGATTTAGTTGTAGAGCAGTGGCCTCGTTACCTCGAGGTCCCGGGTTCGAAACTAAGTCAATGCGCTCATACCATTGGGTACGGCATTAATCCTCTTGATCGAGTCCTCTGGAAAGGACTTAAAGCCGCCAATCCCCTGGTTGCTTACTAACAAGCATTTATGCTCTCTTAGCAGTCAGGTAAATTAATCACCACCACCACCACTAACCCATAAGGAACGTTATATAGAACAAAATATTTGTTTTTTAAGACGAATTACAAAAATAAGACAAGTCAAGAGGAACATACAGATTATGTATTTTACATACAGTCACAGTTACTTGATTCGAGTTGGTTCGAATTATTTGTAAAGTCGGTGAGATTATTATATAATGAGAAACATTTCATATTTTCTCCATGCACATATAGACCTACCGAAGAACCCAAGGAGCAGGAATTTGACGACATTCTCGAGAAAGTAGCTGTGAAGATTCACGGCAATGTTGAGATCAACAGTCTAGGCAAGAAATTGGGTTTTGATATTGCGGAAATACAACGTTACATACAAACGAACGAAAAATCCCCAACTGTCACATACATGGGAACACTTAATATGCTTCGTAAATGGAGGAACAAAACAACAGAATCCAAAGAGCGTGAAGAGTTGAAGAAAGCCCTGATTGCGGCTGATCACCTTCGACTAGCAGACGACCTCCTGAACGACGATGTGGCAAGTTAGCTTGAACTATACAAATAGAAAAACTCTAAATAGTTCAGTATTTGACATATTTCATATTTGATGTTCAATTTTTTACCATGCAATGATTCTTATCACTCCTTATTCGTTCGTAGAAAATACTTAAAGGGAAAATCTCATAATCATACCCACACTTTCGCCTTTAAAAATAATTTGTATTTAAAATTAGAATTAGCAATCAAAATGGCAAATTTGGAAATGTGTTTCGAATGTAGTCACAACTATCATTCTTTTCGAATTTCCTAGTTTGTATGTGAGTCCCATTAGTGTTTTTTTTGTTCAATATTCTTTTTAAAGGATAGGTCATTTTCGTAATGTAATCGAATGTCATGCATACATTTTTGATAAGTGTTTCGTTACGTAAAACAAGCCATAATGATTTTCATACCTAGCAACAAGTAATGTATGCAATTCGCATTCTGACTATTGAAATACAATCAGTTGTTACAGATGAATGACATGATTTGTAACATGACAATTAACAAAGTTTGTATGTATTAAATTTTATTACATTACGAAAATGTACTATTGTGATAGGGCGGAAAAATGCTCATGAACCGACTTATTTTTTGCGTGACTGTTTGTTTGTTTGTATGTTTATTTATCTAAATACGGTGATTACAAAACATGCTTTCAGCTTAGCATAGCTGTTTTTCAGCATGTCCAGCATGTGGGTAGTAACGAAGTGTAGATTCTTTAAGAGTCACTCAAATGACGAATCACAACAGCGTCAATTTCATGTTCCGATGGGATATATTTATTCCCAACAACTTTCTTGTTCACAACGTAGCTGCGCTAGGCCACTGACTCAACTTCAGATACCACATTGCCTTCCCCCTCACTTTAAGTAACACGCATGTTTCTGTTCATTATTTCTAGTCAATTGGAACTTCTAAAGTTGCCAACAAATAAACGGTGTAAAACGTAATAACAGCAATATGTTGTTACCCTTTGAGAAATTGTAACAATATTGAAGGAATCCAATACTCTTTAAATTCAAATATCCTTTTTATGAATGTCACCAAAATGCTGTATTGTTTTGTTGTTTGATTCTCTTGATTGGCTTTTTCTGAAATTTTACCAAGTTTCGTTCTTATCATTTTTTAGTTTTACTTTCAAAAGTTTAAAACATTAGGTCTATTCACCATAAATACAAAATTATATCTACATGCATTTATAATGTTTTGTATAAGTCTGCACATGTTGAATGTCCAGTGCATTTAGATCTTGTATTACACAATATTTCATTCTTGAGTTTATTATATTCAGTTTTGTGCATAAGTCTCGACATAAAATCGAATATTTAATGTATATTTCATAATATCACACACCAATTGACTTTCATTTTTTGTTCATAAATCTGCACATAATTCTGACTGTTTTTTTTAAATATGATATCATAACTCAATGTTGATGTTTGATCTTTCTGCATAATGTTAATTTTATTGCTGAAAGTTCAATGTATATGGTTTTTCGCTTTCGAGAATGTCGCTTATCACTATTATGATTGGATTTGCGTATATAAGTCTGCACGCTGTGATTGTGCTTGTCGAATGCGCCTCTCTGTTTGGAATATAAGTGTGCACATTGTCATGATGAATGCCCTATATATGTATAATTAATATGATATCATATCTCCTAAATTAGATTGGATTTGTATGTGTAAGTCTGGACAAAACAATGGTGAATGCCTAATTTATATAGGTTTCGTTGAACAAAATTTAAATCGATGGTGAGTGTGGATTTGTGTGCATACGTCTGTACACGATCTTTAATGTTCAATGTATATGTTTTTCATATGATAGTACACTGTAGATCTCTCTCTCTCTCTGTTGAGTTCAAATAAATTATAAGTGCAAAATTCTCCACAATAAAATAGTGATAGTCCAATGTACATGTTTCATACAATACCATACTGAGATTGGGTTTTTGTTCATAAGTCTGCACAGTATAATGGTTTATTTCCAATGCATATAGATGATATGCAATATCAGACTGAGATTGGATTTTTGTGCATAAGTCTGCACAGTATAATGGGTTATTTCCAATGCATATATATCTCATACAATATCACACTGAGATTGTGTTTTTGTGCATAAGTCTGCACAGTATAATGGTTTATTTCCAATGCATATATATATCATACAATATCACACTGAGATTGGATTTTTGTACATAAGTCTGCACGTTATAATGTTGATAGTGCAATGTTCATAAATGTTTCATTCAATACCATAATGAGATTGGGTTTTTGTACATAAATCTGCACGTTATAATGGTGATAGTCCAATGTACATAAATGTTTCATTCAATACCATAATGAGATTGGGTTTTTGTACATAAGTCTGCACGTTATAATGTTGATATTCCGATGTACATAAATGTTTCATACAATATCACACTGAGATTGGATCTTTGTGCATAAGTCTGCACGTTATAATGGTGATAGTCCAATGTACATAAATGTTTCTTACGATATACCGAGATAGCATTTTCGTGCATAAATCTGCACATTATAATGGTGTATTTCCAATGCAAATACACGTCATACAATATCACACCGAGTTTTTTTTTGTGCCTTAGTCTGCACGTTATTATGGTGATAGTCCAATGTACATAAATGTTTCCTACGATATAATACCGAGATTTAAGTTTTTTTTATGCATAAGCATGCACACTATAATGGTGTATTGTATACGTATACGTGTATTTATTTTCATGATATCATACTGAGGTTTGGATTTGTGTGTATAAGTCTGGACATTATAGTGGATAATGTCCAGTGCATATATACTTCATATAATATCTTACTTGAATTAGATTTTTGTGCATAAGTCTGCACATTATAATGGTGGATTTCCTATACTGTTCTATTAATGTATTCAGACCTAATTGTTTGTTTTATCTTTTTAATTGTATATACATGTTTTACAGGGCCTCATGGAAGACCAACTTGTTGTTGAATGGGCTACCCTGGTGAAATATAAATAAATAAATAAATAAATAAATAAATAAATAAATGCATACATGTATATATGATTTTATGGCAGTATACTGAGCTTGGATTTTGTGTGCGCATAAGTCTGCACATTTTAATGTTGTATTTCCTACGCATATCTGTTTTTTAATTTGAATTTTGTTCTCGGTGTGTATATAAGTCTGCACATTATTATGGTGCATTTCCTATGCATACATCTATATATTTTTATCATATCATATTGAGATTCGATCTCAATGCAAAGGCCTGCATATAATAGTGATTAATGTCATATCCATACAGGTATACATTTTATATGATATCACACTGACATTGGAGTTTTATGCTTAAGTCTTAATGGTGAATGATCAAATGCATATATATTTCATATATCATACTGGGATAGGATGTTTGCATACTTGTATATGTTTTTAAATATCATTATGGAATTGGATTTTGTGCATTTGTCTGCGCATTACAGTAGTTAATGTTTTATGCATTTAGGTTTCTGTGCATAAGTCTGCACGTTATAACGTTGATAGTCCAATGAACGTATATTCTTTCATTCAATACCATAATGAGATTGGGTTTTTATGCATAAGTCTGCAGCTTAAGTCTGCACAGTATAACGGTTTACTCTCTATGCCTATATATGTCATACAATATCACACTGAAATTGGATTTTTGTGCATAAGTCTGCACGTTATAATGGTGATAGCCCAATGTACATAAATGTTTCTTACGATATACTGAGATTGGATTTTCGTGCAGAAGTCTGCACATTATACTGGTGTATTTCCTATGCATTTACATGTCATACAATATCACACCGAGTTTGGATATTTGTGCCTTAGTCTGCACATTATAATGGTTATAGTTCAATGTACATAAATGTTTCTTTCGATATCAGGACGAGATTTGAGTTTTATGCATAAGTATGCACATTATAATGGTGTATATTTTTATGCATACGTGTATTTATTGTCATGATACCATACTGAGATTTAGATTTGTGTGTATTAGTCTGCACATTATAGTGGTTAATGTCCAGTTCATATAATATCTTACTGGAATTAGATTGTTTGTGCATAAGTCTGCACATTATAATAGTGTATTTCCTATTCATACATGTATATATGTTTTTATGACATTATACTGAGCTTGGATTTTGTGTGCGCATAAGTCGCACATTTTAATGGTGTATTTCCTATGCATACTTTTTTTTTATTTCAATTTTTCTCGGTGTGTATATAAGTCTGCACATTATTATGGTGCATTTCCTGTGCATGGATCTATATATTTTTATGATATCGTATTGAGATTCGATCTCTATGCATAAGCCTGCACATTATAGTGATTAATGTCATATGCATACAGGTATACATTTTATATGATATCACACTGACATTGGAGTTTTATGCTTAAGTCTTAATGGTGAATGTTCAAATGCATATATTTTATATATCATACAGAAAGGATGTTTGCATACTTGTATATTTTTTTTAAATATCATTCTGAGATCGGATTTTGTGCATAAGTCTGCACATTACAGTAATTAATGTTTTATGCATACATGATTTTTTTTTAAATGATATATTATATTGCGTTTAGGTTTTTTGTGCATAAGCCTGCACATTATAATGGTGAATATCCGATGCAAATATATATCAAATAATATCATACTGGAATTGAATTGTTGTGCATAGGGCTGCACATTATAATAGTGAATGTCAATTGCATATAAATGTCATATATCATACTTTATAGTTAGATATGAATAGATGGAATTAACTTCTTTAACAGTGCATTGTTTTAAGTACATATTCAGTAATTAAAACAGATTTATCTTTGGACTGATGAATAAATAAGACAATGGAATGTAAATAAATTCCTTTTCCAAAGAAACAGATTTACAAACTAACGATCTTTGGACTGATGAATAAATGAGACAATGAAATTTAAATAAATTCTTTTTCCAAAGCAACATCATAATTTTCAGTAAAATCCCTTATTAATTTCAAGATTTACACTACAAAAGAAACACCTTTCAAACATTTAAACACCAATGGAAAACAAATGTCTGTTTCATTGTATAAGGACAATAAAACTTGAATCTTTAATCTAGATTACAAATATAAGCTATGTAATACTTTGACAATGTCCCGCATGTACTTTCATAATGAAAATTATCTAGTCCTAATAGTAACTCATAGGTCTAGTTCAAACTTAGTGATTTATCTTATTACTATATTGTTTCAAGGTTTTGTTAACATTTAGTTTACACATATGTAAGGCAAAGTTGCAAAAATGGACTTACTATTTTAAGTATATTTTATAAGTTTTGACAAAAATAACTCCAATAACGGTATGCACTGTGTATATGTATTTGAATTAAAGATAAAGGTGAGTTCTGGTAATGCGATTGCATTGTGAAAGAAAAGGTGTGGAATGGATCAGAAACATTTGATCATGTAGCATATAAGTATTGGTGTGCACTGCGAGGTTCTGGGGTCATCAAAATCATAATACATTTGGCCTAGTCTTTGTAAAGTAACAAGCACTGTACACAGAAAGCTATATATGGGACAACACAAATGGTGTCGGGGCTAGTACTACCTTGATTTCCTTGTCTTTCTATGCTCATTACTCAGCCAGTACACATTTTCTTCCAAAATTGTTTGGCACATGTCATTTATTTGTAATCTTCAACATTCAGTGTAAGTTTCGTTTGATTCTGTGAGATTAATTTTTCATTTTTTTTTACCAGAACTGGAGTTTATCTTTAAAGCCATACTGTATTAGAAGTATTACGCAAAATCCCCTCTAGCGCCATCTCATGTCAGCTGTAGCAGTATGGTCCCGTAACTCGCTGCTTCCCCGGCTGCGCTGTTCTTTCTCGTAATGACTCCTCTGCGCAGCGGGAATTAGGTATTGGGATACACACTGTTGGTAAGTTAACCATGAGAAAACAGTATGAATTTCATGTGACTTTCTAAAAATAACAAGTCACTTTCTTACCATTGCAATGAATAAAAAAGTAACGGTATACACCAATTCACATATAATACACAATCAACCTTTAAAAATTAACACTAGACAGATTTTTCTTTTTTTACACAATGTAATTCCTTCAAAAGTACTCAATGTTATCTAAGGTAATATGTGACAATTTGTTCAAACCTAATGATGCTGTAGAGGGTAGTGAAAATTATTGCAATTGAACTGAAAACATACATGTACACTTTGAACTTTGACTATTGCCTTGTTCAGATATGAGGTGGAAAAACCACAGCGTTTTTTGTTACGGCGTGAAGTGTTATACGCTTCACATTTCTGTTTCTTATGACACAGACCTCAGTGAATATGGGAGGGACATTTGTGGCACACAGTTGCCTTTCAATTTACATGTTAGAAACACTTGGTAGCCTTTTTGCATCGGTTTCCCGCGTCATATCTGTCGTTCATTTACACGTTATTATGTAAAGCTTTTTAAAAAACGCCCCGATCGACTGCGTCATATCTGAACAAGCGTTAAAATGGCACATAAAAGATTCATATCCATTTAACAGTATGTATGGTATATTTTCCAGATAATTTTATGTACATAAAGAATTTGGTATTATTATGTACATAAAGAATTTGGTATATCAACAATTATGAACATCACATTATTAACAGGAATATTTTGCATATGCATGTATAAAATACATGTACACTGTACATATTTAGCAAGTGCATGTACATGATATAGACAAAAATTGAGTTTTCGAACAGACTTGTTCCACCTTAAGCTCTTCAGGAATAAATCGTCTGCTGAGAGCCAGAAGGGCGTTACCGAATTGTTATATTTTACCTGACTTCTAAGAAAGCATGTAAATGCTTGTATGTAAGTAACCAGAGGACCAACAGATTTAAGTCCTCTCTGAGGGGCCTGGTAATGAGGATTGATGCCTTACCAAAGGGCACTAGCGCGTCGACCTGGTTTCAACCATTGGGCCTCCCGGTTACGAGACCACTGCTTTACCACTAAGCCACCGCGCCTCCTGTTAATGCCCTTCTGGCTCTCAGCACACCAAATAGTTTAAATTCTTTCCTACTAGAGACCAACCCCACATGCTGCCGCATTGCCGTCTGGAGTATATCTATACCGTTAGTCAACTAACACTGGTAGAGGGTGATTCTGAGCAATGTGTTGTTTACGAAATATGTCTTTTCCATCAATTTCATCCAAAAAATGAAAATATCTTGACATTATCACAAGTGATAGTATAATAAATAACTATTAGTCAACGGTTATAACAGGTAATTTTCATTTTAGGTTGAAATAAAATGATGTCATACGTCGTAAAGCAAACATTGAATAGAATCACCCACAATATTACAAAAAAAAACATATGAGCATCTATGACACTGTAAAATACTTGAAGATAACCAAGATATAGCTTGTTCATTATTTCTTGAATAAAAATAGAATGGGGGATGGTAAAAGGAAGCTCTACAGATTGAATTCAGTTGGTCATGTATAGCAAGGTGTGGGTGCTAATTTCAGCCATGCTCCACGGTATATATTACTTCACCATTAATAATAATAATTATACTGTAATAGTTATTATAGTAGTGGGTTCTTGTATAACGCTCATGTCTGTCATATTTGAAACGCCTGGCGCTCCACGCTTATTAGCATGGCTGCCATTGAGGTGCTCTAGCATCTCAAGGAATCCTGCCATGAACCAATTTACAGTGAGGCAAATGTAGATTAATGTCTTTGAAAAGGACCTCAATGTACTACTGGATCTACCAGCAATCAGCTTGGTATAGCAGAAATGTTCGTACAGATCAAATATTCACATGACCTGCAAGGCAAGTGCAAGAAATCATGTCGAAAAACTTTGAAATCTCATCGGAAACTCGCAAGCAACTCACCTGCAAATATCTAGATTATTTGCAGTTTTTTAATGCGAATTTCCTCTCCATGGATTATGGCTTGTAATACAAACATGTATGTTTAAAAGTAATGCCGATAATTGACAACCCTGGCGAACTTCTCTTTCAATAATTTACTTTAAAAAAACGCTAAATGTCTTGATCTGACCTGTTCTGTATTTTGATTTAGCGCCATCTTGTGACTAGAATGAAAACTTAGTTTCATATTCACAAAGTTTGTTTTCTTCATCACGATCTTTTCAAAAATATGTTACATGTAGGTCACCCTCTGATGTCTTTCTATCAATGCTGTAGAAATTTGCATATTTTCGGCGGTTTCAAATACTGGCCTGAATAGATACTTGTATTCAAACAGCGTTTAAATATCACGGTTCTATTGGCTTTCTCCGTATTATTATCTTTTTCATTGTTATTGTTTTTGTTTGGGGTTTGGAATTAGATGAAAAATTCAAACTAAATGTGCGATAGAATAAAGAAAAGATACAAATTTACTTTAGCTAGGCGAAAGATTTATATAAATGGCTTGCCGGGTAAAATGAGGTGGTTCTTGTTTTGCAACTATGACATAATATTTTCAATTTATAATGTTATTTCATTTGTGTAATGAATGTGTACATAAGGAGTATATCTATAATATGTATCAGTTTGTGTTTCATCAATACAATTTTCCATTTACATTGATATAATAATAACAAGGGTCTGTTGTAACGAGGATTTCATATTTCTATGGTGAACTTGCATGGGAAACTGAAAATGGGTGATTGGAAAATGATTCAATGCAAGGTTATACATTGTTAATTAATTATTTGTTAATGGGATATTTACATGATCTCAAGGATTTGCTTAATTGTACAATGCTTTATTATAGGAGTGTTGGTAGAGATGTGTGTGTCGGCATAATTAAAACAGTTTAATTCTAACCATTTTTAATTGTTTTGAAAAACAAAACAAATTTTCTTAAAACCGATATTTGTAGACTATATAATGTATCTCTCTTTGTATTTTGTCATCTTTCACCGTCCTCTCCCCTCACCTCTCTCTATCTATATACTTCTCTACTCATCATAAAAACAAATTAAATCCAAACCTAATTCTAAATTATAACGGGAAAATTCAAATCATCCTTTACAACATTAATTATTACAATCTGATGAGTTTCAAAGTAATCATGGTGTATGTAAAATCCCTTAAAGATTTCATGAATTTTCTGATGATTTTCAATATCGGTAGATTTATGTAAATAAGAAATAAAAGATGTGCATGGTGAACCATGATACATATCTACTTGCTGTTCTTGAATGGGATCTTAAGTGTTGTGTGTCCTTATCATATCTATCCGGACTTTCAAACCATTTTATTTTGAAACATAAATGATGATAATAATAATAAGTGTAATAGTATTAAAGATGATGATAATAATGATGATACTACTACTACTACTACTACTACTACTACTACTACTACTACTACTACTACTCCAACTACTACTACTACTACTACTACTACTACTACTACTACTAATAATAATAATGATAATAATACTACTAATAATAACAATGATAATAATAATAATAGTGATGATGATGAGATGATGATGATGATGATGATGATTACATAATAATAACAATAATGATAATAATAATGATGTTTGTAATAATAACACTAATAATTTATTTTTACCTAGGGAAGCTTCATGACCAACAGAGCTGTTCTTCTTGAGGGATGAGGAATTATTACCCCATGAATTGCCAGGTACCCATTTACATCTGGGTGGAGAGCGGCCACTGTCGATTCAGTCATTGTCGATTCATTAATTGCCAGACAGGGATTCGAACCCCAAGCCGTTGGACCGAGAGTGAAGTGGAAAAACGTTATTCCATGACACTTCCACACTTTCATGGATGAATTTTTCATCATTCCTTCCAAATTATGTCTGATATAGAAATTTAACAAAACAAAAATATTCTAAGTTATCGAATAATCAAAGTATTACATAATTATATCTTAAATGATCACGATGATAAAAACAAAGATAACGATAAAGTACAATCGGAGATATAGATGAATGCCAAATAAGGGAATTTGTTAACGTTTTATCAATCATTATCTATGAATATATCTATATACCTATCTTTCGTTCATATACTATATACTATATATATATAATCTATTAATACTTTTATATGCACTTTCACATGTTGTCACTTCTCTGGACCAACCCCCTCCCCTTTACGCACTCTCTCTCTCTCTCTCTCCCCCCTCGCCTCTCTCTCTCTCTCTCTCTCTCTCTCTCTCCCCTCTCTCTTTCTCCCTCTCTCTTTCTCCCTCTCTCTCTATCTCTCCCTCTCTCGCTTTCTTTATGTCTATAAATTCTTCATTTTATGATTTCTCATAATTCATGATGCGAACTACAAATCCGAAACATAATTATTCACTGACATGAACATCATAGTTATTGAAGTCATTTCCGATGTATACCATGACCTTACAAACTGGCGCCCATTAATACACACTAATCAATCAACCACTTCTATCAAACATCACGACTTTTAGTCTTACCTTTTCTATCGCCTTATATACATCCACTTGAGAAATGTAACGACCCACAGACAGGCTACTTGAGTACCCGCCACGCACCGGGGCAAACAATGCCACTGTTTCGTGTTACTACTTTTGTGGCGAGAAACCCTTTTTTGGGGGTGTGTGTTCCAAGTTGTTCGTAGAGTTTTTGAACAATTT
This sequence comes from Strongylocentrotus droebachiensis, assembly GCA_035222895.1. NCBI lineage: Eukaryota > Metazoa > Echinodermata > Echinoidea > Camarodonta > Strongylocentrotidae > Strongylocentrotus > Strongylocentrotus droebachiensis. Next base: position 92,096 of record JAVYIG010002767.1, read on the forward strand.
GAGCGATGATGTGGCTTGATTCTTTGATGTGACTTATCGCAAAGCTGGTTACTGTGATATGGCGAATAATGGAGAGAGGACGAGAAGATTGTTTCGAAGATGATACCTTAATTTGATAAAGAGAGGATAGAGAAGAGAGAGAGAGAGAGAGAGATGTAAAGAGATGAGAGATAGGGAGATGGAGCGGGAAGAGAGGCAGAGAAAGAGGGAGAGAAAGAAAGAGAGAGAAAGAGAGAGAGAGAGAGAGAGAGGGGGAGAGGGAAGAGGAAGAGAGAGAGGGAGAGGGAGAGAGAGAGAGAGAAAGAGGGAGGGAATTATAGAAGAGAGATAGATAAGGTGAATATAATAGATAAAGAGAAGAGAAGGACACAGAGAGAGGGTATGAATAGTCTATCGATTTTTTAATATCAAGATTTCATGATCAAGGTAAAAAATATGAATTGCCTACTATATTCGACTTTCAGATAATCATAATTAACTGTTAGTTCAAAACTAAATGGATACAGTTTTTTCACATTCAAATCAATACATTCCCCCTTATATCTCCCCATTAAATTAATGAAATACATATGAACCAATTAGATGTTCACCGAATACTGTTTGTGTAGTTCAAGATGAAACACTATTAAATGCTGAAGTATGACTATCATCAAATCTATGAACGTGATAAAAAAGGCGATCCATCTTTTATACAACACTAATTGTAAAATTACATTTATTTATTGCTCTCATTGACAAACTGGTAAACACTAAGTAGAAAATTACAGTTTATAAATTCAAAAAGCAGAAGGAGGCGAGAAGACGGAAAGAAAATGCTTGAGTTGGGAACACCCATTTCAGATAATGCAAAGTTACTGTAAAAAATGAGAAAAGAGTAATAGGCATTGGAGGATAAGTTTGTTTGAATCGCTTGTTAATATGTATATCGTTTCGAGCAGACGCGTACGCAGGGGGGGGGGGGGGTTTGGGGGGTTAACCCCCCCCCCCCCCTTTGGTATTTTTATGTGTATAACCCCCCCCCCAAAACCCCCCCTAAACCCCCCCCCCCCTTTTGGATTTTTTTTTTTTTATTTTTTTTATTATTAAAAAAAAAAAAAATTATCCCCATGACTGACCAAAAACAGGTGACCCTACCCCCCCCCCCCCCAACGGAGCAAAATGTCAAGTTTTCAAATTTCGAGGTCAAAAAAAAAAAAAAAGTGTCCTCTTACCCCCCCCCCCCCCCCCCCCCCCCCCCCCCCCCCCCCCCCCCCCCCCGCTTATTCAGCGGTGGGCTGAGTCGTTACGAAATTTTCGGCCCGATTTATAAATGTTAAACCCCCCCCCCCCCCCCCCCCCCCCTTGAAAAAATCCTGCGTACGCGCCTGGTTTCGAGTCATCTATGATAAGAGGTGTCTATTCGATGACACAATTTCATACTAAGTATTGCAGTGTACTAAGCGAGGCAGTGAACATCCTATTTAAATGGCAATCCAACCCTTGTAATATTTTCATTTGTATGAAAGCAGAACAAAATAAGAGAAACAGAAGACACGTACAACGCGCCCGTTTGTCGTGTTAGTTCTGTTTTCCCCTAAGTCCCTTCCCCCTTGGGGCACTGCTGAAAATATATCATAAATAGCATATTATGATAGGTCATCTAAATTTTTGTGTGGGAGTGGAACAAAAGGGAAAGTAGTCCATTACGTCACAGTGACATTACCTGATCAGCCAATTTGAAGTTCCCATACGTATAGTGATTTCAACTTTCAAAATGTCATACCTTTCTTACTATTTGTCAAATGTCTTTATCTACTTTCTAGTACTTTGTTATCTTATTTTCAACTGTGTCTTATTGATAAGAGTAGTTCATGGCTCATGTTGAAACTCTTCTTATAACATACCATTATCCCTCATTTATCACCCGGTTACATTATATACTTCGTCCGCTTCAATATTGGTACAGCAATAATGAAGAAATTTAAGAAAATTAGCTCAAACAAGCTCTGTCATCGATGATTGAATCCATGCACTTGTTATAATTTCTGAACTTTGGTGATGAAACTATGAGATAGCTCAAGCCCTTCACACAAAATATAGAGATGTATTGCTACTTTTCAACATTCTCAAACAGTTGGCAAGCCCGGTTGCTAGGCAGCGAACAAGGCTTTCCGCGGAATGTTTTCTTCTTTCTCTGTCGTCTGCGCGTATACAGCGAAAGCCCGCCAAGACCCCCCGAACCTCTTATAAGTTGATTCTTTTCTCCCTTTTTTTCTCCGTTGATAGTATCCTTCGGTTTCTAGCGAACAGAATAAACAAGGAAGGTTGTATTAAAATAGAACAATGATGAAATACATACTCATTGTTTGCAGGTACTCTGGGCTTGGCGCCCGGGTGTCTGGGCCGCTACTCGGGGGCGAGATGGATCGCTGGCTGGCTAAACTCGCACATGTCATAACAATTTTAGCAGAGCAAACACAAGTAGACGATTATTATCACGAATTGCCTGTTGAATAGAGTGTTATTATTCCAATTCAATATTTCAATTGTCATTTTTCTTTATCATTAGAGGGTGTTATTTGGTGATATTGTATGTATTGTTCAGTTTTGAATACATCAAATTTTATTGGCAGGTCTGTCCTTTTGATTTTACTTCATTTGGAGATTCGGAGTCATTCAGATTTACATGGCTAAAGAAGGGCAATATTAAACAGAGTTGCTGACAAGGACTGACATGTAGATATAAAGATATTTCAAAAGTAAATGGATACCACTTTTTCAAATTCAAATGGAACACATTTCCCCCCTTAAAGGTAATACAAAGTTTTGGTATGGGGTCATGAATTTGGTTCAAATGAACATATTGGAAGCATATCCGATCCTACAATATTCAGTGATCATTGACGCGGTTGAAATCGAGTCTTAATTATGAAATTGTAAATAATACGCTCTTTATGTTGTATAGCTCCCTCTCAAGGTCAAGATATTAATTAAGCTGTAAAACAATGTTTCCTGACTAAAATTGACCGATTAGCTATTTCCGTTTGGAAATTATATATCACAACTTCATATTCTGAGATTTTCATGGTCGCAGCTACCTTTGTACGGCCAAAGGCGCTATTTGAAATTTATCAAAATTTACCGGGAGCACCGGTAAATTTTTATATTCAATTTTTCTCGAAAGCAGAAGTGTTTTAGGGGCTAAATTTTCTAGTGCTTATAAAACATCCACAGGGGCATCCAAATATATCAAAATTGTAAAGAATCACTATCCACCTATTTTTCAAAATTTCCCAAAACTTTGTATTACCTTTAAACAACGGTTCGACATTTAGGAGAAGGTCCGGGTCAATAAGATATCCATATAATAGGAATTACATTATAAAGGACAGACTGATGTATCAATATTTTGAAGGGAATAATTATAATATATACATTATTAAAATTAAACCAGAACACCGTTGAATACTCTTCAAAGTCAAGTTACTCATTTATTCTATTTTGTATGAATATAATTTGCATTTTTACACAATAATGTTCGGTGAGTGTATCACCCCAAAATGAAAATGTAATAAGTAATTCAATCAAAATATAGGTCTATGGCTCTATGCTATACAGAAGACCATATCTATAAAGAATAATGGTTTGTGGTAGTATGAATACTGTGAAAAATTAGCTATACAAAGGAAGTGTAAGCTTTTGCCTATTTACATACTGTGAAGCGTGTCATTTAACGATTGCGATGGCATTGTGTCATCTCTGAAAACAATGCCTTAATAGGAAGACGACCAATCGACCTTTGTTCTTGCCTTGTGATCATCGACCACCGTAGAAATCGAACCGGTTTATGTAAGAAGAATGGGACAACGATGACGATGATGAATTGCGGTGTACTAAACTAGGGATTTTCTCATCCCCTCTCCCCACTACTCCCTTGCTTCCGTACCTTCGTGAAAACCACACAACATGAAACACTAAAACAACTTTGGGAGTTGCACCCAACCCCTAACCCTTGACCGGTCCCAAGGGAGATATTGTAAAAGCGAAAATAGGAACTGCTACATTAATTGTCCACTTCAACTCTCTCATCGCCGGCCAAGGGCGCCACAGTGACGTCACGCTAGTAGCGATCACGGGGTCACGACATTCAGCCAATGACAAGCCGATCTGAGGCCGTGACTTGTCAATCAGCGGGCGTCAGTCATCGGGCCTCCATTAGAAGTGACAAATTGTCTGCAGCGTAGTGTGCCAACAATACCGCACCTTTCCCCGCAACTCACCCGTACACGACCGCACCAAAAACATACAAGGGCACTGACAGATTCGAACGCTAAAGAGGCGCGATGGGGGAAAAGTCAAAGCCAACGACAGCCAACGCTACCCCTCCCCTCTCCCCAATCTCGATCGCCCTTTCTTGCCAGTATTTTACTTTTATATGACGAGATTTTTGTGTCGGGGAAGCAGGAAAGATTTGGACTCGACATTCCAGTTTTCCCGGGGACCGGAAACCATGTTGGTCTGGATGTATATATTCAGCTGTTGGCATGCTACCCGGGTTGAGCCCATTTGTTTACGTACCCTGATCCCCGATCCAAACTTGGCCATGATCCCCTCCTCTCCTCAAAATCTTACCCTCAAAATCTTACCCCCTTCCATGGCCATCTACCCACCAACAAACATCCATATTCCCAATGAAGAATGAGAGAAAGAGGAGGTAGGTTTACGAGGGAGAGGGGAGACAGGTCCAGAGGTAGGGGGATGAAGACAGAGAGGAAGAAATAAAAAGAAGAGAGTGAGAGTGAGAGAGAGAGAGAGAGAGAGAGAGACTAATGAATACACAGAGATAAAGAAGAAATGAGAGAGAGATACAGAGAGGAGGAATAGTAGAGAGATTAAGGATATGGGGGACAGAAAGTGAAAGAAAAGAAATGGGAGAGAGGAAAGGAGTATCGTCTTTTTTAAAGAGTATAGGAGGGAGAATGATAGGGAGAGACATACATACAAATGATGGAGACACAGAGACGAGGAGAAAGCAGTAAAAAAAAAGACATGGATATAGAATCAGTGAAATATTGGCAGAGAGAGACACTAGAGGGAGAATTAGAGTGAGTGAGGGAGAGAGAGAGAGAGAGAAAGAGAGAGAGAGAGAGAAGAGTCGAGTAGGATTTAGCATAAGAAGGATCGAGATATAAAATAACAGATAGAAAGTACTCATGGAGAGTAAATTTACAAGTCAGATAAGACTGCAGAGAAAACAGGAAAAAGAAAGAACAAGTAGATTAATAAAGGGATGTAGAAGAAGTGTGAGTAGGATAGATAATATAGGGGAAAAGAAAGAGAGACGGGGAGAGAGACAAAGAGAGAGAGAGGAGGGAGAAAAAGATAGCGGAGGGAGAGAGGTGGCAGAGAGAGAGAGAGAGAGAGAGGGGAGAGAGAGGGAGAGATACAGCAGCAGGTACTCTTACCCCCTCTAGCGAGAGCGAGTGGCGAATACTCGTTCCGGTACAGGCCCGCGGATTGGTCAGTTGACGGATCCAATCAACGCCTTCATAAAGTAAGTCGTCGAGTTTTTTTGTTGTGTGTGTGTGTTCTCCACGATCCAACCTCCGTGCGGGTCCTTAGCAAGTGAATCAATAGAGTGACTAATTGCTCGATAAACGCTCACAGCAATCCAACTCAAAGAGACTTTTTTTTTACCCCCTCTCTCCCGTCCGTCTTCGTACAACTCTTGAAGCAAGTTGGACGTTCGGTCGGTTGCATTGCAAAAAGGTCCGTCGTATTGCAGCATCCCACGAGGAAAGAAGACAAACCAAAGAGAACTTAGATAGTGTGGCCGTTGTTACTTGCTATATAGCTGGTCATTCTCTTCGGAAGATATTTATATATACCAACCGCAGACTCGATCATCTACCATTTCGATGCCCTTTACAAGTGCCAGCTGACACTTTCTCCTGATTCCTGCAGCCAATTAGCTATATTCCATCTTCCTTCGTTTCTGAAAATGGATTGCTATTAGTGAGTGCTTTTAGAAAAAATATGTATTGAATATTTGATACTGAGGTCGAAGATACAACTTTAAAGTGTTCTCAAAAACTTTGTTTTGATTTCAATCGTCGTAATATCACTTCAGAGGAGAGAATATAAATCGTCACTGATAACAAAATAGGAAGAAGATATATTCCATGCAAAAGTGAAGATGAGCATGCATTGAGATACTGTCTCAATAAGACTTCTGGAGACGTCGAATTTGAAGACATTTTGCTGACTACGAGCTGTAATTGACTAAAAGGAAGTTCTTCAATCTCTGCTTGTAACTTTGCAAAATTCACTTTGAAAGGGCCATCGTGAAATTACCGATTCTTCATCGTGGCTCGTTTTGACATTTTCCGATCTCCTCATCATCCTCCTCCTCCTCATCCCATGCTCAGAGACACGAAATCGTTGATGAACCATCACCAAGACATGGACCGGATCGACATTCGTACGCTTTCGCTGCTCCGTGGGCCCCTGACCGAGAAAGGCGCACGGAAACCCAAATGCGCCCGGTGCCGAAACCACGGCATGATTTCCTGGCTGAAAGGGCACAAGAGACATTGCAGGTTCAGGGACTGCCGGTGCGCCAAGTGCAACTTGATTGCGGAGCGACAGCGAGTCATGGCGGCCCAGGTCGCGCTGAAGAGACAGCAAGCAGCAGAAGACGCCATCATACTAGGTCTCAGGGCCTGCTCGCCTAGTGGGCCATACAACTATCTCCCTCAGGGCCCCATCTTTGGGGCTGCCCCACCAGGCAGCGGCGACGGGTGCAACGCCGACGAAGACGACGATGATGACGACGATGACATGGGCCAAACGTGTGACTCACCCCTCGATGACGTTGACATGCCGCCCTCCCCAGGTAAGAAAATTTCTCTTCGCTTTCGAAACAAAATTTCGAATTAGTGCTACCCTAATGTTTCTTAGTGACTAACAAAATAATATTCATGGTGCCAGATAAATACTGACGAAAGATGCCGACGAGAAATATTTCTGAGGTATCTATTTCTCAAAGTTCGTTATTTCAAAGCTAGTTACGCTAAACATTATTAATGTATAATAATTATTGTACCAAATACTTGTATCTAATTTTCATGTAATGTCAAATTATCGACACTGAATACGGACATCTTTATGGACCAAATTTTGCTTTGCTACATTAGTTTGATGACAAGAAATATCTCCTTTATTGACGAGAAACGCTTCTGTTGTATCCATTCCCTAAGTTTGTAGTTAGATAGTAAGTTTCTAATTAAAAAAAAAAATTAAGCTGAATAATTTACCAACAGTAATTTTGTAAAGTGAATTTACCCATTATTTATAATGTCGTTGGTATATCACTTTATAGATACTTCGAAAATAAAGGAACATAGACATTTTGACAAACACATAAATTGAAGGAAAATATGATAAGAAGAGCCCAGGACTTGAAGTGATTAATGATAACGTAAAAAAGATACGAATCATTAATAATAGCTTTTAAAAATCAACACGGTTGCTACACATAATAGGTAGCTACGTAATGTGCTAAAATGTAATAAATATTGAAAACTAGTCACTATATTATAGCGTAAAACCGCCAACAATGATTAAGTACAATAGCAGAATGGAATAGTATACGTGTCGTCGTCTTCATTGTGCTTTTTCAGCATGTGGTTGCAGAACAGAAGATTTGTTTCGCAATATTTAAATTGAATTTCGCAAGAAACTCGATATTTAGCAACAAAAAGGGCTTCATAGAATCACTGAAGGGGAAGTGTACACTTTTCTTTATTTAAATCATAACCGTTTAAATTTCATTTGAATCACCGTCAACTTTGTTATGGTATGGGTGACTCCTGTTAGAAAACGAGTGCGTGTATAATGATGATACTATTGCAGAGAAATATAGAGAGAGATTAAGCAAGGAAACAAATAGTTTGGAAATAATTGGGATGCACAATTGTAACACTATTATCACTACAGTGTCAAAACATTGGAATCTACAGTGGTGAACTTAACTACTGTAAGGTGTTACTCCTACGGGGTAAAATACTTTGATTATAATAAACATGGTAAATACTTCTTTGAAATATACACACGGGTGTTACTTCACTCTTTCCTGTTTATGTTGCTTTATAGACCAGAGTAATAATTATCAAAGCTATTTGGAATAGCAAGGGGGCATTCTCTTATGGTAAAATGTTAACTGTATAAATATTCCCCATAATGTTATTTCTCCTTTTTCCATATTCATATGCTTATAATCACCGTGAAGGAATACATTTTATACGGTATTATATTTTTCTACTTTAGCGGGAAAGTATCACAGATATTAAAGCTTCACAAGTACTGTTATATCTAAATTGTTACTCTTAATTTACCCGACAAACTTTATTACGTAAGCATTTGAAATGGGATATACCAGATAATTAAAATAAAAAGTAAAAACTTTCGAATAGTTTCATCTTTATAGTAAACTTCAATGCTATTTCTGACATTGCTATTGATCAATTTTATCAAAATCAACATCATTTTACAAGGCATAAAATAAAATAAAGTATAGTTTAAAACACTAAGGAGAACGTGTCAGAAAAAAATCCCTTGTAGTTATTCCCGTAATTAATTGTTTTTAATTGTTTGAGTTTTGTTATTCGTAAAGAACTAAAACATCTTACCATGGAAATAATTCACTTTCTGATCTCTCATTGCTTTTACATTTGTCATATTCATTTACACAACAACATTACTGTATTGAGATATTATTCATTTCGGCATAAGGAATCAGAATACTTTACAAGTAAACAATTTAAAACTTTGAAGATTGTTCATTGAAAAAAACAAAAAAATATTAGGTTTGATTTAACGTAATACTTCAAATCTTCCGTCCAGAATCTCCTTACTGTTTATAATATATATTTATGATATTAATGATACGCACTCTATATCATGAATGTATAGATCCTTAATTTAATTAACTACATGTTTATTTTTTATATCAACACGGTACGATTTTTGATCGCGTATGTACAGAGATGAAGAGGGGAACGAACCATCCTTCTATATAGTAATCAAAGTCTGTATATTCAATAAATACCACCATTTTGAGCTTGTAACTACAAAAAAAAAGGCATTTGAATATTGGCTACACCTTGAAGCCCCACTAAGTGTTGGGAGCCGAAAATTTGCTATTTATTGTTGGCAAAATTTCACTTAAATCGTGTAATGGCCTGACCCTCAACTCTGCAAGGATTTTTAAAACAAATGTGTTTGTAGACGAAAAGTGATGAAAGAATACAAAACTTAGGTTTTATGTTGTAAGCAGAAAACCTAAATTTTGTATTCTTTCATAAATGTTCGTCTTCAAACACATTTTTTCTTAAAATCTTTGTAGAAGTCAGTGTTAAATGACATCTTCTTTCCCTTTATTATACAATTGAAAATAATGTTTGCCATCAAATCTTTTGGTCCCCCAACACTTTAGAGAGGCTTTAATGTAAACAAATGTCATGCTTACCTAAGATATACATGTATATATGCCTCCAAGATGCTGTGAACCATTATACATCATGATATGTCCATAAAGATATGTTACTAGTTCTTTAGACGTTTTAAATTCAATTGCACTGGCTAATTCCCGCTTTGCGTATACACAATTTTACTAAGGACTTTACACGTCAAGAAAACGGTTGTAAATAATTGATAAGTATTAACAAAGGAACACCAGAAATACGATGTTAGTTGGTTTGTTTCCATTAATTTTGATAGCATGTAGATTTTAGTCATAAGTTAAACTAGATTATAAATAATATTTGAGAGTTAGAATGTATATGAGCGGCATCTAAATATTACTGGTGGGAATTTTGATTCTCAACATATCCTACTTATTCTGTTTTATTCGTACCTCTGGTCAAAGTTAAAGTTAATAATCTATTTGCTCCTTTCATACCTACGTTTTTTTCTTCTTCTTAATATACAAACAAGGCTTTATATTTCCCGTATCTTTTTACATTACATTTAATTATAATTGATTGAATTCAGATGGAGATTTATTTGAATATTTGAAATAACCCAACGAAGCGAGACATATTTAGGCATTTGGGAGGAAGATGCAAATATCAAAGTTGGAACAAAAATAACTCGAAGTTCTTGAATATGAACCTATAGTGTATAAACACACTTAGAAACATGGTCAATCTATACACATACATAGAGGCCATTGATTTATCTATATGTGCCATATAGGAGGAGGCAAGATGGCTCAGTGGTGGAGCAGTGGTCTCGTAACCCAGAAGGTCCCGGGTTCGAAACCAAGTCAATGTGCTCGTGCCCATTTATAAGGTATACATTCTCATTGCCAAGTCCATCGGAAAAGACTTACAACCGTCGGTTCCCTCTGTTGATTATTTACAAGCATACACATGCTTTCTTAATAATACTAATAATACTAATATTAGATGATAATAATGATAGCAGTAGAAGTAATAGTAGTAGGGATAGTAGTGATAATCATAATGATATTGTGAACAGCGACAACAACAACGATAATAATGATAATAATGATAATGATAATAATAATAATATTAATAATAATAATAATAATACAATAATTGATGATAGCATTTGTAACAATACAAGAAGAGAACAAGTGGACTGAACGAGAAAAGGAAAACTGAATGATGAGGAGAACGAAAATGATATGAAAAGAACAAAGAGTTCTTCAAACCGTTGTAATGTGGTTGGTTATTCTGAATTTATATTCTCTTCTAGAAGTTGTAGAAAAATAAAAGGAGGGACTTCAAATGTCAATATAGCTTCTGAAGATTATAGTCACCTTTGTACCGAAATGAAACTTTGACAGCTTATAAACCATGCGAACCACTTTGATACCTTTGAGATTTCTATTTCTTTTAAAACTTTGAATCAAGAAAAGAACAAGAACAGTTTTAATACATTTGTATTAGCACACTTTTGATGAACAAGTTCAGTTGATAACCTTTCTTAAATAAAACTAAAAAGATGAACATCTTATTTACATACATCATGATTTACCAAGACTGGATTTTTTGAATGGGAGAAGTGGGTGGGAAATTGGATGCTTGCAGTAGAGATTCAGTTTCGTTCTACATTTGGAAGAAAGGGTAACCCTAAACATTATCTTTAACGTGAGATTAATTAGTGCATTTGAAAGTCTTGGTAGCTGACAAGTTTTTCTCTTCATTTTCTCATATGTGTAATACTTATGCTTCAGAGTGTATCAGTTAATGGGCGACGAAGAGGAGGATGGGGATGAGGAGGAAGAGGAGAAGGGGAAGGAGGAGGAGAAGGGGAAAGAGAAGGAGGAGAAAGATGAGGAGGAGTAAAGATGTGAATGGGGAGGGGGTACGCGTATTGGTGTGGTATCTTGATTTGTACGATTTCTTAACGAGATTCAACTTCGTTCTTTATTTGGAAGAAACTGGCTAGGTTAAAGCCCTAAATTTAAATATTTCTTTTTTCTTTGAACGTGTATTCTTGGTAGCTGAAATTTGTTTCCTCTTTTCATTTTACACATGCTTCGGATTTTATCAATTAATGATCGAAAGGGACAAGGAGTAAGAGGTGTATGAGGGGCACGTGTAGGGGTGTGGTATCTTGATTGTACTCTTTCTTAACGGTCAAGGTGAAACAGCTCGTGCCCAGTTAACACCCTCGGACGTGGGTCCCACTATTGGTAATGATTGTGGTCAGTGGCCAGCAGTCTGTCCAATACACTTGACCATGAAAGGTACCCGTGGTATCACATTTCTTTCTGTCTACCAACCCCTGCGGTGGTATGGCTGTCCCCGAAGGGGTAGGAAGGGGGATGGGGAGAGGGGCTTGTCCGTCCGTCGTCTCGCTAATGCCACTTGGATAATCCGCAATTAACATGCAAAGCTCCGAATGAGTGACCATTAAAACAAGGTGTTCGGACATTCGAAAGTGCCTTTCCGTCACGCCCATGGTCACCACCTCCTGACCACATCGCCATTATCTTCACCCGTCCAACCCTCTCTGAAGAGTCTTAAAATATGCTTAACCCGTTTCAAGCTAGGCGCTTCGCGCACTCGCATTGTCCACCCATTAGCAGATTACCCCGCGATATTGAGAGGGTTAAGGGGGTTACGAATCGTCTGTACTTGTTGACACGCGCGTTTCACCGTGAAAACCTTTTAAGCCATCAGAAATTATCTCGCAGACTGAGTTTGGATCGGGGAGGGGTAAAGATATGAGACGATACACGCTTCATGTTAACGGGTTCAAGAGACTGTGTCTGTATAATGTCTGAGCGTCGCTACCGTGGTTCCTGCAAAACACACTTAACACCTTTTCTGAAATTCAGTACGGTAGTGACGTCACTGAGCGGAACATGCAATACCGCCGATACAAAGTTTTCAGGGGGTCAATGTCTCCCTCAACGTGAGGAGTATGACGAGAGATTATTATTGATAATCAATATTTACCAAATATAAACAAGAGTATTTATTATCTAATTCAATTCGTATATCATGTCAAACTTATCTAGTCTATTATTTTCGATAAGAACAAATTAGTAATGACCATATTCTAATTTTGATTCCTACTTTTTAACCGAATATATATTATTACATTCTGCCTCGAATAAAAAGGAGAAAATTATCAATTTTTTCTCCTCAAAATTATAATGTGTCATGATGATCCTTTTGAAGAAAAATATTTTTTCTTGCACATTTCTATTTTTGTAAGACGAATCACTGTATATTACCCTTTTTCAGACAACTTGAAAGTTTGAGGGAATGCAATTAATGAAATCATAGTATGACCCAAAAAATAATAAAGTTGCCACTGTATTTATATAAAAGAAGATATTTATACATGTATATCTGAATCAAATTGTTTGAAAAGCAATTTAGAAAGAAAAAAATTCTTTATACATACATAAATCCATATTTGGAGATCAAACGGGAGTAAACACATTTTTTGTCAAATATTTTACATCTTTTGACTCTGGTTCATTTCTTCCCTTTACATTTTCTTCGAATCCATTTTCGCTATGTCACCAATTATACAAACATTTCCTTCCGAGCGTATAGTTGACGTGAATAATGACGTTCGTCTGCAAATCCACGTCAGATTTGTCGACTAAGAAAATAAATACCGATTCTTCAGTCTTTACCTCGCTTAGAACTTGACACTTTTAACACAAAAACGAAACAACATGGGAAGTGATATTTTACCTGCCGATTTTCGCTGGCCAAATAACGGCTTTTATAACGGGGGTGAATGTTTCCGCGCCCAATTCTTGCCGCTCGCTGTGTTTATTTCACAAGGATTTATGGCAGATTTGGGAACCGCGGGAAACGATTGGGTCGTCTGTCTAGCTCAAAAGTGCATTTACACCTTGGACGATGAAGGCGGTACCGTGTCTCATCGCTGATGGGAATGATGGAAAATAAAGTACGCATGTACTTTGAGTTCCTATTCTCTCCTTTGGGCAATGTATAATTTCGATTTCTTAGGGGGGGGGGGGGAGGGAGAAGAAACAAACGTAACTTGTTGAAGTATGAGCCTTGTATAGTCAACTCAACAATTTAACTTTCAATTATGAACAAAAATTATTGGGTTTTCTTATAAAGTGAGGACAAATCATAAGAATTACTTAAAAGACACAGAAAACGCTGGGACATAATATCTTTAAAAAAAATGTTGTGTACCCTCTGATGAAAGTTTGTCCTATATATAAAGTCCCTGTCCATAGCACCTACTTACTTTAATCGGCCCATGGCCTGTCTCCCTCCTCATTACCTCTCTCTTTATCCTCCTCCTCCTCCTCCTCCTCAATAAGTCCTGGGCCCCTTAACACAAAGCTTAATATTCGTACGATTGATTGTCGCGCAATCAAACGCGAAAAATTATCCTACGATCAATTGCTAAGCTTTGTGTTATATTAAAGAGACCTCTGTTTCTTGTATTTTGACGTCTCTCTTTGCCTCATCTAATTAATACGTCATAGTACCCATCTTGCGTTATTTTTCAGTCTCTCTACACTCCCGTATCAAAAAGCCCTTAATTACATCTCAGTGTAGATGACTCCGCATCGCGCTCTCTCTCTCTCTCTCTCACTCTCTTACTCTCTGCCGAAAACATGAAAACAAAAACAAATGTCTTTTACTTACCCAAATGCTGATAAGAAGTGACTTCGCTGAAATTCTTCTTTTATTAAAAAAAAATTGTATTTGATAAATATTTCATTTATACTATATTTTATTGAGCACTTTCTATTTTGTAAAGAATTGACTCCCCTCAAAGTCTTATAGTATAATCTTTGGATAAAATATAAATAATACTTATCAGAGTACTTTCTATTATGATAAAATTAATGTGGCAGGGTTAATTTTTTATTTTATTTTATTTTATTTAAGCTAAAAGGAGGAGGGAGGGAGGGGAGGGGCTTAAATTAGACATGAATATCATACATTCTTAAACAGTACAACTGTGATACTAAATTATTTCAAACAAATATCGTCTCTCTCGAAAATATCATATTCTTATCAATATCCCGATGTTAAATGAATGTATTCTTCCGTTAACGATGAGTGCATTTCGTTCAGATTGAAGGAATATCCACGGCATGATATTGTTTTCGAAACAAATTTGTAAATAACCTTTTAATTACTAAATTACTTGCAGGCAAATCAGTTCGATGTGATAAAGCGAGAGAGGAGTCAATTCTTTGATAATTACTGAGCATTTTGTAATATGTCACCACGAAAACCATTCCCATATAGTTTTAGGAAACATTGGGGAAATGTTGACATATTTTTTTCTTCTAATTATTTGTCACTCAAATAACCATCGATATCATGGACACCCTCTCTACCATAGAAAAGGCAAACGTGTACCTGCAAATAAGGATTTTGAGAGTCCTAGTTTTCTTATGAGATATATACTTTATCAAAATATACCATTTTGTATTGTGTACTAAACAATTAGGCTTTCGCAGTCGTGCACTGGAAATATATTCAATCTTTAATGAACAGTAAATCTTGGACAAAAAAAAAGGAAAAAATCAATAGTGGTGAACTATACTGTTTTGTGTCGAAACGTCAATCATAATTTTGTGCCTAAAATCCTAAAATTCACCCGAATAATCCCGGTGCGACATATATATGTATCAACTTATCACTGTCCAAGCATGGCGGGAGGGAGTAGCAGGGGGAAAGAAGCAAAAGAATTGAACTCAATATGCCCTCGCTCTGAAAAGGTTTCCAAGTCGATGATTATAACAAAATGAAGACAAAAATTGACATGTATTTTGTAAGCGTTCAACAATGTAAGAATAGGCCACCTAAGGGACAGCATACGGATAACAAACGTTCGTTTCCCACGCCCGAACCCTAACTAAAATGTCTCTCATGGCGGCTACGTTCGTTGTATCGCATTTCTGCACGTGCACGAATGTCCTTTGGAGCGGCACGGCAGGGCACACGCACGCCTGCCGCGCCGGCGATGTTACACCCAACATCCCCGCCTTCTCATCTGTAAAGCAGAATCAATTACACGGGCTTTTGCCTATTGAAGGGGGTGTGCTCCAAATTTACACGGTGTTGTCATATTTCCTACATTCAAGTTTTCTTTTTATTCTATATTTCGTCTTCCCAAGCAATGACGGTTTTAAGAAGAGTTTGTTTTGCCAATCATTTTGAAGTTTAGTTACCATAAAACATAGAATCATAAAAATACATGTAGAAATTTCCCACTATACTTGCATTATTAGATTATAGCCATTTCGTTCCATTAAATTGAGATCCCAACCAAATGAACATATAAATATAAACTCTTTTCAAATTAGCTATCATTTTTAGGATTACATTTAACAAACTTTGTTTTCACAAGTGGTTTGATATCAACCCTGTGCCATCTCAATTAGATAAAAGCAAGAATGATAGTTACTCAATATTTCAGCGTATTTTCGAGCGTATACAAATATGAACAATTTATGTTTAACGTAGATACGTTTCTAAAGTGGAAATATATTTTTGTTTTTGTACTTTCCTGTACGATTTCCAACTGAATTATTAATCTGATTTTAAATCCCTTTCAATAAACAATGACACAAAGGGCAAAAACAAAGGATCATATAGATCAAATATAAACCTTAGTGCGGTAGTATAGCTGAGAATTTCCCCTTATTACTTAGCGTAATTTTTTTTTTTTTTTTGGTGGAGGCCTTTTCTAATAATGTTAAAATCGAAAATATTATCGGTTATATTTTCCTTGTATATTTCTTTCTTTATTTCATTATTCTATCTCTAATGAACTTTTAAAGCCTAACTTTTTTTTTATTCAGTATTTATGTAAATGCCTCTAAGCGTTAGTTTTGTATTAAACAATTCTTGATTAGTTTTTGATATACCAAAAGAACAACAACAACAAATTAACGTGTGTAAACGTATTATATCGAACTGGCTTACAAAGAAGTCATTGGAAAATAATCAATTATGCAAATAATCGATATACCATTTCAGAATGAGAAGCTAGTACAAATGCAAATCATTGCAAATTCCTCAAACATACTGTTAATCAATACACCATTACAAAAGGATAGGCAAATATACTATTTGAGATTGTCTTATACTTACTAGTAATTACAAAAGAATAATCAAAACATCGAAAGCAAGAAATGGGGGCGGGGTGAGGTAGGGTAGAGTAATGGCGTCGGGATATTTGAAAGTGCCGTTAACCCTGGACAGTTTAGCGGAGTAAACCCCATTCTGATTTTTTGTTTTCTAAAATCCCTTGACAAGTCCTCGACAGTATCCGCGCGTGACTCAACTGTTAATTCCATTCCAAAAATGTTTTACTGAAAAGTGCACTCGTTGACCTATTCCAAACGAAGATGATCATCGACCTGAGATAATAAAGTCTTCAAAGGTTTCAAAAGTTGATCGTAAATCTTCATCAATCCTTGTAGTGATTTATTCATTTATTATTTAAATCACATCCGTCAAAATGATGATTAAAAAACGATCGAAGAAGGCAGTCGTTTGACCAATTTATCCACTATTATATACTTGGGATCAGCTTTTGCCCGTATATTGGATATTCAAAAGATGGTCTTTTTCAATATGGGTAGCTGCAGCGTTTATGAACGTACTTATGTGTATACATTATTGAACAGCTAGGTGTAAATTCCACGTTGTATATGAATAACACTTAATAATACCTCTAATTTAGGAAACCTTTCTTTCATAAAACGTCATTGACCTAATTTATATTTGTATTGTTGCTAGTTTCTTGAAGACTTAACACACAACACACACACACAACACAGTAGCTTTTAAAGGGTGGGTTGTTGAATAAATGCATGGGGTAGGCGCCCTATGTGCTTTGAAGGGGCTTAGGGAGCTGGTGCGTTTACGCGTGGGGTTCTTACGTGGACTGTGGGGAGGGGCACGTCGGATGGCGTTTTATCCCCGCGTCTACCACCAAAGAGTCCTCGTGTTGAGCTGACTCACGTACCCTTCGGCTAGAATTGGGCTGGAAACCGGCGGGATGGGGCGGCAAATAGTCATCAAGAGGTTATGGAGTGAGATGAGTCGGGGCGGACGAGTCAAGCACGTCCCATGATACCCCATCACCTCAAAATCGCCCCTAGCAACGATGATAAGGATGATGGTGATAAAGAAGATGAAGATGAAGGAGGGAGAACATGGTCTAAGGCTGTTATTAGACACATTAGAGAGACAATGGCCGATACGTTTTTATCAGTTAGATGTAGCCTAAAGGAAAGTCTCAATATGGATCACTTAAAATAAGTTAATTTTGACGATGGTGATGATGATGATGATGATGATGATGATGATGGAAAAATGCCTATCATTAGACACATTAGTAGGATAATGGCTTATAAGTATAGTTATGAGCCGTAGCTTTAAGTAGAGTCTTAAAATGGATCACTTTAAATAAGTTAATGATGATGATGATGATTGCGAAAAACGAATTGTCTTCGGCTATATCATTAGACACACTAGACGGACAACGGCTTATAAGTGTTTATTAGCTAAATGTAGCTTAAAGAAAAGTCTTAAAATTGTTATTAAGTTGTTGTAGATTCTTTGTGATATAGAAGGTTTGTATACAATAAGCATGGTATAATATTCAGCTTGCCATGTATGACATGTGAGACATCTTGCATTCAAGCGTCGCTGTTTTCACGAAGTGACGGTAGTGAAAAAGAAAATTGCATTCACTTTGCGTGACGATTTTCCTCACTACCGTCACTTCGTGACCGCCGCCAACTATGCCCAGCATAATTTATATTACATATCTCTTTTGTTGTTCATTATGAAATAATACACATAATAAGACAGGACCGTGCATGGTGGATTCAGTAAAAGTAAAGGGCAGATTGGTAAATCATCTTTATGCTTTTCTAAATTACTTTATTACTAAATGACAACTTTAAAATATATTTAAAAGCGTAATCAACACGTACCGCAAGTATAACATTTAATATCCTAAATAACATCTTTAACCTGTGTTTAAATACATAATCAACTCATACTAAAAGCGTACCATTTAAAATACATCGCAGATCCCGGCAAAACACCTTACGCAACGGAAATGCTAAACATGAAAAGTATCATGTGTAATAACTATCGTATGAATGTAGGAACAATGAAAGTGTTTTTAACTATTAAATAATATAAATCTGTGTGCATTCATCCACCATGACTAGAAAGGAAATTAATTCACAGTAAATAGTTTCATCAAAATAATTATAACAATTCGATTTTAAAGCAATCCAGGGCCTTTATTTATATATTGTTGATAATAATCGAAATTCATTTGCAATTGATATCAATCGCAGCTATGTACATAAAAGATAGCAGACTGCAAAATTGCGATTGTTTGGAGGACTTGCGATTGATTTGGATAATTATAAGACGAGATCCAGTTGTGAATAACCAGTCTCACCCCCACAAAGACAAGAAAGAAATGCCTTCCAAAGTTGTGAATAACAATCCTGGCACCACCTGCGCTTGAGGTAGTGATACAGGAATAGAGTGCGCCAATACTGACGATCGAGAAATGGAATAGAATAGTAATAGCAGAAGATAGCAGGACTCAAAATGTGCATATTAAAAGAAAAAAATTGAAAGATAAACTTAGTTTGAATAAGAAGAGGTTACATCGTTTACGGTCAAACGACATCGACCAAAATATTCTCTCAATGACTTTCAAGCCTCGCATTATACAGGAGCAACACTGATATAGCAGCGCTTTGGAGTTGCTTTAAGAGGAAACAGCAACAAAAATTCCTTCCGTTAGAAAATACTCCAACAGCCACTCGAGCAATTTCTCCAAATTCATCAGTGCGGTTTCTGCTGTATAAAATATGGATTTTTGTGTGCAAGATACAATTGCAACTTGCGTGTCTTTTCACAGCGCTGGGAGGGAAAACAACCGTGCGTTTCGGAGCGCTTCTCCTCGAAGACGAAGACGAGGAAAAGATTTAATATTCGGAAAGCGTCGTCGGGGTCTAGTTTCAACTTGACATGTCTTATTGGTTGCGCAGAAGTTTGGTCACACACCAGTTGAGAGAGATACAGTTTCATCTTAAAAAGCGCGCCAAAATGACGACAAGTGGGATTAGAAATTCAGCATGCAGACGATCGCCGGGTACTCTGTAGTCTGCTGACGCACAACCCTCCTTTCTGTACATGTTGATAGGGCATAATATGTAGATCAAGGTGAGGTACATTCTGTATCCAAGGAGTGCACATCCTGGTCAGGTTGTAGGACATGCGTGCTTCGGAGACTACTGCACGCTCTCCTCTGAAAGTTTGAAATTTATTGAACTCCTGCACTTAACCATGGACCAAGTAATATACAGCTAAACTATCCTATCATAAAACTAGTAGTCCTAGCCCAAAACTTAGTCTTAGCCCAACTTCAAACCAAATCATAATTCCAGCCATATCTTTGACTACAAGTAGGTCTATACACTCAAGGCACCTCTATTCTCGAATGCAATAACTGTTTAATGCTACCCCTTAAAACAAAAAAATGCTCGTATATGGTCAATATATGGGTAGTTTGCCGTAGAACCAATATATAAATAAAATATCAACATAAGAGCACATAATATTATATACATTTAAAAAAACATCTTATACAGCAAAGCCTACAGAAACCCTGAATAAATTGGTGACCTTTTAGTTCACAGTAGTGGAATCAATAAGAAAAGCTACTATTTTAATTGTTGTGGATTTAGATGAAAAGTAATTTAGCTGGTAAAACAAATTGATTAGTGGAACAGTACTTTGGTAAAATCGCTGCTTATGCACACGGGAGAATGATACGATTTTTGATAGGAATCGACGGAAGTGCAATCTATTGGGTATTTAACAGCAGTATGTTTCATCTGATTAAGGCTATTCTATTGAAATTCTATCATTGAGATCGTTACTCTGTACATGATACAATTTTCCTATCCGTCGTATCATCCATAATCATCATCCCTTCGCTGTATGCATAACGACTATCCTCAATGAGACACGGTATGCACGGTAAGGACCACAATTATACGAGAGCTTCCCTCAATAAGTAGTAACGTGATATTGCTCTTGAAAGGATGATACAACCTGGCTGTGAGAGATTCTTAAAGATCTTATAATGAAGCAAACCTGAAACCTTGTTTCCAAGTCAACAATCGTTGGTTATCATTTGATACCGTGCATTTTAGTCGGTTGTTTGCGGCAACAAGACAGACCATATTCGCACTTGAAGGAAGTAGCGGGATAGTTTTGAAAACGTATTTTTGTAAGTGATTCCGCTTTTTAGAAATATCAATTTTAAAGAACACGATCGAAACTGCTTTAAAAAAAATCAGGCAATTTTTGTAGCCTTGTACGTCACCCTTTGAAATATGCAAACATGACAATGACGTATTAAGTAATCGAAACATGATATTTTTCGATGTACAAATTGCCCAGGAGTTGATATTTTTCGAAAATATTTGCGATCTTGTAAAAGGATATCAATAAACTGTGTGCTTGTGTTCATGCATGTGTCCATGAATCAGTTTTTGACGATGTACAAGATCAATTTTGCAAGTTGAAAATAAAAACAGCTACCAATTGATTTTCTTCAAAAAGGTCATTGGGAAGAGTACTCCTGATTTTTGACTGATTTCAGGGACAAGTTGCGCCTTAATGTAAACGGATGTTCTCTCGTCAACGTGACAGGGACGGCTAGAGAGAGAGAGAGAGAGAGAGAGAGAGAGAGAGAGAGAGAGAGAGAGGGGGGGTGAGAGGAAAAAGGGAGGGAGAGAGAAAGTTATACACAATACTGATCAAGTTGTTCAAAGAGGTTATCACCATTTCACAGCAACAAAATAATACCATAGCAAGCACTTCTATAACTTGTGATTATTATATTTTAGTATAATTTATTTTTCGGTATAAGTTCAAAGAATAACTTCACCATTCGATCACAAAGCTTTTTCGACTTTAAGTTTCAGATAACTTTGTAATTAGGTTAAATGAAATATAGAATAAAATATATTTGAAGGTAGAAAAGGGTAGAAACCAATAGAAACGCATTTAATCACGAGTCTTCAAAATGGACAGAAAAGTAGATGCCGATGCATGACGATTAAAGACTTTCGGGAAATCGGCACGTGCAAGAGTTCTCTCGGAGGAGAAAAAAAGTTTAAAAAGAGTAATCTTGGAGTATTAGAGTTGTTGCCTTTCTTTGATGCCTTTTATCGCGTTGTTTCACTTTCAACGATCCAGTTTCACTTTAGATTGAATGTGAAGATTGGGGCAAATGTAATGAAATACTCGCCAAAAATATCAAACGGCACTCGAGCACGAATCCAGCTTTCTAAAAAAGGAAAGAAGAGCTCGGAGCGGATACGGATTCCGATCTGCTATTTTATCACATTTTGAAGTCTAGCAAACCTGCAGTTATCGATGTACTCGAGCACGTACGTAGTCAGCCATTAGGAGGAATGAAAGTTAAGGCAAAGGCAAATTACGATCGGGATTCTTTTTTCTTCTTCTTCCGTTCCATCGCTGCGTCGTTTTGCCCAAGCTATGAATAAGATTGACGGAGCTAGCAAAGCGATGGATGGAGGGCCAAGAGTGAGAGGGTGCACTCGATACTCTACTAAAGATGTTACCCGGAGCTTGGTGTGGGTAAGCGTTACCCTCATCCTAGGAATCCGATCCGTTGATCGCTGGCAATTCCGAGCTCCGAAATGTTTCCAAAGTGGTTCATGTTATACGAAGAGAGGCAAACGAAAGAGAGAAAGAGATATAGAGCTTTCGACAACCAAATCGCCTCGAAAAATGTGATATAAGTATATCATATCGAAGACATTTCCTACGGTCTTGTAGGAGAAGTTGGTGGTATTGATGATGAAGATGAAGTATATAGAAGCTGATGGATGATGATGATGATGATGGTGGCGATGGTGTGGATGTTCCGATTGTGTTCGAGTTGTAGTTTCGAATCGACTTACAGGAAGTGGGTCGGAAAAGTGGCGATGTTGTTTCGCGTGCAATTGGCTAACATTTACAGCTGAAGTATCCCCGTCGTTTTGTTCCGTCTCATCGCGGATGTCGTTTCAAGAGATGACAATATTTTTCTCCCATGAATACTGAAGACATCTAATAATGTCTCGCTGTTGGTTTTGTTACTCAACCTCCCCGTTAGATCTCCATCGGCAAAGATGGTTTGTGAACGTCAGTTGAAGCGTTGAAGTGTCTCCCGTATCATTAACGGTTTTATTGTTTTCTCCGTTTCATGATATCGTTGGAGAGCATATACTCGTCCTAGTTCGAGTGATATACGAGTATCTCTTTCGCATCTCGTCAGAAAAATACGATCATTTTATGAAGAAAAAATTCATAGAGCCAAAGCATTGGTATTCTGTAATGCTACTGAAACGCCAACACCTTGTCCTTTTCTAACAGGCAATTTAATTTAATTTTTATAGAAAGTAAAGCGGATGTAAACCATTTTAGAAAAGAGAGAGAGAGAGAGAGAGAGAGAGAGAGAGAAAGAAAGAAAGAAAGAAAGAGAGAGAAGGAGAGGGCCATATTATTTTAAGTTGATGAATTTGAGATTTCGTCAGTAAGTATGACAGCTTGCCAACATGTAACACAACACCTCTTGTTTTAATGATAAATTTTGGTTGAGCAGCCCTACAAACTCAAAAAGAAGAGGCTGGCTACGTGAATAGATCTATCAATTAGCGCCGTATTATGCCATTGAACAATCATTTTTCTCTGGGGATTTGTTTTAACTATATGACTGCGTGTCATGACAATCAGACATGACGAATCAGAATCATCCTAGTTTAACACGAATTTCTATATTTACCGAGACGTGGACTAAAGTCACGTCCACGTACTAAGACGCTGCACAGTGTAAGCTGAAAATCATCTTGTAATGAACCAACACCGTTTTCCTTTCTTAAGAACAAATCACCATGTACACAAAGAAGAGAACCAAAACCGAAATGATATTTTATGCCCAATTGATTCCTCATTTGCATTTTCAACCATTTACTTCAAAATGACACGGCCCTTTCCTCCCTCTCTTCCCCTCTCTCCCCGCTGAATGCACGATCCGTTTGGGACGGTTTTGTTGAGACCTCAAACAAAGCCAATATTAGTTTTGGAAAAGAATGGTTCGCAATTGGGGTGTTACCCAGTCCCGACTGTTTGCTTAAGTTAGTTCTAACAATTCCACTTAAAAGAAACGACAGTGTGTCGAGCATGTATATACACACGAGCGCCTCCTTGAGTAGATAATTCGCCAAGAGAGAGAAAGAGACGGAGAGAGAGAGAGAGAGAGAGAGAGAGAGAAAGAGAGAGAAAAGAGAAGCAAAAATGTAGACGATAATTTGTGTGTGTTTCTTTCTTTCTGGTTACGCGCCAAAACAAACTGGCAGTGTTTAAAGGGTGTAGCACGCCTGGTCAAATGACGATCAAAAGAGCATGTTCGTTTGTGTGTTTTTAAGCCCCAACTTGTTGAAATATCAGGGACTAAAATATGCCAAATTTTTGGTATGTCACTCTTGGGGTATGGTTTCACCAGTTGAGGCTCGTAATGAAGTGAGTAAATCGCTCAAATCTCACGCAACAATCGCCTCTCGTGCAAACAAAAGTTTGGGATCGTCGCTTAACATAGCAACAAAACAATACAATTAGGATTAGGACTTTTTAAGATACCTATCATGAGACCGTACAGTGCAAACGTTGTGGTAAGGCGATATGTCGTCTGTACATATTTGATGTCAAATCTCACCCCCCCCCCAAAAAAAAAAAAAAACCTGCTTCGATATATTTTTCTTCGTTCCACCTTACTTTTAGTATTCTGTCCTACAACCCTGTTTCAAGGACACAATCTCGAAAGGTAAATCAAATATCAAATAAAGCTAGACTGATATTAGTAATTGCTATATTAGGAGTGTTTCTATAATAAGGAGGAAAGGTGTAGCATACATGAATGTTTGCTGCAAATCAACAAATTCTATTCAATCATGGCTATATTCATAAAATGGTTTTTTAGTAGAGTAGCAGACGAACAACAAAGCAGAGTAGTAGTTCTTGATTAAATAAAAGGGCCCACAACATTCGTGTCCAAGTACAAAATTGGCGTTTAATGAGTTTCATATTTGTTCCATGCGTCCATCACAGATATTGGCGCTTATAATTATGTACAAAAAGTAGACAAAACAAAAGACTAGAACCATAGTCGAAGACATATTGGCATTTTATCAATTATTCCATGAGTATGATATTCAACATGTCTAACTCATAATGATATATCAATGATATTCTTAGTTAATACTTATACATTTTTTTTACGCTGCCCTACTGCGCTGAAGATTCTTTTAGATACATAACAGTCGTGTATGAATGTTCTGTTATAGCTTGTATTAGCCCTCATGACAACGAAAGGCTAATACAAATCCCATTGATTTTTCCAAACAGTATATGGATAGACTTACCTGTAGCAATAACCTCATGTTTTGGAGAATTGCTTGAGAAGTTAATTTTACCTTTGGTTTTCCCAATAATTTTTTTTGGTGGCGAATCTTGATATGAATGGTCCCGCAGAGTGTGTTTCACTCTGAGAGGACTCCGTGAAGCAACAGAAAGTAAATCAGTGGTTGATAATACATTAGTTTACTCATTTTTGTTCTATATAAAAGCATGTACATGTACTTTCAGGCGGGTTCATTTAAATCACGAGTTTGAAACTCGAACGTTCTGCGATCAATGGCTAAAGATTTTCGTGTTCACTCATACTACGCGTACGGGCTAAGGCATCGCAGTCTCGCTTTGCATCCGATAAAAGTGCAACCGTTAACAATGTCATTTATTTTCAATTTTCAATTGATTTCAAAGGCTAATCGCTTACTCAATTACAAATGAAATAAGAGTGATGCTAACTCTGTGTGATGTCAATATAATAGAGAATGAATAGAAACGATGTAGACATTACGCTGAAACTGTTATGCATTACATAATCTAATTGTCCGATGTTTGAAGTTCCAGACCTGTAACTCTCCGAGTTCTGTATAATCCTGATCAATATGTAAGTGATAAATGAGGATCGAACAAAAAATGTATTGCCTTGCTATCTGAAAATGACCCTAGCAGAAAAGTGTATTCACTATATTGCTGTTCCAATTTAATTTTGTTCCAAAGCCCTAAATTAACTGTGCTAGCCCATGCAACAAAACAACTTTCGCCACTTTGTGTCCGATTGCAACAGCGTTGACCAAACTCTGTATGAATGGCTCTGGTTTAAACGCGTCGTCAGCATCAGTTTAGAAACATAAAATAATACCAAATACCTCCTGCTATATCATAGTAAGAAGGGACTTAATGTTATCAATTTTTGACATGCAGAATTGCCCTCTCAGGTAAAATAACTGATCAGCCAAAGGGCCACGTACTATTATCATCAGTGATAATACACGTTTATATAATTACGGACAAACAAGTAAATCTAGAAAGATAAGGAGTATATTATTGAAATGACTTTTACCAAGTAGGTCAACTACTAGCGACAATTTGATATTGTTATGATCGGCTAAGAATTTTACTGTTCTCATAGCATGTAAGATTCTCATAACATAACGTGAAGTTTGAACAATTAAACCTCACAAGTTAAGGAGCAAACTGGTAAAGGTTTCACTATATATTTGCTTATACTCCCAGCGATAACGTGGCAGCGGCCATGCAGGAATTGTACCATGCACGGTGTTTCTCGTGACTTCTCGATAGTTTAGACAGGCATCTACTCTCCATTTGTCATCGGGTCTATAGCAATCGTTTAGCCGGGTATTAACAACCTAGCCATCCTTCCCTGACCCTACATTGAACGATCGATTGTTTACCCTAGCTGGGAAAATAAACATTAGCTTCCAACTGCAACATGGCCACAAAATGAAAGAAATGTCGACAAAAAAATATATAAAAAATCCATCCCGACACACTTTTTCGAGCTACTCTTCATCTTTGTGCGATCATTGATTCCCCCATCCCTAACAAATGCCGGTGATGGCTTTATCCAAATTTGTTCAGATTGGTAGCAAATCTGTTGTCAGAGCGTAATGCACTTCGGTCCATTGATTATGCTCTTTCAGATTTCCTTTAGCAAACCATGTATTCTCGGTGCGAATCGATACGACAAATAGTTCATAAGTAACATGTGTGCCTGTATATAGAGACCAAATAGTAACGAGTAAATATGACACTTTTGAACATCATCGATCTTAATACGACGTGTTTCACAACTTGTCTTCTCCCGTGCCTTCTGTCTTTGGTAAATAGATTATCGATCAAATTTGAAGTGAAGCAGCTAATTACACAAAACCTAGGTCCCACGAGGGGATCTAAAAGCGATTTTAAAAGATGTCTTAATTGAGTAATTGTAATTTTCTCTTTGGTCTACATTAACGGCGACATAGTTCTGTGTTTGTTTTAGAAGGTTTGTATTAAAGTGGGTGCCTTATCATAACTAACGTGCACCTAAACATTTACCAACGGCCTACAACCATTAAGATTATTATGAATAAGTTTTACGACTCGTTTTGTCTTTTCGATGCTTTATCTAAGGTTTGCTATTCGTGGTCATGAGGTTTTCTTATTCCATTCATGTGTCGTGAATGATCAAACCACTGTTCAAGCATGCTAGCCAAAATGGCAGGCTATTTTTCTAAATGTTTCTATTTGATTTCTCTTGTTCCTTGTGTGTATATGTTTTTTCCTCTTTGCGATCATCCTGTTTATAATTACACGACGTTGTAACCCTTGCTATATTTTGTTCTCATTTTGATTTATCTACAGAACGCGAGACAACAGAAGCGCTCAAGGAAATAAAGGAAGACATTGAACGTGAGTCTCCTACAACAAGTGTCCCGGAGCCGCCAAAGAAGGTCGTCAAGAAACACGAACTACCAGAACCCTCTGAGAAACCCAACGAAGATGGTGAAGAACCCAAGAAGAAGGCGAAGCTCGCTGGACCTTTGGACGCCTTCAATGGCATGGCATCCAGCTTCGTGTCGCCATTCCGTCCAGGAAGGCTGTCACAAACAGAGATCCTGACACGGTTGTTCCCTCACCAACGCAAAGCCGTCCTGGAGCTAGTCCTACAGGGGTGCAGCGGTGACCTGGTCAAAGCCATTGAGCACTTCCTCAGCGCTGGGGAGTCCGTAAAGAACAACGGCAGCGCCTCCTCGCGGTCGGACCACGCGCACTCTTCAGAGAAAGATCAGAACGAGATGTATCATATTCCGTCTGGACTACCCACGATTCCAGGACTGGGTTCTTCGATTTTCCGTACCCCAATGCACACTGACAAGCTAGGCGTCGGTGGCATGAAGTCGGCCTTTACCCCTCTCCCACCTGCCAGCTCAGCACCTCTCCCTCTTCTTTTCTCGCACAGACCGCCAAATCCTTTCCAAGCAGACGCCCTCCTCGGTCGGACCTCAATTTTCGCACCTTCAAGTCTGAGTGACCTTCATGTTGGTGCAGCAGGGCCTGGCAGGTTCGTGTTCCCAGCTATGCATCCGCTCAATCTCTCTGGAAAGTTGGCTGCAGCGGCCAGTGAGGGATATCCTCGATATGTCTTTGCGCCCTACCCGACATGTCCACCAGACTGCACGCAGTATCCAAGCCTCCATAGCACCAGGGCTCCGGCCGGAAGCACCGGAAGTGATTCGGAAAAGAGTCCAGGTGCCATCGCGGACCTTTCGGTCACGAGCAACGTTGATTCAGATTGAGAACAGAGTGATCTTTCAAGACTTTCTTAAAAGATGAAAGCCAAGACTTTTTGTTTCTCATGTTTACAGCGCCCAAACAAAAACATTCCAGAGTTGTTTTTTGTCGGCGTACACCAATCGAAACATGTTCTGACCTCATGGATTGTGACGTCATGGGATATGATGATTTGCTGTGTCGTCTTTGTAAATGTGTCTTTGAAACGTGCCAAAAAGTAAATATGTCAGAAATCGCAAGCTATTAGTCGTAAATGTTTGTGAATGCCCTCATTGAGTATAATTACATCACATTTTAGGGCAAAATGTTGCGACCTGGTACCTGCCTAATACTGTTTATACTTTTACACTACATTCATGGATGTCATTCTATTTAAATAATTGTATGATGTCATCAAATTAATTTTTTCTTGAAAAGGCTTGACTTCGAAAATGGACTAAATTGACTAAACTGATAATCATTACCATGATTACTATCGAAAACAACGAACAATTTTTGTTATAGGTGGGATGCTTCTTTTTTGCCAAAGTATGTGTAGAAAAAAGTTAGAGGAAACAGCAATTAACAATTTGATTCATAGTATTTTAAGTAAATAGCAAACATTTTTTTCCTTCTCATTAACCCCCACCGCATAATGCTTATAATAACATAATTATCACAATTGACTGTAAGACAAAACTTAAATAGTTTTGCTGTTAAAAGAACATCAATTTAAATCGTTGAATAATATGTGTAATTGCTTAATTTAAACTGGTAAAATATATTTTTTTTCTCATTAAAATGCACGTGTAAGAAAATATCATTTTCTAGAGTAATTAACACAGGCTTTCATCACCTTTATGTGATTTTTTTATTAATTTATGTATTATATTTTCTACAGTTTATTTTATCTTCCTGAGGGTAGTATAGTGCATACGAAATCTTTATGTGATACTACTTCTAAGAGGCTGAAATACATAATGATGTTTTTTCTTTTTTTCTGCCAGGCTGATCATAGTACGTTTCTCTATTATCTTTATCTGACAAAAGGCTGAGTTATGTTTAAAATTGTGTAAAGCGTTTTGTTGCCAAAATAATTTTGTTAAAAAGCCCTTTACCCTTTGAGTGCCGCATACGCAAGGAGTACCACCTGCATTAGGTTTGCACCGAATAGGTTAATTGTCTCACATTTCTAAGTGAAATGAAATGTATTCAAACCAGAAATTGCTAAAGAAAAAACAAATAAATATCTTGATTTCCTGTCATAACAGGCCCATAGGTGAAATTGATATTCGAAACTGAATTCATCTTTAAAATTCCTATAACTAATCATGTTTAAAAGTTGATTTATAATACATGTACCTTTAAAGTTAGCTTGGCGATTCCATTTGAAAACAATTGCATAATTTTTTAATATATATATTGATACTGTGAATACGGACGACTATGTGTACATAGAGCCGAAAATAACTATGGTTTTCTTTTTGCTGAATGGCTGTGCATTTGGAAATCTACGCAATGATTGTATTTATTTATAGTAAAAATGCCAGAATATTCGTTCTTACACGTTTCTTGTAACTTCAAAATGAGTAAAAAATGTATAGTAGATTACAATTTGTTTCATTCGCTTTCGTTTGAGCAGTATCAAACATAAAATCGAACTATTTAAGACCACCTGTTGAATGTTTGAATATGTTGTTTATATATAGATAATAAATTGGTTGGATTTGTAATATGACAATGAGTTATTTATGTGGAGCATGTGGAAAATGCAAATTTATCATGTTTGCAGTATTTTTGACTCGATGCTCACGATTAAAATTCTAGTCTCCGATTGAGACGTTGTAACATAATCAATGCATTTCGTCACGATTCTTTTTTCTTCTCTAAACATGAACTTGTCTACAGACTTGTGAAGAGTCAAAGAGAATGGGCGGTGTTTAGAGAAATCCGTTGAACGCGAGGCGTCACAGTCGCTGACGTAACAGTGCGCCATAGACCGGCACTGTCTTTGACGCACCATTAGAAAGTGACAGCGCACAGAGGGTGATTGCAAAAAAAATAGTGTAAACACTGCGCTGAATTATTGGCGCATCCATAAACTGCCTTCACGGGCTAAATTAACGCAGGTAATAACGCAATCGAATGACGTCTCGCTTTTAACTGGGCTCATATTCATACAACTTAATTAAGCATAGTTTTCAACTATGTAATTATGTACTATAGCCTATGTATTAGTTGTGAGCTATAGCTTAGCAAGGTTTTATGAATATGGACCTTCGTATTTAACCAGACACTAATTCGTAGCGGTCTCATCTATCATTCTTCCGCCTTGGCTTTGTGCTTACTGACTCGCATGATAAGTCTGTAAATTACAAACTACACTCCTTAATTTGAAACCAATATAGACATGTCAGTTACGAGCAGCCTTCGAAGACTCTCATTTTTTAACGTAAAAACAATCTAATTGTAAGCGTAGGAAACTGAAATCGGGAGTCAGAGCACTGGGAGCATGGGATTAGACAGCAATGTAGGCCTCCCAAAAGATATACTCGTCAAAAATCGGACACTTAATGGCGGCTTCAAATTTCTTGTCCCACCGGTCGGCGCTATTTCATTTCCCATGCTCTTAGTCTGTATCATATGAAAGAAAACTTATCAAAACCTGCAGATACGTGGCACGTGCAGCCTCGAACGATCATTTTTTTTTTCCGAAGCCGGAAACCTTCTTGTCTTGTCGAAAAATGAAGCTGGGAATTGGAGCACGGGACTAGATATAACTGTACCAAAATACTTTTACCTTTTCTTTGCTTTCATTGAGGTTCGTCGGATGCTCGCGATGGAAAGATGATAGAGCTTGGCCGTTTAAGTTTACTGAGGTAAAAACAAGGAAAGACGGGTGGAGTAATTGATGCGCTCCGGGCGGAATTAATTACCTGACTTCTTACTCGAGATGGGAGAAGAGATGCTTGCACAAATTACCCCACTACAGATGTCGATGAGACGCGATCAAAATATGAAGAGGGGTTTATAAAAAAGCAGGACAGTTCATATTTTTTCTTCAAATGGGAGACAAAATAAGAGCAAAAGGAAACGGGACGAAATGATAAAGACTATCAAAACAGGGAGTTGGGAGAAAAATATTGCAAGTATGGTGGGGGTATCCGGTATCTGGCCAGGAGCTACATAGATTGATGGCGTATTCACGGGAGAGGTTCGGCGGGGGACCCTTGTGCTGAAGTGTACATTGTTTCATCTCCAAAGTGTTTTTGTAACGGCTCGGCAAATTAGGGAGTTAAGGAGAGAGACAGTGGGCGTTTTTTTTCCTTCAATTCGAGCTCGGAAGGGTGTTGGTAGGGTTGGGTAATGGAGAAAGGCAGAATGATGTGGAAATGAGACGGAGATCGACATACACAGATAGAGAGAGAGAGAGAGGGAGAGAAAGACAGACAGAGATATTATGAGAAGGGGAAAAGACAATGAGATGAGGGTGGAGTGATATCAAGAGAGACAGAGAGAGAGAGAGAGGGGGAGAGGGAGGGAGGGAGAGAGAGAGAGAGAGAGAGAGATAACTATATAAAGATAGAGAGAAAGTGAGATGAGGTTAGAGTGATATCGAGAGGGAGAGAGAGAGAGAAAGAAGTTGGGAAAGATATGGTAAGGAGAAATATGCATCGAGATTTAGAGAAGAGACAGAGAGGCAGAGAAAAGGAGAGAGATATATAGGGAAAGAAAAAGCAGAGCGCGTGTGATAATGACACTCCAGGCATCTAGAGATAAGTGATGCGAATAAAGACGCTTAAAATGATTTAGTATAATTATATCAATCAACGATAGTGATGGTGATAATGATGCTGATGAAAATAGTGATTAGCTTGAAGATGACGATGAAGGTAATGATGATGATGATGGGATGACAGTAGTGGTGGTGATGTTGGTTTTGGTGGTGATGATGGATGATTATGATAGTGGTAATTGCAAAGAAGAAGTAGCTGCTGATGAGGACAGTTACGGTTAAAGGCATCATTTAACAATGTGACCGTTTTTAGACTGTAGTGTTATAAAAAACATTATTTAACAATTTTAAAAAAATCTGAGGCAAAGTTACCCAATCCCTATATTTATAATATAATAACAAGTTCTTGTTTACCCCGGATATACCTATTCAATATCAATACTGTTCTCCCTATTTAAAGATAAACTTTAGTACTGGTAATGCGATCGCATTGTGAAAGAAAAGGTGAGGAAAGGATCAGAAACAGTTGATCATGTAGCATGTAAGTATTGGTGTGCACTGCAAGATTCTGGAGTCATCAAAATCATAATAAATTTGACCGAGTCTTGGTAAAGTAACAAGCACATACACAGAAAGCTATATATGGGACAACAGACATGGTGTCGGGGCTGGTACTACCTTGATTCCTTGTCTTTCTATGCTCATTACTCAGCCAGTATACATTTTTTTCCAAAATTGTTTGGCACATGTCATTTATTTGTATTCTTGAACATTCAGTGTAAGTTTCGTTTGATTCTGTGAGAAATAATTTTCTTTTTTTACCAGAACTCAAGTTTATCTTTAAAGGGCCTTGCAATCATATTATTTACCCAGGCTTTAGCCGAACTACCATGATAAGGCGCTCAAGCATTTAAGACATGTCTTCCTATACCAGGTACCCATTTACTACACCTGGGTGGAGAGTGTCAAAATGATACCTTACCGATGGACATTAGTGCCGCGGCGGGACTCGATCCGCGAACCATGTGATTTACAGTCCACCGACGTATTCACTCTACATGACGATTGTAACAAAGGCGATGACAATGAAGAAGCTGTTGATGATGGAGATGATCACAGTGAAGAGGATTATGACAACAACGATGGCGACGCCGATGAGGATGATGATCTTCATGGGGACAAGGATGATGATTAATAATGGTTATTAGTAATAATTATTAGTGACAGGTGTCCTGCATGGAGATGACGGAACATGCTGTGTGGTGGTGATAAAGAATGATTGCTTTTTATTATGGTCTTGATGGTGATCATTCCAATTAAGCACAAAGACTATTTAAAGGGATCGGGTAATTTTGTCTCAGATTCTGAAACAAAATCCTGGATTTAGCTCATGCTGCAATGATAATTATAAACCTTTATGTCAGTCAGGAACCTCATGACTTTTGCATGCCGATCGCCTGTCTGATTATCAAGATATTTATGATTGGAAATCGAAACCAAATTTTGCGTTTTCTAACGGTTTTCATAACACTACAGTCTGTTGGGGAAAACGAATATGGTAAAACCGGTCACTCAAAGATTTTTTACTTTTTTGAGGCACTTCTTGATCAGGGCTTCAATATTACACCATATCACAGACACTGATAACACGACGGGCCGTGCATCTCAGATTTAACATTGTTAAACGATGCCTTTAAAGGGACTTGGTAACATTTTTCAGATGACAGATAGTTGTGCTAAGGAAGTGACTTCAGTGCCAGATGCACAATTAAAAGATAATCTGAAAATTGAGTGAAAAAAGACCATTATTAATGATATAAATTGGGAAAAACCGATCTGGTCGATTCCTTAATTCTCCCAACTATATTATTACTATTTAATTACATTTTAGGTGAATTTAAATTGTCACAAAGCTATAAACTGGCTTTACATCCCATTCTAGACATTTAACTGTTGACAGATTTTAATAGCCTGTTTTATTAAAAAAAAATCATGGAAAAACGATTGGAAAAATTCAAAATGGTTGGGAGAATTTACTGTTAATCAATGTTAGAGGGTGTTGCACAGTGACGCCTTAAAAAAAACCCATAGATATCTTTGTGGTTGGAGAATTTCGTCAGGATTTGCGCATGTCATAGGGACAGTATAGAAGGAATATAATAAGTAACATTTTATACAAAAATTAAGCAATTTTTTCATCAACCTTCGACAATGTTTATGGAGGATGTAACTACTCCAGGCCCCTTGACATCTTAATCAGAGAAAGAAAAAAAATCCGGTTAAAATACAGTTATTTTCTGAACCTCTTTGAAGACTAACAAGAAATACTTATTTCTTGCCTTGTTTTGTGTAATGTTAAAGTTTTCAGAAATCAATTAAAACAGAAAAAATTCGGAATTATTTGATGATATTTAGAAATAAGAATTCGTTCATAATTTTTTTCTTCAAGGGAGGTCGAATGTACACATCGCCAACATGAAAGCAACACTCGGCTACGTTGGACAAATGTATTGATCATAGGCCTATACAATGTATTAGTTCGGTAACCTCCCTGCAGCTCACTATATAGTTTATCAAACTTTACCATTCTTTAAAAAAAACGTTTACTACAGAATGGAGTCAACAGCATCAGGGTCATGCAGAAAAATAATCAACTAATATATTCGGAATCAAAACAAGGAAAGAAAGTAATACAAAGCGACGGAGCACAAGACGTGTTTCTGAAAAACCAAGTAGCGTAAAGAAGATAAGATATCGGAATTTCAAATGAATTGTTAAAAAACATATTTCCAAGGGACTGCATGCGAGAAATGGACAATCTTGCCGAAGCCAGAAAGCAAATACGAAGTAACACCTATAAATATTCGCCTAAACGGGCTGCAACGACGTCAATAGACGGCTAACGAATTCCCGCTCACGCTTTGCTCCACCAAAGTTTACCCAAAGCGAAAACCCTCTTGCTTGCCTTTTTATCTTTTTCCATATATCGAAATACGGGGAATTATGGCATTTTAAGTTAGAATGCTACAGAGTGTTTTACAAGTCCCTCCTCTCCCTCTCTCTATCTCTCTCTTCCTCCGTCTCTCTCGCCACTCGGTGATCGCGGCTGCGGAATCAGTATCTCTCGGTTTTCAATTTGATTTTCATGAAGCCAAATTGAAATGGATAATGAAGGTACTAACGAAGTGCGAGCACGTTTCGCCTGTCAACGCAGGCCTCGTGCGCCATGATAATCGGCCACTCCTCCCGCGTCGATCGGCGGGAAAGAGGCTCGTCGCTCGAGCTTGGAGAGGCGGAATTATGGCATTTTGAACCAGAACGCTACACATTTGACATCCAATAGCCTTCTCCTGTGACTTCGCTCATGGTTTATCAATGTGAATATGTAATATAAACAGCAGTGACTGTTCGAGGCCGAATTTTAACTAGTCAGTGTATTTTGCCGATATTTGTATGCGCAAGAATGAAACGTGTGTGCACGAGTATGAAAAATCAATGCACGAAGCAGATTTTTCTCGGATAATGTTATTGTCATTGATTCTGATTATATGGACCATCGAATAAAAGAATACCTTTGATTTCAAATCATGCTGCAGAAAAAAAATATTCAGGGCACTGATATGGCTTCATCAATCCACATGCTCTTTTTTGGATAATTGCAATTAATGATAGATTCAGACGGAAGCATTACAATTATAAAAAATGACATGAACGAAATATACTCAACACTGTACCTCCTAAACCAGTATGTTAATAACATAATTCTTTAGTCATCTTTATAATAGCCAATCTCGAGAAGAAAAATCATTCTGATAGCTACATGTATCTTCATGAAAGATCTGAAATAGATCATGAAAAATTAGATGGAGAAGAAAAAGTAGGAGGAAGAGGGGAAGAGAAGCTAGAAAGATGAATAAAAAGGAGCAAAAGGGTAACACTGATATAAATAACAGGAAAAAAAGATGAAGAAGAAGGAACAAAATAAGAAAGAAAATTTGGGTTTCAGATCTTGAAACAGCTCTGATAACATCCGTCCCGCTTTATGCATTCTTTTTTTTATACTCCCAACTAGTCTTTATTTTATATCTATGCCCAATTCCTGAGCTACCCCTAATGGATTCTGAGGTTAGTTCAAGAGGTACCAGCTGCACCCACCTATTACCCCTCCGAGAGCCGACCATAACTCCAGCGGGACCCCTCGTCAAACGTCAACGTACCTTCAGCTGCCTAAACTGTGTTGAAACAGTTCTTCCTCGTGCACTGTCTACTTGCCTCGATCCTGTATTCTCTCTCTCTCTCTCTCTCTCTCTCTCTCTCTCTCTCTCTCTCCCTTTTTCTCTCCTTGTCTTTCTCTCTGTCTTTCTCTCTCACTATGTCTTTCTGTCAATCTGTCCGTCTCTGTCTCTGTCTCTCTGTCTCTCTATTCCTCCCTCCCTCTCCCTCTCCATTTCTCTCTGTCTTTCTCTCTGTCTTTCTCTCTCTCTTTCTCTCTCTCTTTGTCTCTCTCTCTCACTCTCTGTCTCTCTCTCTCTCTCACTCACTATGTCTATCTCTCTCTCTCTCTCTCTCTCTCTCTCTCTCTTTCTCTCTCCCCCTTGACCTCATCCTTATACTGAGGTTAGAATAATCTACCCTCTTCCTACAGTTTTTCACCACTGGGCCCCGTCCTTTAATTTTTCTTCCTCCCCCTTCTCTTTCTGTATCTTTGTTTTTCTCTGTATTTTCATTCCATCCATTAATGCTTTTTTTCTTTTCTTACAACCTTTATATTACTTTGATTTGTTCTCCCTTTCCAACGGTTTTCCTCTCGATCTCAAACTTTCTTCAATACCCTGCGTGGTATTTTCTGTTCTTATACCTGCCACTGTCTTTTAATGCCTCTTTGGTTCTTTCCCCTTTCTCTCCCCCTTTCTCTCCCCCTTTCTCTCCCCCTTTCTCTCTCTCTCTCTCTCTCTCTCTCTCTCTCTCTCACACCCCCTTTCCCCTTCTCTCTTCATCTTTCTCTTCAACCCTTTCCCATTTTCCAAGGAATGTTAATAGTTACCTGTCCATCACACCTGAAAACGCCATTTCTCGTATCGATCGGACGGGGGGATCTCGCCAAGATAACTCCACTTGTGTTGCTTTTACCAGCTCCACGGTAGGTACCGCTGAATTGACAATGTGGGGTTAATACTTCTACCGGTGATGTGTTCAAGGGGCTGTCTCTCCAAGAATGGTGTATTCCCTGATGTAACGAAAGAGAAGAGGGAGAAAAGGGATTATAGCTATCGATCTAGTATTCCCCCTTAATCTATCTTTCAGTATATCATCCTATCTCGCCATATATCTATCTATCCATTCATTTATCTATCATCTAGCTATCTATATTCCTTTTCCTCCTTTTTTATTTTTTATATTTGTCTTAACTAATACCCTTTTCTCAATATTTTCATCTATCTATCTATCCAGCCATCTACAATTCTAGCGTTCTATCTTCATTACTTTTGTTTTCTAACGTTTTCTAAACTGATTTGTACCACAATACTTTTGATAGCTTTTTAAGGGGTTAGGCGGTGACTAGCACATGTGCTATTATCTGGCCCCTTTTACCAACCAATAGTTTCTCTTCTTGTACCAATATAAACACATTGTATGAAATGTATTTCTGTATTGCTGTTGGTAAATAAATCAAATCAAATCAAATCTATTTAAGGCATAACTTGTTTATCGTCGCTCGATTCTTCCAATATATGCCATCTAATGAAAACGAATTACAGTAACGCATACATGTTATAATATTATACCCCTTTGAGAATGTTATCTTATATTAAGACGCACAAAATCTTTGTATAATGGCAATATGCCATTTGAAATTCTTTAAACTTTATTTAAACTTAATAATTCTAAGAATGGTATAAAGACACAGATTAGGATATTAACTACACCAACAGTCCTTTTCAGGACTACACACACTCAAGAAAGATTACCGAGAGTCCTTTTCAGGACTCACCAATCCTCCCTCTCTCTCACATGGTGCGACCGCAATGTGTCCTCGACACATGGCCCAACATTCAAACTACAAGGCCCTGTTGCGATTGACTCAGATTCGTCGTAAGTCCTCCAATCAGTCGCAATCTCCTTTATCTCCGATATAGAGTTGTGATCGATATGGACTTGCGAGCGATGTGAAGCAATCGTAACTTTAAATATGACGGGCCCCACATCTGCCAGACCATGAACAAAAATATCAACATTTAAACAGGCTTTATGCTTATATGAAATCATACCCTAAAATTAAAAATGTGCTGTTAACGAAGAGCTCGTAGACAGAAAGGAATACTACACTGTTTAGGAATTTTACCTGAAGAAAATACCATAGTACAAAGGATACGCAAAGGGCAATAATTATGTTACGAATGCCGTCTAACCATTGGCATTGCTCACGAAGACAAATGGATGCTATGGATACACAGAAAGGCATGTGAGATCGAAACTTATACCCCAATTAGGAACTTCTCACGGATCTCGTGTATGTAACAATATTCTAAAATTGACCCCAATTATAATCTGAAAACAAAAGACTTGATGATTATCTGAAGAGCTCATCACCCCACATGCTATCACTTTATCATGTCTATTCCAGCTGTACTAAAGTACTTGTGTATGCTTTGCAGGTACACATTATGTATCTTTGAAACATTTCTAGCAGTACCACAATAAGCGCCTATTTCAGCTCTGTTTGAGGACCTTAAAAACAACGTTTAAACTCTAAACAATCAAATTCTCTAAAATACTGAATATAGTGAACCATTAGTGACAAAAACTTAATACTTTCAATAGTTCAAAATTAATCTGCATATATATTATGATAATGTAAAAACTTTTCAGTTGTTGAATGTTGTTAAGCCACAGGTTGTCTGTTTCTAAAATTAGAAAGAAGCCGAAAAGTTATTTGAATGAGTAATTTCTTTAAATGAATATTTTGTTTGCGTTTCAAATAAAAGTGTGTTTTCTTGAATATATTATTATAATGTTATGAACAGAGTAAGACAGAGAAAGAAAAAAAATATGTTTGTTTATTAAATCAACAATATCATAAAGTGGAAAAAAAACAATCAAAAATCAAAATTCTACAAATTGTGAAATGGAATGTGTGAGAAAAGGGAAATAAAGAACATCACGTGACAGAAAGGCGGACTACGATCCTTCTGTCATGTCTGTGGTAAGTTCAACAGATTACAAAATAAACTACAAGGTTGTTTTTTGTATGTACTTAAGAAGCCTTTAGAAATTTTCTTTAAGAACTTTTAGACAAGTTTCTTAAACATTTTCAATATAATATTGCTATGCAGGTTGGCCAGCCGTTCAAGAATAGAAGTCACGAATGGCGCTAATTATTCATAGGCATACACAACTTCCAAGCTTATGAATTGGGTCATGAATAACAGGTTATAAGTGTATTCAATAAAATGGTACTTGAAAGACACAGATTACCACCCAGATGTGAGTGAAAATCCGCTGCAGCAGTCAGCTCGCGTCCCAAAACCAAGCATTTTCTTAAGCCCTCAAATTGATTTAGAAGGAAGGGGAGAGAAAGAGGTAGCGTTGGTAATTATTGTAACGGACGTGCTTGTTTGTATCCGAGTCGCGTTTCTGGCTTGCCAAACCCCTTGAAGAAAGCCAAATTAATTACACCGCTATCCCCGCCACATCATGGGGATGTTGATCTTCGCTGTTTCACCATCAATCTTGGGCGGAAAAGTCGACAACTTAACCAAACTTTGGCGTTTTCCTTAAAGGTTGTTGACTCTCTGCAAATCCTCGTTTCGAAACCCTCTTCCGGGACTGGGTTTTGAGTTTCTGGTTCTGGATGGTTGCTGGTTAAAAGGAAGGGACATGATGAGCGATAGTGACATATAAAAGATATACTGAGAGAAAATATATAAAATACACACACCCACGCACAACGCACGCCCACACGCACACGCATACGCACACCCATATATCCACAGACTCAGGGGCGTACGCAGGATTTTTTCAAGGGGGGGGTTTTAAAATATTTTGCTCCCGAAAATTTGAAAATCGCGCCGGCCGAAAAGTCGCTCAGTGGGGGGGGGGGTAAGCGGACACTTTTTTTTTTTTTTTTGGAGGTCAAAAAAAAATCGCAACGACTCAGCCGGCCGAAAAGTCGCTCAGTGGGGGGGGGGGGGGGGGGGGGGGGGGGGGGGGGGGGGGGGGGGGGGTAAGCGGACACTTTTTTTTTGTTTTTTGGTCTCAAAATTTCAAAATTTGACATTTTTTGGCGTTGGGGGGGGGGGGGGTAAGGTCACCTTATTTAGGTTAGCCGTGGGTATATTTTTTTTTTTTTTTTTTTTTTTTTTTTTTTTATAATAAAAAAAAAAAAAAAAGAAAAAACCAAAGGGGGGGGGGGTTTTAGGTTTTTTTAGGGGGGGTTTACATACATTAAAATACCAAAGGGGGGGGTTTGAACCCCCAAACCCCCCCCCTGCGTACGCCCCTGCACAGACTCGGGATAGATTCCAGGCGGAGACAATAATATTCTTGCTATCTTTGCAGTAATTTCTGCAAAACAAAGTGAGGAAGTAATAAGTAAGCATGAATTCATTGTCCTTGCAAAGAGACAGAGAAATATGAAATGACTGAGCTTAAGATAACAAGATGAAGATTTAAAGCTCGAACCATTAACTGACTTTGCAAATCGAATATAGGGGATGCTTAAAATGAGGTTTAGCCTGCGGTCGCTTATGTTATTAGGCAAAAATATGAAGGAGGGGCGATAAATGTAAAAAGGGGCTATCGATTGCTGAAAATAGTGAAAAAAAGCAACCTCGGAGCGAGATACGCCGAGGTCGTGTTTCAGACAGACGAGAAGAATATTGCCTTTATGAGGAAGAATATATGGGGACCATCTTCGCGCGCTCTCTCCGTCCGATATTACTGCTATGGTAACTCAAACGTGATAAATTCAAAACGGAAAGACTCTCTGAAGAGAGCTTCATCCCCAGAACTTGTTCTATTCATTTCCCAAGTCAGAAATGGTAGGAAAAAAATAATGATGGTTATTTATTTTGAGTCCG
Organism: Strongylocentrotus droebachiensis; assembly: GCA_035222895.1. Classification (NCBI taxonomy): domain Eukaryota; kingdom Metazoa; phylum Echinodermata; class Echinoidea; order Camarodonta; family Strongylocentrotidae; genus Strongylocentrotus; species Strongylocentrotus droebachiensis. The sequence goes on from JAVYIG010002767.1 coordinate 133,192, forward strand.
CTTTTAGTCATGTTATTAGACAGAGTGAGAGGCAAAAGAAAAATGCGCAATATAAAGCGGCTTTTATTCATTTCGTCCATAGTTGTCATTTTTCGCGCTTGGGATGATTTTGTATTTTGTTGATGTAATATTAACTTTGTCACCTTATCTCCACAGGAACTGAGATGAAAGAGAAGAAGATCGACCGACAGAGATGGGAATTCTTTACCTTCTTCTGTCATGCTACGGTGCCTCTTTTTTCTGGTCGTGTGCCTTTGAAAAATATTTTTAATTTTACATATCGTACACGCCCCTCTACACCCTCATTCCAAGTCAGATAGAGAGAGAGAGAGAGAGAGAGAATGAGAGATAGAGAAAGAGAGATAGAGGAAAAGAGAGAGAGAGAGAGAGAGAGAGAGAAGCAAGAGAGAGGGAGAGAGGGGTAGAGGGTGAGATGAGGACGGAAGTAGAAGACAGGGTGACAGAAAGAGGGAGGGGAAGAGAGCTGGAAGAGAGGGAGAGAAAGATATATTTCAGAAGAGAGAAAACGAGAGAGATTGACAAAGAAAGAGTGAGAGAGAAAGAAAAGAGAGTTAAAATTATGGTTTATAAAGAGAGAGAGAGAGACAGAGATAGACAGAGAGAGACAGAGAGAGAGAGAGAGAGAAAGAGAGAGAGAGAGAGAGAGAGAAATGGAATGAGGGAGAAATGATGCCAAGTGAATGATAAATATGAATGCCACCATTACATGGCTGATGAACTTGTGATAAGTCGGGCATCAATTATTAAAAACTATGTTTTGATTTTGACAAAAAAAAAAAAAAAGACACCAACACATACTTGTCGCACAGAGGGGTATATTAGTATTATCTTTATTGATAGCCATTACTTTGTCTCGCCGGGGGAGGGAATACCATAAACTGCCAAGCATTTACGGTATAATTTCTGCTTATGAAAACAGACGTCAAACGCTTACCCTAACAAAGGACATTGGTAATATCATGGATCATATTCTTTATTAAAATTATTAAGAGCTCTTAGCAAATAATTTGGAATCTGACAAAGCAATATTTGCTTTATTGAATAAACAACTGCTTTTAGAGGGTATACCTATTGATTTTTAAAAGCCTGGTTCTCTCACAAAAAATTAAACTTTGATTAAGCAGAGTCACTAACACAGTAAAACTAATAAAGATCGTTAATTGTCAATATTTATTTATAGATAACCGAATGAAAAACCAAATGCCTTGGAAACCAATTGTCACCAAATCTTTCATGAGAAAACATCGTTCCTTTAAAAAGGATTTTTTTTTCTCTCGATTGTTCAAGGAATTGGTTTGATTCCTTAATATATTTCTATATACATATATATATATATATATATATATATATATTATGATGGACATAATTCAGATTAGATTTCGAGCATTTCGTTTCCCATTATTTTTTAATAGCTCATCTTGCCGACCAACAACATTTAAACCGATTACAATTAAAAAAGGAAAACACTTTTAACTGGTATATTTCATTGGACTGTTCTGAGACGGTGTAAATATCGTTCAATGGCAGGGTTTATCCAGGATTACAAAGAATGCCGAATGTAAATGCGGGAAAATAGCCCCGGTCATTGCCACTTTTTCCTGCCTTTGCGCGCGAAAATGAGAAAAGTAAAATCTGTAATAATCGACCCGCGCGGGCGGCGGCGCGCCGAATCCCGGCGGAATTTTGTCAAGCGAGGCGAACTAATTCTATTAGGCAGTGACTTATTGTTAAGCAACAAGTCACAAATTGTACGACAAGCTAGCGTTATTAGCTCAACGATCTTCGGAAGAAAAGAATCGAATAAGCGTGAGCAATTCCACTTTTTCCTCCTACTCCTCCTCCTCTTTCTCTCACTCTCCTCCCTTTCTGGTGTGCCGACCCTTTTTTCTCTATACAACCGTGGCGCATTATTGAGTGCGAACATCGCTAGATTAAATTAAGTTGATTTTGCATTTCAGTTCTTAAAATATCAGGAAGTTGCTTAATAAATCTTGCTTGGACGTTGGGGACTTGGAAAGAAAGGACGATTGGAATAATACAAACATTTAGAGGAAATGTATTTCGCTTCAAAGGGAAAAGCAATAATATTTTGAAGACTAAATGTTATTGCTTTCGTTATTGCAGGAAGGGGAGATGAAATAAAGTATATTAAAAGGGTCAGATAGAGGTAGAGAGAGATAGAGAGAGATATATATAAAGAGAGAGAGAGAGAGGGGGGGGGGACAAATAAGGTCGATGGATTGTAAGGTACTTTGATATTAATGAAAATAACACAAATCAATTATTAATTTTGAAAAACGGTAAACTTGAAGTGATGATATATAATAGCTTTTACTAAATCAAATCTGTTACTCATTTTACTAAATCTCCGGTAATTTTTCCATTTCGTCACATACAATTGTATTAATTATTCCATTGTCTTCATCAGATGGTATTCATTTATCTTAATTAACCTCAAAGATTATCTTCACCATCATCACCGTCATCATCTTCAAAAACCACAACCTGATTATTTTAGTTTTAGCTGTTTAAAGTTGTAAATTAGGAACAAGATATACAATAATTTGCATCAATTTCAATTCTGAATTGTTAGAAAATAATTAAATTGATTCATTTAAAGGTAAAGACCAGTGATGGTCATGCGATTGCATTGTGAAAGAAACGTTGTGGAATCGATCAGAAAAGGTTGATCATCTAGCATATAAGTATTGGTGTGTACTGCAAGGTTCTGGAATCATCAAAATGATAAGAAATTTGGCCCAGTCTTTGTAAAGTTACAAGCACTGTACACAGAAAGATGTATATGGGACTATACGCACACGTGCGCGACACGTGCGTTTATCTCTCACAGACCATGGATAAACTAATTTACCAAATATATCAATTAGTAGGCGGTTTCCCGGCAATTTTTGTTATCACCATGTATTAGTCAAAACATATTCTTTCACATGATTGGTAATAAGAGCTTCCATTTCATTTTTTGAAATTGGGGCGTTTCCAATACTGGTCTTTACCTTTAAATTTCCTAATGATTATAAAGGCAGCAATAGATAGCAAATATCAAATCATTAGACAAGTGGCGCTTTGTGCATTGAACATTAATTTAGGGACGTAACTTTCTCACATCCATGGTATCGATAGTTATCAATAATCTTTTTCTCAAAACTACTTTTAAAGATCAAATTGCTGGCACGCAGCCACATTTATTTTGTCAAACTCTGCAAATCCACTTGCAACCATTTTAGGCAATAAAAAGGGTACCATGTACCAACAAAGCTTATTATACGGTATCACATAAACAGAAATGCTAACACGTGAAAGTCTTTGAATATTTGGCGTTTAACAAGTCGTACCCCTTTTCCTTTTCCTCCACTCTTTCTCAAACATTCAGAAACACGAAGGCGAGGAGAAGAAATAAAATCATCACACATTTATATTGGTTGGTTTATTATCAAGAGGTATACAATGATGTGTATGGAAGCAGAGTGTTTGATCACCCCTTTGGTTATTTACAAGTCTTCAAACGCGAAGGTGTAAGATTTCCCCCGGTAATAAACCGAGGAACAAAAAATTTAATCATCGTGCACTTAAACTGTTCCCCTGCGTAAAAAATGAAGAAATATTTTGGAGGGAGGGGTGGGAGAGGAAGATGTAAACGGAGTTGTGGCGCGGAAGTTTAACAATGTTGGGTTTGAGAGTAAAGGAGCGAGGATTTATATAGTAACAATGATCAAAATGGTCTCCTTTGTTTCTCTTACTTACGATGTCTGTTGTAAGCTCCCTAAGTCCATATTTGCAAATATACCACTTTCCCTCTCTCCTGCTTGCATCTTCTCCCCTGCTGATCCGTGCTTGGTAGAAGTTATTTCCCCGGAGTGCCGAGCGCCTCTTCCTCTACCCTCTCTCAATGACATGCTTTCAATTTCCCGTCTTTAAAACCAACCCTCCAGGTACTTTCCCACTGCCAGGGATGTCTTCAAATCCACCCTAGATTATCCTATACGTTATCAACAGTACGCACACGCCCCTTAACACACATTACCATTAGAATCGGACCCCTTGCGTAAGCCTTTAAACACAAGCGCCTATTGCCCGTTATATTTTTATTATACAATGCGTTGTTAAGCTGACGCATGCCTGTGTCAGCAATTGTTGCGGTCTTTGACGCACTATGTGAGAATTACATCGTACACAAAATTAACAAAATAAACAGTGTAAAGAGCTATTGATTGATCGGCGCAAGCACCAATTACCTACACAGGCTTAAACATTGACGTAGCTAATGACGCAATCGAAATGACACCGCATGCGCAATTGGGCTCCACAAGTCAACGCTGTGCGCAACAGCAGAGGACGCCGTGCCCCGTAACCCACAAAAAGACGCAAGTGGGAACTGCTCCCTAAGAAGTGAGTTTGGCGGACGGTGAATATTGACTAGCTAGTGTGGCAGGCTTGGTCGGTGTTGGATGGTACGGCACAAGGTGATAGGATAACACAGCCCCTACGGCTACTTTGATATTTTTTTCCACGCGAGATTTACTCCGAGCATCGGGGCTCATACCACCGACTAATGATGCAATTTTGCGTCACCTCTCAATTCGCGCCCTATCTTTCTTCTCCCTCTTCCCCTCTCTCCTCTTTTATGTTTAATCTCTCTGCCAAAAGGGAAAAAATGAGCAAAAAGTCATAAAAATCACGTCAGATAAATTCAATCTTCTTCGACTTCTCGGCTGTCAATAAACCCTTGGGTCTTATCACTTTTGCTCCGAATTAAAAACGTAATCCAGGCAGATCATTTAATTTTGGTTGGAGAGAGAAGAGTGCTTATTTCTGGTCGATTGATTACAATCTTAGGTAGTTAGTTTTCTTCGTAAAAAACTTGGAAGCGTGATTCATGTTGTGGCATGCATAACGCATGACCTGCCAGGAGGAGTAGGCCTATGTATATCACGTGATCACATGATTATGGTGTGTGTCACGTGATCATTTTTAATTATCCAGAGGTGAGACGAGGAAAAGAAATAACATAACTATTTACATGAAATCAATTTCAACTGGAATAGCTTAGTAGCCGGTGTAATATTGTGATTTTGCTATATTGACAGCATCGTTATGAATCTATCCATTTATTTACTTCGTACACGAAAATGTAAGGAAACAGATAATAGCAATTCACATACCCCGTAAACAATAAATAATTGAAGAAAACAAATCTCTCTGATTTTAATTACATTATATAGAAAAATAGATCTTTACCAAAAGTCAAATATTCATGTACACTTATTTAGTTTAAATATTAATTTATATGGTACCATGGATATCTTTAAGCAGAACTATATACACGAATAAATTTCGTGTCTTTTCGTTTGTTTATATTCAAAGCATCAATCATAACATTTATCAATTCATGACTCTGTTTATTTTAAAATGTTTGTTTTTCGTGAAGAAAAAAAAATTTTCTCAGCAATTTTTTGTTTTAATAATAAGAAATCTCTCACAATGAATTAATGAGCAATAGTCTAACTTGCATAAAACTCGGGAACTAATTGAAGAGAAAGTACCCCTTCCAACATTATAAGGCATCCATTAATACCGTTTCCCTTAATAATTGCCTTACGTGTTTTTTACGTTTTATATTCTTTCTTTCTTCTTTCCCCAATTATGACAGACATGTTTTGATAGAGTTAACGCAGCAAGGTCGGGCATCAACTTCAGGACGACGCTCCAAAAATTAATTATCGTCATCTTTTCTTCCCCAATAAACAATCTTTCAATCTGGCAAACCAAATAGTAGGAAGGACAAGAGAAAAGAAATCGATAATCTTACTGGGAGGATGGTCTAGGCGTATATAATGAGATCGTGTTGAATTAATAATGCATGAAGCATAACAAATTGGTGCAATCTACAAGCGTGTTGGAAATTATCGCTCACTCGCAGAGTGCAACGGCTCCGAACTATTCAATCTCGACCTCATTAAACCGTTTACAGTTGATGCGTTGCTGAAAGAAAAAGATAGCAAAAGATCAAAATTCCTCATTTTGACCTCTGATATTGAATTGCTTTTGTTTAGTCAAGACATTGAACCTTTACCTTGGGTTTTTAATATATATATTGTTTTGATTTCATTCGTTTATTTTGCATACATGTTATTGTTTTGTTATCTGTTTTCTTACTGGCTTTTGTTTGTACTATATTTTGTATATTTTTATTCAGTTTACACGGACTTTCTTAAAAAATAACCTGTTAGACTATTGAGAGTTAAAATGTATATATAAATAAATGTAATTAAGTATACTGTATATACACATGTGTATATATAGAGATAATATTTATATTATTTTTATAAAAATAAATTTATTTATTGCTGCATTTTTGCATATCAACACTATGACAATGTAAACTACACTTCTTTATTTGGGAATAACTAATTATTGTTAACTACTTCATATTGATATCGATATCACAAAAAGTCTTATTCTGATGTGCATTAGTGTTCCTCAAGTTTTTCAGTGCTATGTTGAGGATAACGAAGGGAATTAAATTTAAGAGCACCTGTAAAACCGTCAATTCTTTGATACATCCAGTAATTTCCAATAAAATTGCAAAACTAAATAGAACTAAACTGAATAACCAAATATTTAAACATTTATCATTCTGTGTTCTCTCGTCCTCGGACGTGTAATCACATTTTACATTAATTCGCGCAAGCAGAGTTGATTCAATCTTCTAATCACACACACACACACACACATAATCCCTCACATTTCCCCCTTTTTTCTCTTTTCCTTTCTTGTATTCTTCTTCTCTTTTCCTCTTTTTTCCTCTTCCTCTTCTTCTTCTTTTTCTCCTTTTCTCTTCTTCTCACAGCCATGCATACATACATATATACACACAAACACACAGACAAACACGCACCCACACACATAAATATATATATATATATATATATATATATATATATATATATGGGTATATATGTATATGTATATATACACACAAAAACTTATACTGACCACACATAGGCCTATATAAAGTGTAAGGGCCCGGGTCATATATTTGCTTTGGTTTTGTATGTTTTAATTCTAATTTGTTTTGTATGCTTTGCTTTTAGAAAGAAAACAAAAAGGTTCGGTGAAATTTGGCGGATTATTCTAAGTTGTTTGTTAATAAATGCAAAAGTGTTTGAATGAAAAAGCGATCTCGACCAAAAAATTCAATGTGTGCTGATGTAAAACTGACAGAAATCTTAACTTCTGATTCAGCTTTAAGCGACTTATCGAGTGGCGCCTCGGAGCATACGCCATGGAACCACGCGATCAGAAAGGCCGCCATTTTGAATCGTGCTCTTTCACACAACTCATGATGCAAGACTATTATCAAAATAAACAGGATCATTTCGATTTTCTCCCTTTTCATATCTCTCTTATGTCTTCTGGAAAAGCAACGAGCGAATCTGACATAATGGGCGATAAAGAATAACAAGATGGAAGGGCTAGCAATGCGTGTAGCTGGTTCCTAATTGTTTTTATAGCAAACAGAAAAACGTGATCGCGCATTGCCAATCTAAGGAACGATCGCATGCCAATACGAACCCGACATCAATCACAAATTTATCGATTCGAGTTTGGGGTTTATATCCCCCTTAGTATTATACTTCATGATCTTTTGTAATACTCATATGATGATCTATATCTGGGACTTAACCTAGTCCGTAAGCTTGCGTTTAAACAAGATTTACCAACTTAAAACAAGTTTGAGAAAGAAACATAATCATGAAGTGTGTTGTATAGTTTGTTTTATGTACTGAACATCGCCGATACGTAATCTTTGTTAATTGCCTCGTCACAAGTTATGTTATTCACCTGCTGTAAATAATTGTATTTCAATAATCAGAATGTGAATGCATACATTCCGTGTCGTTTAAAGGAAGGACAAGCCATAATATGAGACCTATCTAGAAAAAATTAATTTATACAATTTGCACTTTGGATATTGAAATATAATTAGTTGTTAGAGGTGAATGAAATAGTTTGTAGCATGGCACTGAATAAAGATTTAAGCATTACATTCGATAAGTATTGTCTGTTGTTTTGGCATTTACATTTTGATTCCCATTTAGATTCATCAATTTTATGACATGATTATGTTATCACATCATTACATTCTTGGGCACCTATATGCTGTGAATCATGATTTACACCGTTTTCAAGCGAATGCATAGTCACCTGCATTCTAGCTGATTCATTGAGGGCAAAGAATTACCAGACTTTTTATTCTTTAAATGGGTATTCCAGCTGACGAATCTTCAAACTCTTCTTTATCAGTTGGGGCTAAAAATTGTCAATATCCTGTCGTCTTTTATGGTCTTTTTCCTTGATGTTACTCGGTTGTCAGGATCCTTGCGCGGTCTGTCAGTAAATGTAAATGAGTCTGAGAAGAGGGAGCTTAGGGAGAGCTGAGCGAAAAGGAAAGAATCGTTTGGTCGACTTGAAGCGGTCCCCCGTCATGCTATAGCCCTAAGCTCCCTTAAAACAGCTCCTTAGCTTGGCAACCAAGACGGCTTGAATTAAACAAGTGGGTTGATAACTTCAGGTGAGTATGCGCGCCAAAGTATGGTGGTCGTAAGTGTCAAAGAAAGGGAGGAAGAGGAAGGCAGTGAAAATAAGGACGGGTATAAAGGCAGAGAGAGAGAGAGATAGAGAGAGAGAGGGAGAAAGAGAGAGAGAGAGAGAGAGAGAGAGAGAGAACCACAGAGAAAAGGAAAGGCAGCAGAAAAAAGAAAGACAGAGAGGGAGAGACAGAAGTAGACTTATTTTGGCGGAAAGTTAGAAACCGACAAGTGGCGAGAGATAAACACAGTAATCGAACCGCTCTCCTTCTCAAGGCTGTTGCGCCGCCAACTCTCTCCCGGGACACTGTAGTGAGTTTTCCAAGAGGTTACCAACAGCTTTTCTCCCACTCTCTTTCCTTTTCTCTTGACTCTGCCTCTATCTTTCTTCCTCTCTCCGTCTTCTTCTCATCCCCCTTGTATAGCTTCGTGTGGCATTTGCAACCCCGTGACGAATCGGAGCGCCGATGTATGCTGGCACTCGAGTGGGGGATGAGCACCGGACGCGGGCGGAACTCAACCGCAGCAGCTGCGGCGAGGGGAAGGGGATCGAGAACTCCTGATCACGTTTGATAAACAAGAGGATTTTTCTCCTCCAAATTCACCCTCTCTCTCCCTCTCCTCCTCTTCATCTCTTCTCTGTTTCTCCTCCAGGATTTGGTTTGTCTTATCGAACGATCGGCCCTCTTCTCCGATGCATCGTTAATGCGGGATTCGTTGGAAAAGATTGTAGCCGTGAGCTTCAACATTTGCCAATCCTTCGCCTGTGCGCCAGTTATCGACTTTCTACCCCACTCTCTCGTTGCATCTTCGATTTTCCCTACCAACACCTTCAATTATACTTCACAATCATAACATTAGAATCTTCTATCAGTCACTATTATGGTTTGAGAGGGGCACTCGATAATCGCTTCAAATGAAAGCAATAGACTAAAGCAAAGCCTCTCTACTTGGCCAAGTGATTTATTTTATATTAGGTGTTGTGATAGTATATCAACACTGCTAGCACGAAGTGCACGATCGCTAATAGCCGACATTAACATAGTTATCCATCTAATCAGGGAGATGTGAGTTTAAAAGAAAAGTACTTTTATCCTGTGTATATTTTATTTGACGGCTATCAAAGCTTTAAATAAACATATTTGTTTTTAAATTTAGAATGCACTCTGCGTTTTGCAAACCACTACGAAAGATATATATGTTCTAGTTTTAAATTGCAATTTTACACAGACTAAGGAATCAGAATGGTAGATAAGGATCATGAGTACAGCCATACAGTTGTACATTTATATATGACCTTTGTAGAGTACATGACATTCCTGATATATAAAACAGAACAAAACTGAGGAAAAGATAACTATGAAAGGGTGTAACATTTTCCTTTTGTTTATTTTCATTGATTTATTTTACCATTGAGTGATGAATAAGTGATAATAAATCTGGATTTCCATAGCACTTAATACGAAACAGCGTCTTTAAGCGCTTCACAGATATTATTAGTAACCCGGTTATCGGATTTATTAACGCACAGTGTGCACCATCTCCACTCCATGGAGAGTATTTCCATTTGGTCACCGTGACTCTTTGAGGGCATAAGACAATTACTAACACAAGGCTTCGTCATCCTACCATGTCCACATTTCTCTCCTTGGTATGGGGTGGCAAATATAGAATAATACCTTGCCAAAATTAATAAGTGCCGCGTCGGGGATCGAACCCACAACCTGTGCCTTGGTTTATGACCAGGTGCTCAAACCACTCGAATACGAATGTATCGTTTCTCGATTTGAAAACATAAAATTTGTACGAGAGTGATAACAGCAGTATGGATAGTAAACATGTTTAATGTTGATAATGAATGCTCAGTGCACTGTGAAAAATTTGGGCAATATTATTTCAACACTTTGCCCAACGTTGTGCCAATAGTCAACCCAACCATCTATTGGGCAATATTGTGCCCAGTGGTATTGGTAAACGTAAGTACCCTACTTCACACGTGCATAATTCTTTCGTATTTTGACCAAAATTTGGGCAAATATATGACCCTTCAACTGCCCGACTACGGTAGCCCACTTGTTGGGAAAATCTTGACCAGCTGTTGGGAAAAATACAAAAATATTGCCCAATAGATGGTTGGGTTGACTATTGGCACAACGTTAGGCAAAGTGTTGAAAAATATTGCCCATTTTTTTCACAGTGTGATTATACATCTATTTGGGAGAGGTTTCCATTTAGGATATTTGGCAAATTCAATGTAGCGCGTGAAAATACAAAGATCATGAATATCATATTACGGACTTTTACCATGATTATGGTCGTCTATTCGGTCATTTGGTTTTCCCTTGACCTGAAAAGTAAACGATGTTAATAAAAGAATCTCCTCTAGATAGACATTTAATACCAACTAATAGGATTATTGATCTAAAGAGAGAAAAATTAAACTCTGAATCTATCATACATGTAGATGACTGTACGCTAAATGCATACAACTGAATGTATATATATATATAACTATCATAATAGACGCAGTTTGAAAGATGTTTCCATTGTTTGCGACTTTATGGGATATTTCCACTTAAATGCGATAGGGATTTTATTTTACACTTTACCTCGATAAGTTTTAAATCCGCATCGCGTTTTAAGAATCTTTATTTTGGTGGCATCATACATTGGTAGTGGCTTTTATCATACCTATTTTATCAATGAATGAATATAAAATGACGGATTGTTATTAATACTCAAATGTTTTACTATTATAGTAAAACATTTGGGTTCCTTTTTCCCTTTTCCATTTGTCTCTCTTTGCTGCATGATTCAGTTTGATTGCATGATAATAGCACTTTGGGATAAATGAGTTTCAGTTGCAGAATTGTGTTTGAAGAGGATTCATTGCCGTAATGATGATTACAAAACAAAAATATTCGGATTGTATTAAGTCCGGTGAAATATCAATTTAATTTTCATTTAATTTATTTTCACTTCTCATTAAAAACATAAAACAACTAACATACAATATGTGATTAACACAACAAAACAAGAAAATAGCATAACAGTATTAGAACGAATTTAGAGCACCTAGAATTTATACGTGAGACTGTGGTGGGGCCAGCCGAGGCCATTAACCTATACAGTATAAAGGATTGGTCTCCAGAAATGAATTAAATATATATATAGGTACAAAACATGGTTCAAAGTACACAACAAATGGAAAACAGGCGGTTTTTGTGAAGAAGAAGTATACACAAAGAATAGTTCAGCATATTACTTTTGGTGGTGTAGTAACGTTAAAAAAAAAATCAACATATTTTAGGATTTCAAAAGGCATTGTTTATGCTAACGTTTGAAAGGGGCAAGCGAAGAGCCGTTTTTTTGTATGTCATCAGGAAATACATTCCATAGTTGAGGTCCCAAGTGTCGGACTGTCTGTCTGGACGAATCGTACTTTAATAATTGCAAACGTGGTCTATTGCAATATCTGCTATTGTACTGATGAATTTCAGAGTTGAACATCAACATATCATTAAAATCCTGAGGCAACAAGTTGGTGAAATATTTGTACATACAAAATGCTGTTTGCAATTTACAAATGTCAAAAATAGTTAAGAACTTAAACCAGAGAAAAGAGTTAAAACATACTCATATCGGTGACAGTGAAAAGTGTATTGTTGTCTTTGTACTATACATGCCATATTCAACAACACATTGCAAAACACACATACACGCACACACTCAATCACGCCCAAACACAGAATAATAAAATATAAAAAAGTGGATAAACGTAAAAAATAGATATTCTAACTTGGACTGCATTACCCCCAACATATCAAATATCGTGTTTAAATTATTAAAAAAAACGTCTTTTTTTTTAGCAACAACTGATGCAAACAATGGAATAATAATATTTATTGCAACAACACAAGTCTGCGCTCAAATAAACAGATTCCATTACTGTTTCAAATAAACAATCAGATCGAAGACGAACTGACCCGAATCGTGACTATTTTACCTGAAGGCTTACGGATGAATCAGTGTGTCTAAAACATGCGAGCACAATATCTCTTTTTTTAAAACAATCTAGGTGCCATTGTATTCAATGCAAATTAAGTGACTCAAAATATTGCACCAGACAAAATATTTGCAAGCACACTTCACTATAATGCTACTGTCGTAGATTTAGCCTAAAGGAATCATTGACTACGTTGTAGATCGTTGTTATACGGTGACTATTCGTTGCGTCACCATTAAAGCTGTTGCAGGATTGCACCAGTTTCATTTTCTCAAGACAATTGTTAAATATACCACAGTACATCTTCTTTTTTAAATTGATAAATAATGATGGTATTTAATGTTAATATTTAATTTGTATGTCCTTTGTTATCTTTTTCATGAGATATGTTCAGGTTCCTTCTTTTTAAAAACCTTGTGCTTTTTTAAGGTATCCTTTCATCTATTATTTTGACACTTTGTGTATTTCTGACGTTTTTTAAAACATTTTAGGAATATAAATTAATTGAATTAAATTGAATTAAATTGAACAAAAATGTAACTCGTTGATCTACGATAATATTTTTGAATTAAGGGTATTGAAAAAAAATAGAAATAATTAAATGATCGAGAAAAATTAAGAACAAAGGAGAAAGACCGAATAAATAAAATAGATCTAGTCGCTAATTTGAATAAACTTCCTAATCATGTTGTATTGAAAAAGTATTAATTGGTCAAACTGACGATAAATCATTTCTTAAATCAACGACCCCCCCCCCTCAAAAAAAAGAGGAAAGTTTTACGTAGAGTGTTAACCATAAATTATATTAAAAGATATAATGTTGTATATTGTTGGGGGAAAACATCAGCCTTATGGTTTAGATATAAATATATCGATATGGTGATTATTCTATCTTTTATTACCAAAATTAGAAATACTTAATATCTATATTTAATCATTAAAGCTATAACATATAATACATGCTATATTTGTAATATATTTAGCAACATGCTATATTGATAGTATAATCGCTTAAAGTTCATTATGATTGTACCAGCAAAATTGTTGGTGGTGTTGCGATGGTACAAATTAAATGTCAAAGATTTCGTCGCCTTTTTGACATTGCGACAAACGTAAATTCGATATGCTTTATTGGGTACTAGAATACATGATTAAATAAACAAACAAACAAACAAACATATATTATACGTGCATATGAATTCACTTGTTTTTTGGGTGAAGGGCAGGCTTCGATTATTTAAAAATGAGGTGAAGTAGCATCGACTTTATATCGATAAGCTATTTATAAAGATGATAATTGGTCACTATATTGAACAAAGATGAAAGTGGGCCTCTGGGAAAAGATAATATCAGATCGCTCTTCGTCAGTTTTCGAAAGATTGGTGTAATTATCACACGTATATAACCCTCTAACTATTTACATGACACAATAATTTATTTACTCAAGCTTTCGAAGAGGAAGGGGGAACAGAGTCTAAGGAAAACAGAGCTTTAGAAACAAGTCCTGCTCTTGATCACGTTTGTCCGTGAAGAAAGAGTGTTATCATAGAGAAGACTGCGTGGTTTGAAGGACTCTTTCCTTACCCTCGCGCTGCTTACACTGATAACATGTCAGATTTGAGACAAAAGTGAAGAGGTTTAGATTAGGAGAAAATCAATGGTGTGCCTAATGAAAACTTTTCCCTTGGAAAACATGGGCTTATTATTGAGCGCGGTGAGTGAACATGAATATGGACGACTCACTGACTCTCAGAGGCTGAGTGGCGAGCGGAAACCTCGGGTAAGACAAGCCCTGATCCGCCCGCGGGCATCCCGCCACGCGAACCCTCAACCAACCCGTGGGGCAAGTCCCCAACCATTTTACAGATAAAACACAAGTTAAGGTGTTTAGGAGGGAGGGAAAAAGAGGAACCTAACAAAAAACCTTATTTTGTCGATGTTCCAAATAGCCGCTAGTCGTGGTACGCTCGCACAAAAGAGGGGCGGTTAGGAACATGCTATATATCATTGCCTGGCGGGCGAGGAGTCGTTTTGGAGGAGAAAAAGTCACGGCTGTAATGTGAGGGGCTTTTAGGCTTGTATCATATATCGGTTTTCAGTGCGGGTGAGAAGCGAACAGCAACAAACCCGCGCAACTCGTGACGACGAATCTCTGACTGTCTAACAAGTTACATGTCTAATAGTTTCCACGGCACGCCTGCGCATTTGATAATCAGAACAGGGAATTGGCGAAACTTATCTTTCACCCTATTCCTGTCCGCTGTGAAGAGCGGATTTTCCCGCGCCATCTTAGTTTTCCTTCATCATCAGCTGCAATCGGAGCTAGCCATCGCGGGCAAGCGAATCTTCATTTTAAAAGGTTTTTCCCGAATACTTCCGCGCTCTATAGGTCATTGTGCTCTTGCCACTCTCCGACTCCCTCTCTTCAATCTCTCTTTTCAACCCCTCCTTTTTCTCGGATATTTGTGACAACTGTTTACAACACGCCCGACGCAGAGGACGATCCACCGATATCCTGCCTAAATAGGTTTGGTATCGATCAGCAGCGATATGCTCTAAAAAGGAACCAAGAAAAGCGTGCAAGCACGGCGGATTCAAGCGTAAAACCTCTAATTGTTTTCAATTTTAATAACCCCCAACGTATAGGTGGCAACAACTGAAAGAGCACGTTTCCTTGTGACTTGATACCTCTATCTCTACTCCCCTCAAACTATGAAGTCCCGTTCACATTCCCACCTTATTCGCTGCCACGAAGGCTATTAAAAACGGATAAACAGGGCGTCGAACGCGAGGATGCGCACGCGCGCGTAAAGCCTCGCACCCACCAATTCGCCTTTCCCGAAAAGTGAAACAATGTGGATCAACCGTGAGAGTGATGAGTGTGTAACCGCCATTCTAACCGGCTTCCTCTGCGCTTTTTTCCCCGCAGTATCTCGTCTCAGAGAGCATTAAGTCTCGTCTTAACTCTTCTTCTCCCTTCCGTTCACGACCGACCATCGCCGCATCGATTTCTACGATGACAAGGTCTTCCGATCACGGGGAGGCAGCGCCTCTTGGGAACAAACGACCACTATCTCCCCCAACCTCGCTAAAATACAAAACGAAATCCTAAATGTAAACGATGAACGAGTGAGAGAGAGAGAGAGAGAGAGAAAGGGGGAGGGAAGAAGAGACGGAGGAAGAATATCGGAGAAATGTATGCTACTCTAAACCGCGATGCCGGTGGTGTCTTACAGCTAATAATATAAAGCGATCGTTTAGTACTTAATAACGCCGTCGATTTTTCGTATCGCTTTGGGCTACAAAAACGCACGTGTACCGGGTTCTCAGCAGCCTTATTATTCCGCCTTCTTCTTCAACACCAGATGCTTGCGTTTCTAAACTTTGCGGGTGTCGGGTTTCACGCCAAATTCCCCCTCTTTTTTCGCGGGACGTGCAGAAGTGACAAGACAACAACAATTGGCGGAATATTGTTTCTCTTCGAGACTCATTCTTTCCACCCACTTGCTCGGGACAATAGATCGTCGCGTTTTCCTGGATGGAAGATTTCCAAATTAAGTAGAATTAGCACTTGATTTTTGGGAAGATGAAATCGGATTACAAAGGCCATCCTTTTATTAAATAAAGTCCCCCCCCCCCCCCCCACCCCCGATCCTTCGTCGACTCCACCAACTTTTCACGATTCCGTCTGCAGATTGAATAAGGTTAAGGTAGAAACCTGTTGGTTGGATGAATCTGAAACTAAAGTTTAATAGGACATATCTGTAGACCTATATAATGACCCTAAATCAAATCAAAGAAATAACATTATTACCCATATAAGTTATTAACATCTCATATAATCAGGATAATAATGCAAACAAGCATTATGTCCAGTTTAATTTTGAACTCCGTTACACAGTGGGAAGGATATGAAAGAAAGTTGAAGTCATCAACTCGTCTATTTTCGTTGAAGTCATCAACTCGTCTTTATTCGTTGAATTTTTACACTTGAATATTAATTTCTGCCAAGTACGTCTATTATACATAAGCATATGACTCAAATATGAACTAGTGAACATAGACAACAAGGACAAAGGCGCCAAGGGGGATGAAACAAAATTGGTCTTATTAGAGATTCCAGTATAAAGGTAAAAAGTGTTTTTTGTTATTATTTTTTTTAAATCATACTGCTTTTAAGTTAGGAACCTCCAGATAATAGACTCACAGCCCCTGGGAGTATACTGTCTGATTGTCTTCAATTGATAAGTCTAAATAGTAACTGAAGTGTATTTATTTCGTTTCTAAGTGGATCAGGGCCTAAGGAAACCCCGCACGTTGTGCCACTTTATTGCGCGCGCGCGCATGGAGTGGGTATCGTGTATCGTCTGCGCAGAGCACGAAAAAGAGCGGGAAACTGTTTTTTCATCATGGTGGAGAATCCCTACAAAACATCCCTCTCTCTTCCCCACTCCCCCTTTAAGTGTCGTACACCCCTCCGAGGGGAAAATGAGCGAGTCTTCTTGTGAAGAGAGTGTCCTATTGCTGAGATAATAGACCGAAGTATCATTGCCTATAGCAAATCCATTATCATTTTAATTGAAAGACTCGGGACAAGGTTTTACACTCGATAATATGTATGACTTCATCATCGTGTCAAGATTGTCGCCTCATCTCGAGTTCTCTTTTGTTGTTGTCTAGTCCCACGTGAAGTGCTTTGCGTCAGGTTTTTGTGTTGGGACAAGGGCATCTCGATTATTTGACTTGCGTTGGGGTGGAAAGTATCGTTTAGGGCGAAAAAACTTGCGAAGGCGAAAGTGTTTGGTGTGAAGATTTGCGTGAAATTGGCGTCAATATCAGGAGGAAGGGTGACATTGTGTGTCGAACTTCACCACGTCACAATAGCGTAGGTGTAGGTATGGATGGTAGAAAGGTAGGCTACATTATGCCAGGGTCAAGACGTCTCACAAGGAAATGAGATTGACTGAAAATAATTCAACCTTCCCTCTAATGTTTTACATTTCATCTTATCCGAATCGTGGTCATTCTTCATTAAAGCTTTCCTTTAAATCTCAGCATGTTCTCTTTTCTGTAGGTAAGGCATTATTATTTACTCACTGCAAAGGACCGCTTCAATCTTCAACTAAGCTTTTATTGCTCTTAATCATCATGACAATTGTCCTCACTTAGTATCAAAAAGCACATTTCTGTCTTTACTTAAGATGCATTACTCTTTTTCTAATGACATTCAATATAATTGCACTCATGGGAAATATCGAACATGCACAATTTGATGAAATAAATCAGCTTTTATAATGTGAATGTATCGTACAAAATATACGTTTAGAAAAAGAAGAAGGAGAGGAACAGGGCGGAGAAGAGAAAGAGAGAGAAAAAATGAACATGATGAAGGAGAGATTTGTCATCACCTGTATCTTTCGTGCGGTGTCATTGACTTTTGTTGCGTGACAGAAATAAACATTTGAGACCACGAAATTCGTAAGAAAGGCTTTCCAGTACATTGCCACCGAATCCCTGGACTAAATCCTCTCGGATCCCACCCCTCATACCAACCAGGTGAGACAGACTTACAGAGAGAGAGAGAATGGAATGGAGTGAGAAGTTTGAAAGACATAAGGTACGAATTGTCACCTGTAACTCTGAAAAGTATCATTTACCCACTCAATAAATATCAAATTAGCAGGACCTTGAGCAAGGGCTTCCAGTCAGATCTCAATAAACAACCTTAAAACCAGAAGTAGGTTAAGATCTTGGCAAAGTCCAGGGGTTTGTGGGAGGGCGGCTGAAATCCACCAACTAAACGACTCTCATCCGCGAAATTTATGTAGCGGTTTAAGATTTTCGCGACTTTGCGATAGTGCAAGCCACACTTTGGAGGGTAAGAGTACACCGCGGTTGCAATACGGGACAGTATCACCTTACCAAAGACTACACCCTATTTCTTTTTGTTGGGTTTTAAGACGCCCTCTTAGGCTAAATCCAAGCAAGGATTTGTTGTCTAACCCCGGTTCATCGCTCATGGTGTTTAGTTCCTACCCCACACACTCGGGACAGTGTAGCTTTCCAATAGCCCGGTACAACCGATCGGGGATTGCGTGCCTTAGTCCCGGATAGTCAAACTTGTCAAACTCGTCACTCACACCCAGCGGTTTTCTTTGCAGCTAATCTTCTGCTCTGCGATTTCTTCATTTTCATTTCGCCCCGTCTCGTGTTATTCTTTTCGTTTCCCCCGTCGTTCGCCTCACTCTCGCATGTCAACTGCTAAATACTGCACATTCTTCGATTGACTGCATGTCATGTCATTTTTTCTTTCTTCTTTCTTCTTCTTTCCCTCTGAACTTCTTGGAAGATGTGTCTATCGCGACATGGTGCTGCTGGACCCGAGGGAGATGGGGGTAAAGACAACAAAGAATTGCTCTGACATTGGTTTGCACGCCAAAAGAGATCAGAATGTAACAAACGATGCAGCGTGAAAACAAACATGGCACCATGACACGAAACGTACTGAGTGATTCCTTGGGCCCGTTTCACATGACGAATATAACTTGACGACTTGACAAAAACGTTGAAGCAGGGTTGGCAATGAGCAAAGGACAAACCGACGACGAGTGGAAGACAAATTTAAATTACACGAGAAACTGCTGAGTTGGAGACCGAACAAAAATAACTGAAAACAGTTAAAAGACAGATACAAGACGAGTTGACGAAAAGGTGACGAATTGATAAGTTGAAGTCGAGTAGACAATGGATTTGAGTTGACAATAAAACGAAGACTAGGTAATTACAACTTAATGAAGAGTTTACCACGAGTAGACGATTAGCTGATGCCGTGTTGCCGATTACTTGAAGATAAGTTGACGAAAGTTGACACGAGTGGGTGACGAGTTGACGAAAGCTGACGATCTACCCCTCTTGTAACTTTTGGAACATGCTCTCTCTTAGAAATTGTTCTTTAAAAAGACATGAACACTTCAATCAACTAGAAATAATGAACAATAAATCTAAATCGTATAAACTATCAATGAATCGACATGTGCTCCAATGGGGGAAATTAAGTGATCTGTTTCTGTAAAAAATTAATGACGATTAAAACATACATGTATTTATAAAGAATAAAACGGTATGAAAATCAGATATTTTAAATCAGAATAATCTGAATACTAAAGTATAAATATATTGACTCATTTTCTGTTATCAAAAGTTATTCCACAGGAAAACGAACACTGAACAAATGCTTCTCTTCACTTCACAAAAAGTTTGACGTTTCTCCAGGCAGCTCCAAGTGAAACATGTCTCTAATTCGGCTGCTAAGTATTGATCACTTGATTTGAAAGAGTGTTTCCCACACAATGTCCTTAGCCGACTCCAGCTCAACTTTCCGATGTGAAGAGGGTCTTCACCAGGTAGTCCGGGCAGGCAATATCATCACACCAAGGCTTGGATTGTTTTACTTTTCTTGACATGCAAGATTGCTGGTGCAGATGAGCCGTGTGCAACTATTTCAGAGGGATTACCGACTGACTTTTAGCTATGTTTATTCCAAAAAGTTTTTTTTTCGTTATTGGTGGTGAGGTATATGTAGAGAATAAAGGCTATATTTGACCTGGAAATATGGGAAAGAAGAACTGAGGAGTGTTTCACACAAACTAAGATCGACTTTAAGTTGGACTTAACTATGGCAAACCGTTTGATATCGACACAACTTTAAATCCCGAATATCTATCTGAAATAGAAGAATTGATTTTGTGATGTGGATCATGTGATCAAGTTCTGTCAACTTGTCATTCCAGAGCCGTTTGTGCAGTGGTAGAAGACGACTTAGGAATGTTTGCCTCCCCTCTCTTTCTCTCCCTCTCTCTCTCTCCCTCTCTCTCTCCTTTTCTCTCTCTCTCTCTCTCTCTCTTTCTCTCTCTGAGAATGTGTCTATACAGACCCCTTTTTATTTTCAGATTAATAGATCGAGAAACTTAAAGTAATGAATGGTTTCAACGAAGTGAAGATAATTTTCCTTGAATGCATATTGACAAAGAACTCGGCCTGGTAATGACAATATCTTACATCTAGAAACGGATGTCTTTCCTGATCAAAACATGAAAACATGGCCGTATTGTCTCTAGTGTGTGCATAAGTGTTTGCTTTTGATCGACAACCATGAAAGACAGAAACAAAGAAACAAATAAACAAGGTTAAACAAGAAATCTAACAGAAAACGTAGCAGAAATTGCTAGAGTTTGTGCATCAGTCCATTAATTTCATCTTGGATGTATATGTTTTTGTTTTTTTTCGCGTTTCGTATAAGGCTTGTCGCTTAGAAGAGGAAGCGAATGCCTTTTGGGTGAGTATTTGATCCGTGTATACTACATAAAGCTTGGAAATATCCGCTGTCTATAGGGATCGCCCTGATTTGATTCAGAAACATAAAGGTTTGTCCAAAGTTCAAGTTGACGGGGTAAATTTAGGGTTCAACGATTTATGGAGGATCTATAGACATATTATGTGTCAACCTTTTCATCCAATAAGAATCACCATGATAATGAATGACTTTTAAAGAAGAAAAAATTGCTGTCAAAATGAAATCAATTTCCCTTATTAAATTTTATTCATCCGTACATTAATTTTGCAACAGAAATACAAATGTAACAGAATGTAAAGCTTGACACTTCCAACCAACCAGAGCAACCAGCTTAAAGTTAAACGAAGATTGACTGAGTCCGCTTTTATGAATATGAGCCATTTTCCACGACTGCATTAGAGGAAGAAAAAAACTTGTACAGACACTCTCTAACAGAATCAGCAAAGGAGAGACAGGTATAGAAGTGAAAACAATCATGATAGAGACGTTTGTCTTCCTCCTCTAATCTCTGATGACACCAGGATTTA
Organism: Strongylocentrotus droebachiensis; assembly: GCA_035222895.1. Lineage (NCBI taxonomy): Eukaryota > Metazoa > Echinodermata > Echinoidea > Camarodonta > Strongylocentrotidae > Strongylocentrotus > Strongylocentrotus droebachiensis. The sequence continues at coordinate 154,708 of JAVYIG010002767.1, forward strand.
TCTCTCCCGATGAAACACTGAAGTCCAAGGAGAAAGGATTTCCTGAAATTGTCAGAATATTTGAACTTTTTTTTTTGTATACACAATTTCCTAGTTCGTCCTACTCGTCCCCTCCCGAAGAAATCGTATCGTTCCTAAAATAGCGGCTATAGTGAGAAGAAAAGGAAAGATCATGAAAGAAGGAGGGAAAGGTTGCACAAGCGAAGAAGTAAAAGGAAGAAATAAAGAAAAAGAGGGGTGAGAAAGAAAGAGAGGGCAAGAGGGAGGGGGAAAGGGGGAGAAAAAGAAAGAGAGAGAGAGAGAGAGAGAGAGAGAAAGAAAAAAATGTAGATACAAGTGAGCGGGGAGGGAGGGGGTGATTAGAGCATAATATGGAAATAAAGACTAGATGAGATAGACAAGTTAGCTTAGGGAGCAGGGAAGAGTGAGAGAGACACAGAGAGAGGAGGGGAGATGGAGAGAGAAGGTTGTACGTTCGTCTTCGGTAGACGTGAACCTATTACATAATAATGTCTCGTACGTCACGTACATGAGTGAGTGATGAAGAGAGTCGTTCTTTGATCTGACGGTATACATTAGAACGTCTGGCCACTGTGTTCAATGCGGTCGCAACTGACAATGCCCACATTTTGGAGAGAAGGAAAGACAGAGAGAAACAGATAGAGAGAGAGAGAGAGAGAGAGAGAGAGGCGGGAGGGTGGGAAGTAGATGAGGCAAAAACCCAGGGAGATGGAGGGAGGGATAGACAGACAGAGATTGACAGAATGGTACATAGAGCGAGAGAGAGAGAGAGAGAGAGAGAGAGAGGAAAAAGAAGGCAGCTCAGGACCAGCATCCTTCCACCCACATCTGTAACACTTACTGACGTACCGTGTAAACACGCTTAATCCCCGTACCCACCTTAGACCAAGGTCGAGGCGACCCGACAATAGGCGGGTCGGGTCGGCCAGGCCAGGCCAGGCCGCGCGGCGGGGACAGGCAGCCGACGTATACAACGCGATGTATATTTATTCGGGTTGTGTCGCAGCCGCAAGCAGGCAGCTAGCGACGAGCGATGTTCATAACAGATGAAAGGGGGAAAGCTAGGTTCAAAAGAGGGGGACAGGATACCAACAAAAAATTGGCTACCCCTAGTTTACAGGCGCTCTGTTCATCCATTCGACAATTATATTCCTTACATGCAACTCATTAAGGACGTCATTTTTGTTCTCAAAATGATTCCATTTTATATTTTATTTTATCTGTAAATGTTTTTAAATCGAAGCTGAAAACACATCTTTTTAATTAACTGTAAATCTAAGCATATCAGGAGCTCTTGTAGAGCGGTACTGCAGTAGAATATATACTTAATGTTGGATAGTTTCTGCGCTCCATAAATGTATTATTATTATTATTTATTATTATTTTAGGACAGTTGCGTCCTTGAAATATCATTTTAAAATTGAAATATGAAAGTAGGACTTTTCGTCAAGAAACAATCTATGAATACATGTAAGCCTAATGTGGGTAAGCATGGTATCATTTTTTTAGGATGGACGCGTATATTTCTATGTTTAATCACAAGTGATGATTGAGGCATGGATAACTATTTTCTTAATCAGAAATATTCTTATAATATGAAAGTTGCACCCATCATAGAAATGATGTTTACGGGCTAACATGAATGTGTGCTGATCATGCTGCTACTGCATGCTACTACATACTACTAATAAAATTACTACTATACTACTACTACTATACTACTTCTGCTGCTAATACTTCTCCTTCTTCTTCCATTTTCTTCTTCTTCTTCTTCCTATCTTACGCATATGATGATATCTCTAATTGTTATGTTTTTCCTTTTGATTACAGCAGTCAAAATGCGTCATTCAGTCGTCGTTTGACTTGCATGATACATTGGGAATCAAGATGTTTTTTTTCCACCGATATGATCTTTTTGAGGAATTAACTGAATTAGAAAATTATGCAAACAAATGGCGCGATAAGAAAATGTTTATTTAACGTCAGGATTGATGTATACAATATAAAATCATAGCGCCAAAACATGATATATAATATAAGTTTACTGATAATTTTCTTATCAGAAAAATTATTGATAATGAAATTTCCTTTGAAAATATAAAGGGATACAAAATGGTGCTATTGAATGATAGAATGTTACCTCATTACTTATCAGCGGCAATTATAAGAAATGTTAGCATTAAAACTTCTATGCAAATGTATTTCCTACTACTTCTCAGTAAAACTCCACTAATAAAGTCGCTCTCTCTCTCGTCCTGAAAGGGTGTCGAGAGAGATGGCAATTATGAGAGTGGTGAAAGTCTGATCGAACCAGACCGGAAACTAAAGGTGTACAAGTCAACAAGTAGCTAGCCAGCCGACCAGGCCAGGAATCATACAAGACTGACCGCGATCCCTCCCTTCAGTAGTCTAAAGAATACCGGAGTAAACCCGCTGTAAAGTCTCTCCAAATTTAACGATAAAACGGTCTTAGTCATTCATGTGAACATTTTCATCGTAAAGATCTATGAAATAAACTCTTGATGTTGTAATTAACAGAAAATAAAACATTTTTCGAACGATAACATGGCTACTAGTACTTTTCAATCCAGCAGTGATTATATTTTGATCTCAATGTCACATGCAAAACACTACATTTAATGATATCGGGATGGTTTGATAAAAAAAGCAAATGATGCTTGCAATCATTTGATGTGATTAAAATTGTAAATAATGAATTTGAGACTTCAATGATTTACGCAATTGCCATTACCTGTTTACAGAAAACATATTGTAGAAAAGAGACTCGTGTTGCAGACTATTTCTACAGGTACTTAAGTAGTATTTTGACGCCTTTTTCTCGTCTGATGTCTAGAAAAAACAAAAACCTCTCTTTACAAGTGTCACATCCATCGACTGGGGAAAGGATATTATATATGAGGCACTATAGAGAGGGGGAAGATTCGGCAGGGGTATACCCTCTCTGTTACAGACTCTTCAAAACTCTACCATTCTTCAAACTAAAAACATCCCTCGAATTAGCTATTCGTTGAATTATATCACAATACTGTGTTGCCCATATAGTTTGAATATTTGACACCTCTTTTCATGAAGTGATAAGAGTAAATCATATTGTCACAATCATTTCATGAACAGAAGATAGAAAAAGTGATTTATTTTCAATATTAATGTGCGTGTCCAGAGTATTTAGTTGTCAGATGTTCCATACATTACTATTAAAGGAAACGACAAACATACATCGTAAATGGAGCGAAGATATAGGAAACAAAGATAGAATGCAATTATAAAGTTCATGGATGGGGTTACAAGTTTAAATACTTTCAACGGTGACAGTATAAGATATTCAAAATAAAACAACGAAAAACGCACGTTCGAAAGGCTTTTTCTTTTTCTTCAAGCAAATGAAGGGAACGAATTGAAGATGATTTTTATTTCAACGCTCATTTTATCACTCTCTTTCAATTTTAAGTTTTCATTTTTAGTTTTAATTTTAAGTATCTCTTTCGGAACAATTTACTTAAAATATTAATTAAATGATTATGATTAATATGTCATTGTTTGAATATGAATTGTTCAAATGCACTCAAAAGGAAAATTGTATGTGATCATTAACATGAACATGTAACCTGCAAAAATTAATCAGTTATAACTAATCATTCTTCGCTATGGAATTGAATTTTTTACCAATGCTGATATGGGTGCCTTCCAGTAACTATTGTACTCCTTTTCTTGTAATCTATTCTATCAGCCCCATTCTGTTTCCTTTTGTTGCAAGTCATAGACCGATTCGTGATGGAAGTATACCAATGCGCCGGCGGGGCTGGGCGGGGGAAGGGGGCGTTGATTGCGAGGGTAAGTGGTGTTGGTGGTGGTGGTGGTGATGTTGGCGAAGCTTTTAAGCTAGATCTAAGATTAACTTTTTTGAAAGGCCACCCATTGCTTCGTGAGAAAAGAAACCGACCAGGTGAGAAGAAAATAGACCACAAAGGTGAGTTCAAGTGTCAAAAGTTTTTATATAGACTTTATAGTTGATGTATAAAAGAAAGGTTGTAATTTTTAAGCTATTAACTGTATGCCTGTATACATGTAAATCACTTCCTCAATGACCTGTATGAAAACACAGTGATTGCAGGGGTGACAAGCTGTCAACAATAATATAAATTCGTAGGTAAAATTTAAAATTGTTGACACGTGAGAATATTTTGTTTAAAGAGCATAAAGTACCCCATCCTCCTTACCCCTTCCACTGAAAAGAGCGGTACGAGAAGAGAAAGACTAGAGAGAGAGAGAGAGAGAGAGAGAGACAGAGAGAAAATCAGAAAGAAAGAGAAAGAGAGAAAGAGAGAGAGAGGGAGAGCGCGATGATGAGGAGCATACGTAAGATGAGATGGAGGCTGAAAGTACAGCTCACCCCCACCGCGACCCGGATCGCATCTTTGCGTTAAGGGGGGCTCGCCGGCCGGAGATCACCGGTAAAGCCCCGCTTTACACTCTCCTAAAGCACCCTACACTAACATGATACTTAAGTCCCTCCTAGTACTCTTTACTTCTTCCATCCCTCCGACGACTCACTTGGGTTGCTGCTATTGTTTAGTGTCATAACACCCCTCTGAGGTTGTTTGCAAACGAACTGTACCACCGAGACATCAATCATAAGGGATTCTTTTTCTTTTCTTTCTTTTTTGGCCCTTCTTTTTATTCCTTTGTTTCAACTCCCAGTTCACCTTCGGTTGACAGAAGGGAGATAAGGAAGGTGAGGAAAGAGTACAGAAATACGAAGTAGAAGGGCAAGATACATTAGGTATTTTAGTAGAAGAAGACGAAAGGGAAAAAAGACAAGTATCAAAGTTGTATAAGCCTTTGAGGAAAAATGTGACGTTAAACATTGAATACTATATTAAAGAGAGTGAACATAGCGGACGAATTTAGTTAAGTTGGTTTGCAGTAATACCATGGCGCTAGAGACTGTTGAATAAATCAAATCAAATTATGCAATCGACACAAAATCGCATATGGAAACAAAGCCGACACAATTGATTGAAAGATACAGTATCAAATATGAGAATCATTCTAGACCGTCATGATTTGATAGATTACAATAATGTGATATTTGTGTGAATTTCAATGTTCATTTATGTATTCATAATGACGTAATGAGACCAACACTAACATACCTATCAAGCATGAGTTTCCTTAACTAACTAGATAACAACATTCTCGGATTACGCTAAATCTAGTGGATCGGAAGAAAAGGATCAAACTTCTTCAAAATAAAAATGAGTTGAAGAAAGCGGACAAGTTTCTCGTCTGGAAGGTCTGCGTTGCCATTTTAATATATTTTCAGTGCTCGGCTGATCGCCCAAGGCTTTGTTATTTTCCCCAGATAATTGGGATGGCTTCGGCTATCATATCAGACAATTTAGAGGAATGAGTTCCAGTTTGCACTTTTTTGACCCTGCCGTGTGTCTCATGTGAAAACATTGACATTTCCTCTTTGATTTCAGGGGAAAAGTGAAATAAATAAACGTCGCCATTTTTATTGAGACGGGGTTATTTTGTCTTTTATCGCTCTGACTGCATGAATACAAAGTGGTTACACTGATAAAGAGAGAGGGTAAAAGAAAACATATCAAACATAGAAATGAAACTATGTAAGGGAGACTGCAAGAGAGAAGGAGAGTGAGAGGAGAAAAAGTAAGGGGGCCGAAATGATCATTATTTTCCATTGTTTTAGATACTAGAAGTAGTCTTTATAAAAGTACAATTGAATAATTAGTGTCAGTATAAGAAGTGGCGTGTCGAGGCATTGCTATATAATATAGGAGTCTGGACACGGCGGGGAGGGGTGTGTCACTCTACCTAATATTACAACGGTAGAAAACAGCACAATAATAGTGTGATATTGAGCCCATACGTATAGTGCAGGTGGAAATGTTATAGCATTATAGGTAATCAGGCTCATCTAATTAATTGATTTCCATGAGTACATCATATTATTAAAAAGTAACAATAAATTTAGGATAATAAGGAGTGATATGACATATACTAATAGAACAAGAAACAAAAACTAAATCAAACCAAAACCACTTCATATCGGTAGAACCTACAATGCATTCCATTCTCACGCTCCAACTGTGGACAAAACAAAAATAAAATCAAGTATCCTAAAAAAAACAAATTACCTGTGTAAGATTGTGACTGTTTCTCCTCTTCAAGTTGTTTTATTGCTGGAGGTGATAGGAAACGATGAAAAACAACACTTCCAAAAAAAAATGCCACCTTTCAAGTATATTTTTTCCTTTTTCCGATTTGTTGAAAAGTGGTGAGATCTGTCATCTTGTTCAAGGGTCAGAGTCATTTTGCTATGGGTATAGGATCCGGTTGAATGATAAGAGGTAACCTGACAAGTGTCCAGTGCCCCCCAATGCTTTTACCCCCCACCCCCTCCCTCCCTATCCCTCGCTGGTATTTTTAACACTCCTGTCTATGCTCGAAATATAACGGGGAACGGGGGGGGGGGGGATTGCCATAAAGCAGAAGAAATAAGAAGAACAAGAAGAAGAAGAAGAACAAGAAGAGGTAGAAGAACAAGAAGAACAAGAAGAGCAAGAACAAGAAGAACAAGAACAAGAAGACGAGGGAGAATATGTAGAAGAATTAGGAGGATGAGGAAGAAAAAGAAGGAGGAGAAGAGGAAGAAGAGAAGAACAAGAACAAGAAAAAGAAAATAAGGTTATGAACAAATTGATTTTTTTTGTTAAAGATGATGGTGATCATGCATGTCATCCAGAAAAGCAGATTCATCTTTTCAAGTCGGACTTGTAATACAATTAGAAATTGACATAGTCACGAGACAGTATGTACATGTAGAGGAAAACGAAACCTGAATATTTGAAATACTGACAGTGTATAAGAGCACAATACACAGCTAAACAAAAGCACACCCTAAACACCCAGGGAATTCTTTTTTAAAGCCCCTCTGTACTAGTTAGCCAGGAGGATTTAGACCTCCCTGCATGGTCACTGACAGGTGGTTATCTCATCAAATCAGCTCTCAATAAACATAAGAAAGAGAGGATAATGGAGGACGAACAGTTATCGATTAGGCATTGGCTGATATATGGAGGGCGCAAGTAGCTATAAGTAGTGCAGTGAGGCTTTAAATCAACTTGGAAAAAAAATCCATCTTTCAGTAACCTGACGAACCTGTGCTCCTGGTGATTTACGCAAAAATGTCCTTGAACTTGCAAGCTATATCGACGTTGTTTGCGCGTAATGAGACCATGGCCCACCGGAGCAATGGATGTGGGGGGGGGGGGCATGATGGGGTGGGGTGGGGTGTAGCGAGAGGGACCTATTGACACCGTTTTCAGGTGGTGGTGGTGGTGGCCCTTGGAGGCAAAGCCACATCCAACAATACTTGTTATGCTTGTGTTGCGGAAGTTATTTGTCATGAGAGGGAGATGTGTGAACTGATGGATGGATGGATGGGATGCTCGGAGATTGGGGAAAGGAAAGAGAAGGATGGATATGGGTGAAGTATATAGAGAAAGAAAGGGGTAGGGAGAGAGAGAGAGAGAGAGAGAGTGAGATCTGAAAAACGGGATATATAGAGAAGGAGAGAGAGTTCGAAAGAGAAATAATGAACAGGAGAAAGAAAGAAAGAAAGAGAGAGAGAGAGAAAGAGAGAAAGAGCGAGGGATATAATATATAGAGAGATAGAGAGAGAGAGAGAGAGAGAGAGAGAGAGAGGAGGGGGGGGGGGGGTCGGTGGGGTGGTCGGTGGGGTAGGGGAGTGGGTAGGGGAGAGGGGTGTGGTGGCCAGGAACTAGCAGTTACAGGGCGTAATCTAGAATGTTTTTTAATATTTTTTTCTTCCTTAAGACAGTATTTGAGAAATGACCGGCCTGCAAACTTATCAGAGTCCATGAAGTACCTTAATGCCTGACATTGCTCTTGCCTCACCCTTTTTCGTTATGTCATCGTCCCAGATCAAAGTGTTAAAAGTATAAATCGAAACACGAGTTGATGAAGTATTTCTTAAATATAGACGGATACAGAGGCATAATTCAAAATCGAAACTTCATCTATTTTTTTGTCAAACTTGAGCATACAAAGATTGCATTCATATCTATTCAAGATTAACGATTTCCTCGTGACAACAACGGAACCTTTTCCCATATTTAATTGACGCGTGTATATGCGGTGCAAACAGGCTTTCAACGGATAATTACTTAATGAGTGATTGACAACATTAATAGGACAATTCAAGCAGCGATGCTTTCAGCATAACAAAGAGGCGATGACAAAAGAACTATGACTATGGTACTTGTAAAATATCGCCATATTTACTCTTCATGCTCGCAGATTAGTCTACCGTTTGCAAACAGTGGCGCTGGGCAAATAGTATGGAATTTTCTGTTGAATAAAGAGAAATATTGGGAGAGGAATATTAGGCAAATCTATACAAACTTTGATTATAGATATAACCTTTTGATATTTTCAGCACCTCCCTGAGTGCGTGCAGATATACATGTACTACATCTGAGAGGGGGGCGCGAGAGGTGGATGGAGAGAAAGAGAGAGAGAGAGAGAGAGAGAGAGAGAAAGAGAGAGAGAGAGAGAGAAAACATCTTTGTTGTAGAAATACCCATGTTTAAGGTATTAGAAGTTGCAGTGATAGTGGTAGTAGTAGCAGCAGGGATAGTAGAAATAGTAGTAGAAGTAGTAGTGAGTCATTGTAGTATTAGTGGCAGTAGTAGCAGTAGTAGTAGTAATGATGCATTGTAGTAGCAGTAGTAGTAGTAGTAGTAGTAGTAGTAGTAGTAGTAGTAGTAGTAGTAGTAGTAGTATTAGTAGTAAAAGTAGTATAGTAGTAGTTATAGTAGTAGTAGTAGTAGTAATATTAGTAGCTGATCTCGTTATTTAAAAAAAATACTATTGTAAGAAGATTTTCCAACCAATCAAAGTAAAAAGGGAAAAGGAGTCCAAACAGGAAAAAAGTTATATAGTTAAGACTTAATTGGATTTTAATTCTTGAGTTTGCACAGAATCAACATTCTTTTTGATTGCCTACTTAATGACCAATTCGGCAAACCATAATACGTTGGGCAAATGTATGCTGTTGAGATAATTCAATTAAAAACTTGCAATGAATAGGTCATAGTCCCTTGTGCTCGAATCGATGATGTTGTCAAAAGCGTTAATACGAGACCCTAACAAACATCGCTTTAATAGTCTGTCTTTATGTTGCATCTAAATGAGATAGAGACGAATAATAATTGACGGGCATTCCAAGATAGAGTTGTGAGTAGCCGGAGAAACCGAACCCCATTTTCGCCCCCTCAGAAACCGATCGCTCTACCGGACGATACAAAATCTTAAGAATATCAATTAATACATCTTCGCCAAGGCCTCCGGAAGTTTCTTATTCAGAAACTTTTAACAGAAAACAGTCACACACGTCGGGAAAAAGGGAAATAAAAGGTAAAGCGAACTTTGAAAGCTGCTAATATTTCAAGATTTAAGAAAGGTTTTGACGATACCGAGGCGAGTAGATTTCATGATTGCGTTTAAGATTATATTTTCCGTCTATGCGCTGTACAGACGATACACATTCGCGCTATAAAAGCATTAAGTAATTGAGCACACAAACTGCAAATGGCTCTGTTTGACATCTTGTAATGATAACGAGTTCCTTTTACATTCTTTTCTTTATGTTTTCCCTTATTATGTCTTCTTCCTTCTCTAAATATGCACGCAGCTTCAGCGGTGAAAATTGTCGGGATCCCTTTCGTAACCAATTGATGCAGGTGCGCCGAAACCTCCGGGGGAGCGAACTCGTAGCAAACCCGTACTGTACATAGAGCGAGACCGCCCCGCGAAAGAAAGAGCCTTTTCAGTCTACAAAATCGAAGAAAGGAAAAAGAACTCTGTAAATTACAAAAAGAGTTTGACAACGGGCTAAGTGACAAAACATTTAGCCAAAATGTGATATTTTAATGTCTATAGACTCAATTTCGGGGACGAAAACACCGGCAGTTTGCACTTGAACTGAGGTCAAAAGGTTATTTAGTTACCCGACTCGACCACTGTTTCTTTTCTCATCGAGCCAGTATTCTTTCCCTCTTTCTCTCTCTCTCTCTCTCTCTCTCTCTCTCTCTCTTTCTCTACCTCTCTCTCTCTTTCTTTCTTTCTTCCCTCTCCTTCTATATGCTTTGTAAATCATTTCCTTTTTCCCATTCTCTTCTCTCTACCTCTCCATTTTTCTTTTCTCTTTTCTTATCGGCTTTTATTCTCTTTTTTCTTTTTTTTTTCTTTATTTCTCTTCCCTATAATGTCTGTCTCTTTTCCCATTCATCTTGTCATTTCTTTATTTTCTTTCTTTCCGTTTCACCATCTTTCTTTTTCTTACCCCGCCCCCTCTTTCTCTCTCTCTCTCTCTCTCTCTCTCTCTCTCTCCTCATAATAAATGTTATTCAAAAAATGGTTCAGTTCTCACATTCCATAATGTGTTAGAATGAATATAAAAAAGATTTACAGTTAGGTCTCTTCAAGTGCTCTTTAGACATGTTGACAATCATGTATCAAATGTTATGTGCAGGGTCTTCTTTGAATTACTAAGGTTGATATCAAAATAAATTGACATAAAAACATAAACATTTTGAAAGTTTTGTGGGAATTTGGACAGAAAGATAACCAAGAAATTTAATACTTTTTTTCCAATAGGCCTACTATGTTAACACAATATTACAGAAATCTGTGTCGAAAAAAAGGTGCAAAAGAAATAATGCTTGGCTCTCCAAAATGATTTTTTTCAAAAACAATGATTCTAAAACTTTTTTAATACAACTTAAAATTTGGCAGGGCACTGTGGCCGTTCCAAGACAATGCTTAATTTGAGCTATAGGCCTATCTCAATTATGTCGATGATGAAAATGAAGAAAACGACTGACTGAGTTTTCGAAATGTATCTCAAAACTTTAGAAAGGTATAGTCATAGTAGCTGTAATCATAGATGCTATAACTCATAAATCGATAACAGTATTGTGGATCAAACGGGTTTTCGCGCCCAATTCGCGTTGTTCTCCCGCTTGTTTCAAATCAATCACTTATGGTTCTTATTTTGGGAAGTTGGATCAACAGATCGCAATAAATCAGAAGGCGCAATCAGTGAGAAATTTAAAATGGACCACATGCTGTTAGTGTTAAAAGAATCTCGCGAGCTTTGATTTAAGTGTACGCGCAAATTGCTCGCAACTCGACTAGTTAACCCTTTCAGCACCGTTTCGTCATCTTACTTAAGGTGTTGAGGTTGCATGGGTTAACTAGAAGACGGATTCCGTGGCAGACGTTGGTTTAGATATCGATACGATACCGCTGTTGTCTGATCAATCACATAACGATATCTGCTATGTCGTCTGCATCTTCTAAGGCAATAGAACAAAGGTTTTTGAGGCCGTAATCATTTACCTCTTCAATCTTTGATTTTTCACGAAAGTTTTTTTTGATTTAAAACCAAAAAAATGCAATTACTGCTGAGAACAACTATGTGTAATTTTGAAAATTACAACACAAAAGCAGAAATCTTTCATAAGGGAGAAAAAGACAATTGTAGATTTGAAGTATGACGTGCTGTCTGCCGAACATGAATGTTTCGCAAATGAGATCTTAATTTGTCGAAGAACGAATATAGAAAATCGGTTTGATTTTAGGCAAGTAGATCGACCAATGGACTCCTTTGTCTGCAACTTTTAATTATTGACAAATAAATCAATCAAGTACAGTATAACATACAAGTGCAACATTACAGTACTCTATTAAAGTAAAAATGTTAAAACACCGGAATCACAAAAATATCCTGGAATTCTACGAAAGAAAACACAACAACAGACGAACATTCTGAAACTGAAATAAGTTCTAGAGTGTTCTTTATTAAAGTTTGTTTTTCTCGGGCTTTTTTTCCCTTTGTCTTATCTCCACTTTATTGTTTTATCTCCATTAAATGTTGTCTCTATCGTTCTTCATCCTTTCTACAGTCATGTTCTACTTAACAATTAAAACCCCTAAGTCTCGTTCTTCTCTTGCTTAATGATGTTCGTAAATTATTATTCATCTCAGCACTCTGCGAGCGATACTGCTGTAGTCCTAACACCAACCAATCAATACATGTCTACATGTATAAACTTATTCCTTTACAAACTGTCTCAGATGTTAGCTTTTACGGTAATGATAAATTGCCCTATCGTGCTCCTGTGTACGAAGTAGATTTTGTCACGATTAATCTATTATCAAAATAATTGTAATGCTCTTTTGTGGACAGAGAATAACTGCACAGGGAGAAATTGATGGATTTTAGCCGGAAGCTCCATAAGCGTGACAGCTATAACCCGTTAATTCAAGATGTATAAAAATGACAGAGAGAGCGGGGGGGGGGGGGGAGAGAAAGAGAGAGAGAGAGAGGGAGAGAGAGAGAGAGAGAGAGAGAGAGAGAGAGAAAGGGACCAAAAGGAGGGGGAGAATAGAGATGGAGCGATGTGTAATGTTGAAAACTGAAAGAAAATAAGTGGGGGAAGAGAAAAGGAAGTAGGAAAGAAAGAGAGTGAAATTCTTTTTTTTTTTTTTAAATAGTGGGACAGGAAGAGAAAAAACATAAAATGAAAGAGACAACAAGGAATTATGAGATGAGGCTCAGAAAGAAAAAAGAAAGAAAAGAGATAGGGTATATGATGAGAAAAATCTTAGAGAAAGAGAGAGTGAGAGAGAGAGAGAGAGATTGGGGGGGGGGGGGTAATAGAAAATCTAATAAAAGTCTAAAAGTCAGACAAAATTTCTGATTCTAGTTTCAGTCGATTTCGCTCACCTCTATGTCAACACAGGAAGACCCATTAGGATAGGTGAAGCAGCGAACAGGAAGTTTGCCCAAGTGCCTTCCCAGTCTTTTGCTCGCGCCCTCGGGGAAGACTCCTCCAAAGTACTCCGTATTTGAACATAAAAATGTACTAGCCTTAAGCATGACAAAAAAAGGGGAAAATATCTGAAAATCTAAAGATTTTTTTACCTGGCTTTCTTGTTTGGCAAACAAGAGGTTTATTCCTTGTGGAGGTTTATTGAGTATGGCCCAAGAGAACTAATGACTGATAAGGCAAACTACTTAGTTGCGAGGACGATTCTTTACCTCCATCCAGGCATGCCATGCATGTCACTATAGATTCCGCTAATTCTTGTTTGCACCATTTTTTGAGGGGAAAAAAATCCCTCTTTCGGAATTTTCAATTATTCCTTGCGTAGAACCGTTGCAGTAAAAACAAAATCAAGATCAGGTTCCAACTAAAAATTAAATAAATCAAATTGATTATATTAGCAACCTTCTATTTGCGCAAAGAATAAGTCGTTCCTAATCTATTCAGCAGGAAGCATGATGGGCGTTAACTAATAAAGGGCTATGATTTTTAAAATCTGAACAATTTTAAAATCTAAAATCTTAACAATATGAATATGAATCACCCAATCACCATTTATGACCGACGAAATATAGTAATAACCTTTACCCACTGTTTCATTTAAGATATACAGATTGCCTTTTGCGATGAGAATAGCCCAATTGAATTTGAAATATATTGTTCTTTTCATTGAATTAATGTTTTCCAAATCCATGTTGCAAAAATCGCACTAAATCAAATGTTGCAATATGTTATACCTTTAAAATGTAGTTCAGTTTTGATACTCAGTTGATTACATGATGATAAGGAAATATATGTGTAAAAAAGAAAATAAATCGAAAAGATGACAAATTTGATTTCTGAATGCATATGGCCCTATTTAGCATGCCATGCAAACTACATCTAATACAGAAAATATTTACATGTGAGACAAGTGAAGAGAACAAAAAATAATCATGATAAGAACTTGTAGTGATAATAATAATAATAATGGAAACAGCTTACATAGCATATAATAAATCGTAGAATTCTCTATGCGCTTCTTATTTTTGTTAAACAATAATACATTGACATAAGTTGTATCAGAATATACATGAGAATACATGATACGTCCATCTTCCATTGATATTTAGGCAGAAATGTGTCATGGAATGTAAACAAAAAAATAGTAATTAAAAACACACATGTATTAAAGATACATAAACTGATTTCTTATAGATCATATAAATATTATTAACGCTCACAACCAATTCGCGTTCCATTCAATAATATTTTTAAAAAACATGACTTTAAATGACTTCTATACCCTTATGGCAGTCAAATATGTTAATGAGGATTTTAAGAAGATTTAAGATACAAAGGAGTGGAATTGGGGAATCATAGTTATTGTAGTATTCTTTCTTTGCAGCTAGAAACTTTGTCATAATTTAGACAAATTAAATTGTTTTAATTTACTTCTTATATTTCGTTTTTCATCATCATTAAACACATCTTCTCAATATAGGCCTTATCAGATAAAGTTGAAAAAAATTGCGGATAACAACGAGGAAATATTCCTTTAACTATTTATAAATGAGTTTCGAATTGAATTTGTATTTTTTCCAAATTTCTAAATCTCTAAATGGCGAAATTATATTTCAGTAATACTATAAATTTTATTTTATTTAACTAATTCAATCGAACAAGACAGTTCTGCATACTTGACATAACATATGACTATCAGTGGGAAACGTTCATGGCCTGGAATTTATTCCATTAATCTTTGTTTTTCTCTCTCTCTGCGTCAAGTGGGGCCATTGACGTCATTCGTTTATCCCAGTTTTAGGTAAAAATACGATTTTTAAAGAGTATTGTAAGTACTTAGATTGTTGATACTTGAGTTATTTCCGCTGGGCGTTATCTCCCTTGCTGCTGATATCTCAGCCCGACAGACTCCCGTCCGTCTCTACCACATCTCTGTATGAATTGTATTCTCTTTTTTATGAATAATTCTACATTCTGGTGAGAAAGTGTATTTTTTCCAATTAATAAATTTAAGATGATCTGTAATGTAAAATAAATATAATTGACGAATTATTATTCGATACATTTATTAATTTCAACTTTCAGCCATGAAAGTAAAAAAATTCATGTCTGTTTTCTCTCTCTAAGTTTTCACACTTAGAGTTCCCAATGTAAAGGCTTCATTTTACGGGATATTATCCCTTTCTGCATGCAATGTAAGATGTAACTTATTATTGCTACTTTTATAATATACACATTGTTAAGAGGAATTACATACATTTTCAATCAATAAATTGAGCAAGGGTTTTTATACAAAAAGTTATCAGGGCATTATCTTTTGGACCCAAAGCTCGAACTAAAGTTATGTATATTTGTCATTGTACACTTCTTTACACTTCTTTGTTATGTATAAATCTGCTGTGGCATGATCATTGTTATTGTTCAACCAATGGAAAAAGAATTTATGTTGTATGACAGATGATTTAATACAATTCAATTCAATTCCGGATATAGCCTTTTCTGTCACAGCCTCGTGTTTTCCCTTTATATCTATTCAATCATTTCCCACCTTTCTATTCTATACATCGGTAATATCTTTTTATGCACGTATCTTTTTCTCCCTTTTCCTCTTCCTCATCTTTTCATTTCTATTTTCCACATTTTCATCCCATTTCATCTTCTGATAACATGTAAAACAAATAAAAGTGAAACCTTCCAGATTCAGTTCAAGGATAGCAGCTTTGTCATGCTGGTACCGCTTCAGTCAACAATTTAATACTTCCGATTCGACACTATCAGCATTCATTTAAAAAGAAAAAGACAGAGAAATATTTAAAAACATCCATTGAGAAAAATAAAAAGGCCGTGGGAATACAAGAAGAGTCTGAAATATTGTTCTATCACCTCCTCTTCTGGTATTTTTAAAAGATTCGTTTGTGTCTTTCATCCGGCCCCAACATGCCTTAGTATTGTTTTCTTGTTTTGGAGTACAGTCTTGGAAGTATCTTATCGTATTTTCAAGAGCTTGAAGAGGCGAATGGCGGGTAACGAGAGTTATTATGAAGAAAAAATAATATATCGTTTAGTATCCCAAACTTCTTGACTCCGTGACCCATTGCATTTTGTAACAACATTTTGAAATACACAAGTGTCACTCTGACACGAGTCGAGATTACAGTTCCCACTTTTTACAGACATCCCGATCCCCCCCCCCCCAAAAAAAAAAAAATGGGGGGGGGGGGGGGTGAAAGAGGAATATAACTACAAAGATAATACTAAAAGGGGAACGGAGTACGACGTTAAAGAAGAAGAGGAAGAAGAAGAAAAGTATAAGAACAAAAATACAAGAAGCAGAAAAAGAAGAAGAAAGGAAGAAGAAAAAGAGTAAGAAAAAAAAAGGAGGAGGAGAAGGATGATGAGCAGGAAGAAAAAAGAAGAAATAGAAGATGAACATAAACAAGATGAGGGAGGAGAATGAGGAGAAAAACGTGCAAAGCATACGAAGAAAAGAGGAACAGAGGAACACGTATAGGACAAATAAACATTACCTGATCAACAACAGCAAAATTACCAAGACAAAATTAATGGTTCTTTTAAAATTAGTTATACGAAAACATTATAACATCATTAATGGGCTCTGGTTGATGTTGAAACCGTATAATGTGCGTTGAAAACAATACTTCAAAATAGGATTAGTCTTCCGAAAGAGGTACCTACATGATTGTATGTCATAACTTGGGTCTACTTTGGAACCCGTCATTAACCTGACCTATGACTGTGATGGCGGTATACACCATTGAATTAGAGGGTAGGTAGGCAACTCCATTCCCTTTAATGCGTGTAGACACCCGGTGATAGGCGCTTCTTTTGTCTTATCTCGCCCTCGACAATATTTGAAATTCACAAACTCCCTCTCATCCATTCCTCACTTTCTCCTCGCCAATGCTAAGCTATTCAGTGTATCTTCAGTGACTGTGATGGCGGTATACATCTCGAAATAGGTAGGCAACTCCATTCGCTTTAAAACGTGAAGGCACCCGGTGATAGGCGCTTCTTTTGTCTCATCTCACCCTCGACAATATTTGAAATTCGCAAACCCCCTCTCATCCATTCCTCACTTTCTCCTCGTCAATGCTAAGCTATTCACTGCTTCTTCACGACAACCACATTTTATACGCCAAACAAAAGAAACAATCCGCAAACATCGGCGTAAATCTCGTCTGCATTTATCTGATTAGCGGGTGTCATCACGCTATATGCGAGGCAGCCCCGATTGCAAATCAAACGCGAAATTAAAAGAAACACCCCCATTCAGAAGGGTTTAAGGAAAAGTTGACTCTGGCCAAGCAAAGGGATTATCATCCCCTACTCCAACTGTCTCATTTCTTGGCACTTAATGTATCACTCTGTGCAACAGTCAACAAAAAGGGATTGCCTATGCAATATAGAAGCTCACTAGACACTTTCCACTCGCCCGTCAGAAAGCTTTTTAACTCGATTTAAGATAACTTACCAACCTCGCTTGTTTGAGCAACTTGTTAGAATTCATAGAGCATCAGCGACTTACTGACTTTCCTGAAAAGGGGGAGGGGAGCTGAGAGGGGGAGTAGGGCAAATAAAAATGTAAAGGGCGGTTTCTTTTCTATTGTTCGTTGCTGATAAAGTAAGTGTTTGTTTTTACTGACTATTCGGAAAGTTCTTTACGTGTGTTTTACAATAGCACACCGTTTGAGGTTTAATCGGCAAAGAAAAAAGATTGCGTTTGTCCAAAGTCTTTAGATTTTGACTGATACAGTTCACAGTAGTGCTAAAGAGAGTAAGTAGAAAAGAAAATAAGAGACAAAGAGACATTTGTAAACGGATAACTCAAAGAGAAGAAAGAGAATGATAAAACATAAGAGAGTAAAAGGTAAAGCAAAGGAGAGTGTGAAAGACAACAAAACGAAAGACAATAATTATATTTATGATAATCAGTTTTCTGGGGGTCGTAATTCGATAAAAAGTATAATTCGTAGTTAACTTAATGATGCAACAAACAGGTAACAAACAGATAAGAATCAGATTATAATTTCGCCATTATAACTATGTCATAATTAACATTGTGATAAGATAACATTCACTGACTTATCAATTCGGATATTAAGTGTCATTCAAATTTATCTTGATTCTTTGACTTACCTCCATATTTTCAAGTTTTCAATTATATGCATTTTTATGTGTGTGTATTTCAGTTGTCACTCTTTATGTAACTCAATTATATTATACACTACTATTGTTAGTTGAATGTTTTGTATTTGATTTATCAATAAATGCAGAAACATCTGCTAAAAAAAGAAAAACATTATGAATCCAATTACATAAATAATTGTTATATGTGTATCGTAGTCTCTCTCTTACTCTCTCTCTCTCTCTCTCTCTCTCTGTCTCTGTCGGTCTGTCTCTCTTTCTCTCTCTAACTCTCTCCTCCATCTTACCCCTCTCTGTCTTGTTAAAACTTCCATCTCGCTGTCCCTCGAGACTAGAATAATTCATTGTGTACTCAAGTGGGTCCCAGTTTGTCACAATTCATCGCGAAACACCTTAATCGGTTTGTGTACAGAGCGAATTTGTATCACCGGGTATCACAAAAATGCCTTTAAGAATCTTATTGACTCTTCTTTCTTCAGGGGTAGATTTCTCACTCTCCTTTTCTCTCTCCCCATCTCTCTCTCTCTCTCTCTCTCTTCCTTACTCTCTCCCTCCTCTCTTGCTCTCTCTGTCTCTCATTCTCTCTCCAACCCTCTTAATATCCCCTTCTCTCTACCACTCTCTCCTTTTCTCTCTGTATCACCCCTTCGTTCTACTCCCCATCTCTCTTTCTCTCTCTCCTTTCCATATTCTGCCATAAAACCCCATTTCGTTTAAATGTTGTGTAACCAGTTATCGAGAGGGACAGGCTACTTTGAAAAGAAGTGCAGTGTTATTCGGTAGCTGTGTGGATGGTTTCTATATACTCTGCATATTTTAAGGAACATACTCGGAGAAGACTTCGTTACCAGGATGCCTTTCCTTTTGCCAATGGACTAAAAACAAAATCCAAAAAGTTTTCGATCAGTTTCACAGAGTAACATAAAGAGACATCGAAAAAAATGTATTGCAGTGAGTCCAAGAGTCCAAGCTTTTAATTTTAAATAGTTAATTGTAATTTTTCTGTTTTTATGATAATGTTTATCAATATTTTTCATTTTTTGGTATGAATTTTTCTTTCAATTTACTGTATTGGCCATCGACTTCAGGAGCGTTCACAACAAGTAGGCGCGATTCTAAAATTTTCATTTTGTGCATTCTTGCATTCAAAGAATGGGGGGGGGGGGTGGGTTGCCCCCTGTTACTGTCTTGATGAATGATATAGTAATGTAAACATGGAGTATCGCAATTATAAAGTCATAGCTCCGTATTTGGTGGTTTTAAAAATAATCAATATGACAACAGAGAAAAGGAATAAGTAAACATAAACATTGGGGAAAGTAGGAAGACAACAAAATATGGATTCAACATAATTATCAAAATCGCCCAAAAGTTATACTCTCCTCCCTACCCACGCCACATGTCATATTTATGCCCCTTTTCTTTTGACTTTTGAATGGAATCATCTCCGTGTATATTTTGTCCGCTACAGTGTGTGCTTTTTCTCTCAATTGTACAAATTTGAAGAGTTCCAAGTGGCAATGGGGTTAGAAACTTCCCGAAAACTCTACAAGAAAAAAATATGCAACCCTCAAAACTCCAAGGAAGGCAAACACTGTCAATCCACCGCATTGCCAACGACCATCGCGCCTGCCGTGTCGGCTTTGTGCTAAGTCATGTTCCGCTGGTCCCCTGTGTACCGAACCAGGTGTATTTGCTCGCGTAAACTATTTAATCAGTCTCATTTTTTCCTCTCTTTTCACCACCCCTATTCCTATTCAATCCGCCTTCTTCATTAGCTCCTCACAATGCTGTAACGGTATTTTATAGCCCTTTATTCTTTTCCCTAAATGGAGGTCGTCACCTTTTCAGGGGCGTCGCTAGAACATTTCGAAGAGTGGGGGGGGGGGGGGGGGGGTATCAAACAAAATTTGCCAGCAACTTCCACTTATCTGTTTATTTTGTATTCATTGGTGTATACAAACTGACCAGGATCAAGGGCTGGAGTAATATAATTATGCAAAGGGCTGTTGATAACATTAATGAAGAAATATACTATAATTTGTTTACGAAAAATGCAAAGAATTATACATGTATATTACATTAGTAGGCCTACCCACTTGATATCAGAGAAATAAGAAAGAAGGAATAAAGATACAGATTGGTGTAGCTGATGTAGAGAGAGAGAGGGAGAGAGAGAGAGAGAGAGAGAGAGAGAGAGAGAGAGAGAGAGAGAGAGAGAAAGAGAGAGGATGGGAGAGGGTAGCGAACGAGCCATAATTTTCAATAATTTTCCCTACTTTCTTGCAAAACCTATGTACCTATAATAATAATGTTATCAATTATTCGTCACAAACATCACCAATTAACCGAATCCCTGTCTGGACATATTGAATAACAGCAACAAAAAATAATAGACCACACGGGGGGGGGGGGGGGGCATTATATCGTTTCTTGGGTGAACATTTTTATTGACCTTGAAATTGAACGGTCATCTCAGCGCCTATACACCCCCAATTTTGGGGTTCTTTTCGCAAATTTTGTGAAGTTGATGTTACCTTATTTGAACAAATGAAACTTGGTACGAGGTATCGAATGGGGCGACAAATTATCAGTAAACATTTCACACGTCTTTCAAAAAAACCTGTATAATGTTTGGGCCGCACTGTTTGCTAGACCGGGTCGGTTTGCCAAGTCAATTGATATAATCTTAATGGGAATTTCAACTAGCAAATTGACAAGTGTACTGGAGATTTATAGTGATAAATACCTCTTTTAGTATATGGAGAGTATGCCGTGCGCTCTTGTTATCCATATAAAACTGTATGCTAGTTTACAAATATTAATGGGGTATAATATTGTTAGAAAGAGGCAGGCATAATTATATATCTTTCCTTTTTCTTTTCAATACAGTACCCAGGGAAGAGTTTCTTGAGAGCCACGAATTCACAGCAGAGTTGTGAGATCTTAAGAGTCCCATTGGACGACAAATCTAATTGTAGCATGTCTTTCCAATTTTTTAAAATAATTTCTTGCTATCATGATTTTCAATTTTTATTTTTAAAATCTCTCACTACTTCTTAAAACTTGCTGATAAGTTCCAGGTCTAATGTAACTTTCTAATTAGCAAATGCTGCTAGAATAACGTCAATGATATGGTGATTTTATACACTATTATTTTAATTGAACAGTACTTTGTGAAGACTGACACGATATTTTCACTTAAATTGGCCTAGCGAAATTGGTTTTAAAAAAACACATTCACACACATATCAATTTAAGTTAGGGGCACTATTCTTAATAGGTTGATGAAATGTCTACGAGCACACATGTTCTTTTAACATATTTTATTCCTCCCTCCCCTTCCCCTCCATTTAGTGGGACAAACTCGAAATTTATCTAATATTTTGACATTTACCCCCAATATTCCAACGAGCCGGCCTCCAGTCATCAATTAGTGCAATTTCCGTAAAGGCTAAAAAGGGTGGAGGGGGGGGGGGTCACATCGCCACACCCTCTCTACCGACACCCTAGTCCTCTTTCCAGAGTTCTATTTCACCTTTCACCCAGAAGCCCACTTCCCCTTCCCCGAACCCCCTCTCCCCCAAAATACAATTTCGTCTTTAACCTCTAAACCAACTCCTTTCTCTCTAAGCCTTAAAGAGTTCAATGGGAGGAGGGGTGCTCTTTTGTTGCGGTGTAATCTACAAAGGGTAGCGACAATTTCGCGAGTAAACTCCACATCGCTGAAGAAGACATTAAAAGTCTGTCAGCTTTTCGTTTGAAAGAATAGAGTAGAGGTCCTCTAGCGTCTCTAACAAGGTTTCGTCGTCAAGTGTAAACATTTGATTTTCATTTCAGAGAAGGCGAAACAGAAGGGAAAGTTTTTTTTTCTTCTTCTGGTTATTTACTTCAAGTCGCCGCGTATCAAACATTGAGTTTTAATCTTTGCGTATCGAACTCAGAAACAACCTGGAGATTGGTGGGAATGTTTGACCAAAATGTAAGACAAATAAATCAACAGAGAATAGCAAAGAAGTAACGGAAAAGTAACATGAATATGCATTCGCAAGTAATATCTGATCGTAATCGTAAGGCTATTTTAAAATCTGCATTGAAGAAAGAAAGTAGTTGAACTTTATCTTAAAGACCCTATCTGACGAAAATACAACTTTATATTAATGGAAAGCTGAATTAAAGTAGAACTATAAAGGAATACAAAATATTTCCCCTTTCATCCTGGCTTTCAGTATTGCACAAAAGCAAATTAAAACCTCATTTCCCGCACCCCTCCAAATTACGGGTCTCTATATAGCCAAGTACATGAGCCGTTCTTAATTGAAATAAAGTCATTATGAATATCCGTACTCAACATAAGATAATGTAAGCAAGTCGATAGCTAGTTTTTAGGTCGACAACTTTCGATTCTCAAAGCTTTAGATTTTGAGTTTGCAGAGAGCTGTTACTCCTTTGGCAGACACTTAAATATAATATAGTTGATACTAATGTAATTTTTGGCTCATACTCTTTTCGTTGATAAACAATTTTTCTATTTCAATGTTCTCTTACGACGGGGTTTATAAACGACAGTCATCTGGAGTTTCCAGATTAGAACAGTGCTTTTGGTCATCGATTGGTCATCCTCATTGGTACGTCATTCAGACTGTGGGTATGCAGATAAGAGAGGGCGTTTATTACTCTTGGACATAGAGATCCTATACAGTGCTTATATAGGATCTCTATACTATGACTATTAAAGCAATGTCGATCAAGGTAGCATGCAAACTATACACGCCAGCATATCGATAAAATAATCATTAATTTAAAATAAAAATATTTTTAAGAGGTGGAATGATTAGAAAGAAGAGAAAGTTTTACTTAAATACTGATCAGTATATAAACTTAATAGAGGTAAGGTTGCTTAATATCTTCTTTGCTTTTTCTTTTTCCTTGTAATAGTTCATGTAATAGGCCTAAATCCAACAATGCGATTGGATAACTGTTCTTGATATTAATATGCTACTTTCTTAAAGTGCATACGTGGCCTTTAAACTCGACACGGAGGCTATTTAGTGTCAATTTGTGCTGTCGAGCAGTATCTCCAGTATTAATCCGAGTATACTTAGCGGTTACAAGATTTTTAACAAAACCTTTTTTTTGCCTTTACACGTGTCAAATGTGTCAATATGTCTACTGCACTACAAATACAGCCATGTAGGTCTGCCGGAAAGCAAACGAAGGTGGTTGCTTGGTTGTATTCTTCCATTTTGTTTAATTAATTCGTCAGAGTCGTTACTGACATCCTGGTAAATGAATTTGGTCATCTGAAAATCTTGAAGCCTTGTGACCTATAGGCACGAAAGGGAAGTTCATAACCCCAAGAATTGTGTTATTACAATGTTTCAGCATGTCCTTTTCTTAATCCTAAATTACAGACGTAGGTGTTTAAGGTGCTACAGAGAAATAAAAAACATTATTATTATTATTAGTATTATCATTATCATTAGTATCATCATCATCATCATTATCATCATCATCATCATCATCATCATCACCACCATCATCATCATCATCATCACCACCATCATCATCATCATCATCACCACCATCATCATCATCATCATCACCACCATCATCATCATCATCATCACCACCATCATCATCATCATCATCACCACCATCATCATCATCATCATCACCACCATCATCATCATCATCATCATCATTATCATTATCATCATCATCATCATCATCATCATCATCATTATCATCATCATCATCATCATCATCATCATTATCATCATCATCATCATCATCATCATCATTATCATTATCATCATCATCATCATCATCACCATCATCGTAATCATTATCATCATCATCATTATCATTATCATCATCATCATCATCATCATCATCATCATCATCATCATCATTATTATTAATATGGGTTGAAAGTCGGAATAGGAGCAACTTTCAGGAATTGGATAAGGTACGATTCATGCGAAAAAGTGTCCCGCTTTTATTTCAATAATTAAAAAAAAAAAAAAATCCGTGATGGAGAAAACATCGAGAAATTCATCAGATCTATGTGATCCTTGGTTATTGGAAAATTTGTTCGACAACATCTTTGAACTAGTGCATTATAGTAATGACTATTATCATTATCATATCATAAATCATGAGAATTTTCGCCAAATCTGCTAGGTGTTCCTCAACAACATGTAGATCATTAAACGGACATCAGGATTTGTATCCAATCCAGTTTTATTTTCATACCCTAAAAGGCCTAAATCGGTATGGTCTAGGTATATCTTCGAATATTATACAGAAATACCTTTTACAGTATATGACTTTCGTGTAAACGTGTCCAAACGCTAACACATGGGTGCTGCGAAACTTTAATAAGGGGGGGGGGGGGGATCGCACCAAATTTGCAAACTTGTTAGCCCACAACTTTTCGCACAAGAAACAAAAGGTTAGCCTTACATATACTTCAGCTTACTGTCTACATGTTTTTTCCAACTCCACTTTTTTCTTTTTATCTTATAAAAGAAATTATCTACTTCTTTACGGCAAAGTAAAGTCGAAAAAAAAGATTGGTATTACTACGTCACCAGCACTTTCCCCACGAATAATTTCTTAACTATTTGTATTTCTTTTCTTTAGATTGTTAAGAAAAACAAAAATGACTGAACACTATCACACTAAGAAATAAAGGCGGCAACTGGGGTGTAGATTTGCATTCACCAACACGTATTTGACAGAGGGTGCTGCTATTGTAGCAGAATTGTACCATTATTATTTAGTGTGTACACACAGTTTTTATTGATTTGTGATTGCCATAAAATAATTCGATTTTGAGCAAATTCCCTTAACAGGGGTTAGCCTCCCAAATTTGAGCTTAATGCAATTTCAAGTACACTAAAAGCTTTTCAATTTTCTTGCAACCTTTTGATATAAAGCAAAGTGTTTCGAAATGCTGAGCATATTGACAAAACCATGTGCGGTTTGACGAACCCACAAAAGATGATCAGAAAACATTTCTCCTCGCCATCATCGCTGACAAACTGGTCTTTTATCCGATTTCGGGAGAATGTTGACACTTGCCTCTTTTGACAAGTGTCAATTAAATCTCTTTTGCATTGATTCTTTGACCACAGCAGAAAGCTATTGATGTATTGGACCTTGGACTTAGGGGATGAAAAGAAATGTTTCTTCCTGAACTTGTCTTAAAGCGTAGATGCAGCTTAAACAGAAAGTTTGTTTAAAGGTATAATTGAACGATTTTGAGCGGTGGCATTACGCCAACTCGTTGTGGACAGCAAAACGATGACAATTCAAGAATTGGCAAATACACCATAGTACCAATTTATCCCAAGTATTAAGTTTTTATGGATAAGTAAGTAATTATTTTCCTCATTCTTTCGCGGCTTACGCCAAGAGATAAAGAAGACAATTACTGAGGAGGAAAGGGGAAAAAACTCCGAGTATAAGCAATGACTGATTAGAGCTGCTCATCATTTTTTTCACCATTTTTGAGAGGCTTTAATTGAAGCACACCCAGTTCAAGCACTGGAGAACGTAAAATTCAATGATCATTGGAAGACCTGTGAAAGTTCTAATCTACGGTAACTATATGTTACATGCAATATCCAACAATTTTCTCTCTTCAGACCCCCCCCCCCTCTCTCTCTCTCTCTCTCTCTTTTGTTTCATTTCCTGCTATTTCGCATACATGTTTTAAAGGGAGGCTTTACTACTTCAGCAAGAAGGGATTAGACCACGCAGTGAGCCATCGAGGTCACTGTGACAGGTGGCTCATTAACTCAGCTCTCATTTAACATAAGAAAACGAGGATCATGGGGGACCAACAGGCACCGATTAGGGAAGTTTTCTATATAGAGGGAGCAAGTAACTACTAGTAGGACAGTGTGCCTTTAATAATAACAATAATAATAGAGGGTTTATGTATATCGCTCATGTTTGTTAGACTTGACACTCCTGGCGCTCCATAATTATTGTTCCGGCTTTAGCATGGCTGCCATAATGGCGCCCTGGCTTTTTAAGGAATTAATTCCTGCCAGGTATACCAATTTCCCTCATCTGGTTTGAGTATTGCAAATGTAGATTAAACGACATTAGTGCCCTGGTGGGACTCGAACCGTGACACAATTGTGATCCACAGTCCGGTGACGTACCCATGAGATCTCTCTTGTTCTTCTGTCTTTCTCTGTCTTGTCCTTTAATTTTGATTATTTAAAGAAATTATTCACAAACTACTGACGGCAGATGATCTGTAGATCTTATTAAATAAGTTAAAATGTAAACAATCAAGACACGAAAACCCCGCTTACTGATATACTGTTTCTAGAATAATGCATATTTATTATTCTGACAAACTACGAAATATGATAATGGGGGGGGGGGGGGAGAGGGGGAGACTGAGGAGATCACCATGCACAGACTCATAACTGACTGAATGCCAAGTAATCCCTATTGATGGCGCTATACACATTTGGGTTCAATGCAACGAAGAGATCACATCGAGGTTACGGCAAACCCAACTTGAACATTACCGCAATAATTATCCATCATGATTATGTGCTCAAAGATTCTAATCAATAGGAGAGGGTAGGGGATCGGTGTCCCCCTAAATATACCATTGCAATATAGCCAACTTGAAGATAGAGCAATAGCATAGAGAAAACCTATTGTTCAGCGATAGACTAATCGAATGAAGACGTCCATTAAAATTAAATTTTCATGATGGAATTTATCTATATATTTGTATTTTTGTGATTCTACTTTTACCTAACGAATGAACAAGCTATATAAAATGATGAAATAACCCTTTTGTCCCTTTGCCTATACATGATCTGGTATTTTGGGGCTCTCAACTTTCTAGATATTTAAATGATACTCTATAACCACGGAGGAAAATATTCGAGAAACGTTCAATCAAACACAACTTAGGAAAACCGAGTACAGTCAAATACTCACCAAACAGCGAATGACGCACAATCATTAGTGCCCTCATTGTTCAATGCGTTCCATTGTGTTGAAAAGGCATGGGAAAAGCCAACTATACTTTGCGAGATCCCACTCCCTTGCTTTTTTGTACACACTGCCTCGCGTTGAACGTGGATGGTTCTATGCCATGTTTTACATTTAATGATAATAATGGTGGCTTCTTATATAGCGCAAATGCCCGTCACCTTGTGACGCTCCTGGCGCATCCCCGATTATTACCCTGGCTTTAGCAAGGCAGCCACTGCGGCGCTTTAGCATTTCAATGAATTAATTCCTGCCAGGTACTCATTTACATCACCTGGGTTGAGTGTGGCAAATGTAGATCAATGTCTTGCCGAAGGACATTAGTGACATTAGTGGGTTTCGAACCGCGGACCTTAAGATTGACAGTCCGTCGACGTATCCACTCGACCACGACATCACGTTTTTCATCATTGACGCTGATGTGTGAGAAGTTGGAAAAAATAGATTAAAACATTGAGAAAACTCCCCCAAAAAAATCAAGTTCAAGTTCAAATTCAATTTTATTTAGTTCTGATAGGAGTATACAGACATACAAATCGGAAATACCGAACAGATGCAAACTATACATGGAATCAAATAAAAGACCAAAGTAGTCTTTTCAAGATAGTCCCTATATAAAATACAATATAAAGTGCTCGAATGCAAGAGGAGAGTATACTTAAACAGTTAGTCACATGATTACGCCAGAAGAAAAAAAACAAAACAAACGCAGACAAATATTAAAACGAACATTAGTATTACAAGATGTAATAAGACATAGAATGATATATCCAACAATGAAAAAGGCCAGGCAGCCCGAACAAAGTTTAGAAACAAGCAATAGAGCTTTAGGCTGAAGACTAAGAAAATAAGAGTAATTTCCTTTTAATACTACTGTAAAAAAAAAAGAATGGATGTATTTTCGTTCGGTAGAGAATTCAATATAACTGTTGCTTTGTGTCTAAAAAGTCAAAGTGACAAAAGTTTAGTCAACAGCCCATAAATGATATTTGTTTACACTTCTGGTAGTATAAGGATGTACTGAACTATTTACAATGAGAATATTGCATAGACTTTGAGGAAGAATGCCCTTTTTTAATGTATTGCACAGAAATAATAATTAAGTTGAAATATGTAAAGATAGTTCAGTTCTTGTTAATAATGGTTAATATTGCGCAAAGTAGTTGACTTGGTATGTATTCTTACTACTTTTTTAAAGTAAATATATGGGGGATAATGTGGTTACATGTGTAGTTCCGTAATATACAAGCTTACAATAGTTTAATAATGGTAAAACAAGTGTATAATACAATGCAATAATGATATGTTTGGGTAAAATAGGACGTACACTTCCGATGATATCAAAATTCCAAGAAATAGTTTTTGTTACATGTAATATAAAATTTCCAAGAAACATTTTCATCAATAAGCACACCCCAATATTTTGTAAAATTTACGCGTTTTATATTTTTTCATTGACTTTTAGAGTTGGATTCGTGGATGAGTTTGATGGTCTGCAATGGAAAATACGTAATTGGACCTCTTAGCATTTAAACACAGGCTATTGCTCCTAAACTAACATGATACCTTTTCCAACTCATTATTCAGATTTCTGTTCAATTTTCGAATCGTTTTAAATGAAAAGAGAACATTGGTATAATCAGCAATTTTTTTTCTTCTTCAGTTGGTTTGGACAATTTGGTAAATCATAAATATATGACTAATAAGAGAAGCGGGCCAAGGATTGATCCCTTGGGAACACCTTATGAAAGTGTTAATGAGTCTGATAGAACATTATCAAACAAGTCATATTAAACAATACATAGTGAAAACGATGAAATAAGTGGTATTTTAACCATTTCAGGTACTACTCGTATACCGTAATATTGTAATTTCGATAAGAGAATGGTAAAATAAATAAAATCAAAAGCCTTTAAATTTATACTTGCCATAGCAGTGGATACATTTCTTATAAAACCATATAAATTCTAGTTCAAAAAAGAATTTTGGTGCGAGACGTCATATAAACAATTATAAACAATTCTTTCGGGGGTATTTGAAAAATTGGAAGGACGGGATTAGTTTTATATATTCTAATATCATTTTTATCTTCTTTCTTGTAAACAGGAGTGGCTTTAGCAATTTTGGATTTTAACGGAAAATAACCAGTAAACAATGATTTTTTTTGTAACTATAACTTAAAGTTATGTGTTCTTTAAACAAAAAAAGAATTTATTTCATCGATACCGCAACTATTTCCAAATTTAAATTTCTTTACAACTTCTAAAATTTCTGTTTCACTTGCAGGCTTGATAAATACTTTGTTTACAATTATTTAGAAGAAATATATTGGATATTGAAGATCTAATATTTACAACAACAAATTTATTGAAGTGACTGGCAACGTCGTTATCATAATGATCATTTCCGTGTACATGCATTATTTGATTTGCATAATATTCCATTTATCACTTCCCATGTTTTTTGTTGTGCACAGTATTATGTTTAAAATATATTTTTCCATAAGCGTCTTCAGTTGTTTAAGGACCTTTCGCTGACTTCTTTGTTAGTGATTCAACTGATGTTGGCTGCTCCTCATCCGACGATTCTGGAGTGCAGTAACTAAGACCATGAGAAGAGCAGCGAAGAAATAGAGCCCTGCTGATGTCATGAACGTTAGGCGATAACTTCCGGTCAAATCACGGAGTAGCCCTAGAAATGAGCGGTAAAAAATATATGTTTGTTTGGTATATAATAAGATCCATGTCGAAAAAATATCTTTAAAGTATATGCTTCCAAACTCATTTCTGTAGAGAGATTTTGCCG
The DNA here is from genome assembly GCA_035222895.1 of Strongylocentrotus droebachiensis. Taxonomy (NCBI): domain Eukaryota; kingdom Metazoa; phylum Echinodermata; class Echinoidea; order Camarodonta; family Strongylocentrotidae; genus Strongylocentrotus; species Strongylocentrotus droebachiensis. The sequence continues at coordinate 184,701 of JAVYIG010002767.1, forward strand.
GTTTAAAGGCACTCTAGAGTAACATAAAAGCAGCTTGTGAGTAGACTACTCCACGAACCCGTACGCGACCGCATACAAAGGGTTCGCACGCAACCCAAGTCGGATTTAGGGGATTTAGGTTTCGTGAGCGCTGTTTTCCAAAATGTAGTTCTTAATTCCTTCATATCTTCATCCCTTAGCCCTTAAAATGCCGGTGATTTATTTTAAGGCTGATTTTGTACATTCAAGCTGTACAAACATGCCTCTTTTTTTTTGGGGGGGGGGGGGATTGGTGCATTAAAAAATAACTACTTATGATCACAGTATCATCAACTTCCGTTTCATCTCCTTTCTAGATGTCCAACTTACCTCCGAACACCCCTCCAACCGACCCAGCCGACCCCTCTACGATCATGAAGATGGACAACGTCTTGACGTCAACTCCAGGATCGACGATCTGACGATGGATGACGTACGGAAGAGCATTGACCAACCCCGAGCCTACCCCGAAGAACAAGATGGCGGTTACACGAACACCAAATTGTGGCGATAGGTATACCACTGAAAATAGATGATGCGAGGGGAAGCAATTTACATTTAGTCAATAATTGGGAGATGATTTGTTTAGAACCATTACAATTCAGAATTGAAATAACACAAAACAATCAAAGAAATGTATAATTCAGTTAGAATGATGGAGGTCTTATGAAGTACAAAATACTTCCGTATTTCCAAAGACCGATCCTACGAACTGTACTTGTCGGATCCTAAAACAAACTATGCAGAATATGAAAGAGTAACGTGAAAAACGCAGTAATCGGGGACATTACCAACAAGTGTTGATGTCAAAATTTATAATGTACCCGATGAGCTTGGGAATACTTTGATTTCCGAAGGCAATTTAAATTAAAGAACCTCACTCCTAAGAAAACAAGAAAAAATAACAACAACAAACAACGTAAAAGGAAACAAAAGAAAGTACACTGACCTAATATTGATACGGTCAACGTGAACTCAGTAAAGGTCATGAGATTCGCTGAGGATATGATACCCTTCGAAATGAACATTCCACATGTGAGCCTACCCACCAGGTTGGAAGCAGCGAAAACGGACCAGCAGGTGGCGATGTCTTGTGTACCTACACCGGATTCTTTCAAAGAGGGCGTGATGTGTATCATGAAGATACTGAGAGCTGTGGTTAAAAGGAACACTGAGAGAGTGTAGATGATGAAGGTGTGGTAGTTCTGGGATATGAAGTACCGGCGATACTTCTGTAATGGTCCACATCCCTCTCCTGACACCACTATAATACTGTCCTCGTCGTGTTTGATGGAAGTAGTTTCTTGAAGTGGCGTCTGGCTGTTGCCGCTCGAACCATGTCGTGGCGAAGATATCGACAAAGGCCGGTGTTCAGAATTCCCAGTCTTAGGTAACATAGGGTTGTTCTCGTCCATTATCATTGACTCATCAACAGCATTGGCGCTCAGACAGTAAGAAAATTGAACGCCATCGTGAGATGTGTTCTCCTGGTCTGGAAGATACCTTTGATCCTTAGTGTTGACAGATATCTCTTCGTCTACAGTAAGGGATGCTTGATGACATTGAAAGAGCCCTGTGTGGCTCTTTGCACTCTCGATCATTTTCGATCCGTTAGCATTTTCATGTTGCTGGCTTTTAACATGTGAATCCATGTGCAAAGAAATCGATGTGTCCCTTTCTCCTTCTTGGTGTTTGTCTGGGGTGTCGACTGCTTTACCAAGACAAGTTTGTCCGTCTTCTGTCACTGGATTCCTTATCATTTGCCTTGGCCTCATCAGTTGACCCATGACCACAGTGTTAAGCATACATCCTGAGAGTATGAGACATGCTCCTCGCCAGCCGTAGACATTACGCATCGCCTCGAGGATTGGCGGGAAGAGGAACAGAAAACAGCTGTAACCGGATAGATTGATACCGTTTGCCAGGGCGTAGTGTTTCTGGAAGGTCCTTCGTGTCAGCAGCATGGTAGAGGAATAAAGAACCGCCTTCGAAGATGCTGTGAGGAGATAAACAGAAAGATGGAATATGAAACACTGATAAATCATAGTCTAAAACGGATGTAATTGGATTTTGAAGTGGGACGTCCTAGTTGATGACTGAAGGACGCCAAAGCGAATGGTTGACGACACTAAGGTCTGGACAGGCAAATCGGTCTTTAAACTTTCTGTCGACTAGCATGACTATTGGAAACTTAATAAATCAACGGCTCTTTTGTTCAACAGACTCCTGAAAAAGTTTCTGGCTCTTTAATCTTTTAACAGCGGCAACTTATCTAAAGGGTTATCATATAGCTCCGTTTAGTCTCATTTGACAACGCCCCCTATCGTCAGAGTCACCAGCCTAACAATAACATGTTAGCCATGGACTTTTACCCCCCCCCCCAAAAAAAAAAAAAAATCGTTAAAAATTCATTTTTTGTTTAAACGAAAAGCACATCCAACCGACGTACGTTATTACTAGCTCTTTCATTGGAACCCTCATGTCTCATTGACTTTTGAAAGTTCACCCACCGTAATTTCATCAAAATAGGTCGCAAGCTCGCCATTGCCTATATAACACATGTACAACAAGTCGAACTTTGGACTCATTTTACCACGCGATTGTAAGGTTATAAGTCAAGCACACGAAGGATAAGAAGCATGAATTATCATAGATCGCTCTTGTAAGTGTTAAATGGCCGCCGCGAGCCCACTTCAAGCGTTATCACGGGCGAGAATGGGCGATAATCCGTCCAGGAGGTAGAGGTCAGTGGTTTGTGCTGGCAATGTTCCAGCGAGCGAAATGAGACAACTGGAGCAATATGCGAGACTGACTACTCGTAAGATTGACACATCGGTATCATGGATCTTAGTTCTGATTCAACCGAAAATTCCCCTCTTAAACCATGCGGAAAGATTACATCCAATACACGACATATTTCTTAGGTTTAGAGAACCTTTCCGCAGAAACAACCATGTGTTAGACTACCTACCTGTCACTACTCCTATTCCAAACCACACCAGCCCGATGTGTTTGGCCTGTGACAGCATCAGCACACCGGAAGCAGCGAACGTCCCAGCCGCCATCACGATCGGTCTTGTTCCGAATTTTGAAGTCAGGTATGCCACAACCGGAGCTGCAAAAGCAAAGGTTCTGCAGTGTCTAAGAAGGATTATTTCAATCATCGTATTGATATATGCACATTTTTACGCTTAGGTTGACCGAACAAATGCTTCACCTTTGAACTCATTAATAATAATAAAGAAATGATGATGATAATAATAACAGTAATAATAATAAGAATGATAACAATAGTAATACCGGTAATAATAAACGTGTTTTTTTTTATTTTTTTATATCGCTCATGACTGTCACACTACACACTATGGCGTTCCAATATGCCATGTACATTAACCGTTATCATCATTACAAAGTTCACTTAACCAGGCCAGAAGTATTCGCTAAACCTGAATAGTGTTGAAATCACATTACCACAATAATAATGTACAATGGGATATTTCCTTTAAAGAAGCATTTCTTTAGGATTTAAAAGGGGAGCAATTTGTTTGCATTTATGAAAGGAGCATTGTTTTGGGGATTTCAAAAGGTTTTCTTTGGGCTTTCGAAAGAATGTCTCTAAAAAATGTAAAAACCCGGGGAACATGGATGGATCCAAAAATATATATATAATAGCGTCACTCCACATTTCATTGTGCTATCCACCAGATTTTGTATCATGAACATCTATCGCAACAGGCCATTTCCTAAAGGTCTTCAAAAGTTGAACCATTTGCCTATATGCTATCATGGCGAACAATAATCCGTGCAGGTTGAATAACAATACATCGAGCAAGCCTTAAAGGAAATTTCAAACTTAATAGCAAATTATTTTAAAAGTTTGAACAAAGTCAGACAAAATATAAAATAAAGCTATGAATTTTTGAAAGTTTAATCACTAGATTTGGTTCTGTTTTATGCAGAGCCCTGGATGACGACTGCCCCATTCTATTTATCAATTCGTTTTATTTTCATTTTTTATTGTAAATGAGTTTTAAACTGAACAGACTATTTTGAAATAAATATATATTTAAAAAAAAAATGATTACTTGATTACTGATACAAATTGTGGGTTTTCAAGTTAGAAATGAAGTGTGTCCGGATACTCAACAAAAATAGAGCCGGCTCTTTTGTCATTGGATTTTAGGGAAATATAAATCAAATACTATTTACTATATCGTGAGTATTTTTTATTTAATATTGTCACCATACCTTTTGAAAGATTCATGGAATATGAAATGCAAACTTTTTCAAATTACTGTTTTAAATTATCTGTCGAGATACAAAACCGGCCCGGACACCCAACGTGTATGATTCGAGTGTACGGTACTTACTCAAGATACCGATCAGTAAGATGTCGATGGAAAACAGCCAGCCCATAAGAGTACTGTTACTGTCGAACGCGACCATGATGTCGGGTATGAAGACGAAGATAGACTTGTAGCATCCGATGGTGAAACCATTGGCGAAGAAGCAGTAGACGATCAGCCACCAGGGTGAGCTGCAGCGCGGCGATCTTTGGCATGACGAAAGACGAGAACCTGATCGCCTACGTGCTTCAGACCACCGCGAGACAGTAGACCCGCTGAGAGAACTTGCAGGGAGAGCTGCCATGGTGTTTACTTGTTAGACCTGTTAGATATTAATGAATGCATATATCTGATTGTCTTGCACTTTAATAGCCTTCGCTCAATCACGAGTTTGACCTTCTAGGAAGTTATAGTTTGATTAGGTCCTACTTTATCTTTGTTAAACATGACCTTTGGCCTAGGATCGGGCTTAACTGAATTAGTAAACTACGGATCTTAGAATTTATTTGGCATCATAAAAAGATTACAAATCATAAATACAGAATAAATAATTAGTGACCTGCCAGTGTCATAAATATGGTATGAAAATAGGCTCATCTAACCGTAATTAAATGCACTAAAACCCCTGAGCCCCTAAGGCGGGCCCCTAAATGTTATTTTTACCATAATAAAATGCCTAAAACCCATGAGCTTCAAGGGGCTTAGGCCCCCCCCCCCCCCCCCCAGGACCCCGTGCCAATTAGTGACCTGCCAGTGTCACAAATAAGGTATCAAAATATGCTCATTTAACCGTAATTAAATGCCTAAAACACCGGGGCTCCGTCCCTTGACCCCTCCGGGAAAAGCCACTGGACCTAACGCCAATTTACGCTCCTCTTGCTTCGCTCGCTACGCTTTACCTGATCTTTCATACTCCTCTTTAAAAATTGTTCCGCGGGGCCTGCACATGTAACATATAAGAGTGGTGGCGATGCAGATTTTTCTTCTGCCCCCCCCCCCAAACGTTTCTGCTCATTACGTCACTGCCCCTGAAAGGTGAACCCCCTGGAATGTTTGCCTCCCCCAATCCCAAACTGCTTCCGGCGCGCCTGCCCACATCCACACACAAACATACAATCATGAGCAATACAAAAAGGGGAGAGTTCAGAATGAGAGAGAGAAGAAAGGAAAGAGGTGGTAATGAGAAAGATAAGAAAGGGTCTACTCAGTCAAAGACGACATTGGTTAAGAAATGTAACGTTTGGATTTAAGGTTAATTACAAATTGAATTTTATTCATGTACTCCTGTAAAACGGATATAATTGTTTATCATAGTTGATGAGGTAATGGGAACACAAAGATGATTAAGTGTATGGAATAAAGAATTTGTTCTAAACATACTGTATTATCGAAAAATACTGGGAAAATCCCTCTGTGATACTTAACTATGAAAACTGATATATTCAGTTTTAAAAGTTCAAACACTGAGAGAATTTTTAATTTAACAAGTAGTGGTAGACTGGAATTACGAAAGACACTCTTTTTTATCATTCATATTGCTTGTTTTCGTAAAAAATATAGTTTATCAATATAGATTTTATATGTTTTGCCCAATATCTCATTACAGTAATTGAGGTGTGGTAAAATACTAGCATTATAGATACTGACCGTTACTCTGCTGGGTATAAAATATCTGAGCTTGGATAAAACACCTACACTTCTTGAAAGCTTAGAAGATATATTAGCAATGTGATACTTCCAGTTATTCAAGTGATTCATGAATAAGAATGCCTTAGACAAGAAATGACTCAGTTCTCTTAATAATAGTATGCACAACTCTTATCGGGTCAATGTTAGATGGAATTGTTTTAATTTTTAGAATGGAATAATACGTACTTTCTTTTCTTAAAATTAAAAAAATAGCTTGAATCATCTGGAGCAGTCTTTTATCATGTATAGTCTTTATTCATTGTAGACACAAGAGTATACATACTTTTATGAGAATATAAAGGCGGAAACTTTTTTTTTTTGGGGGGGGGGTCTCGAAATTTGAAAATTTGACATTTTTCTTCGTTGGGGGGGGGGTAAGGTCACTTCACTTTTTTTTTTTTTTTTTTTTTTTTTTTATTAAAAAAAAAAAAAAAAAAAAAAAAAACCAAAGGGGGGGTTTGAACCCCCAAACCCCCCCCCTGCGTACGCCCCTGACCATGGTAATCTTGATTTACTTTATTTATGTTATCATTTTCATTTATCAACCTTGATAATTGATAAATGAAAATGATAATATAATAAATTGAATCCAGATTACCATGCATGGTTAACTTTTGTAATGATTGAAACATACTTACCACATACTTATTACAAGAAAAATCTCAAAATTACCATATTTCATGTCTTTCATCTGATTGCATACCAACCTATCAATTTACAATATATATTAGCCATAACTCACCAATGAAAATGTAAAATGTAATTTATTAATTTTTGGTTAACTTTTGTAATGATTGAAACACCACATACTTATAACAAGACAAATCTCAACATTACCATATTTCATGTCTTTCATCTGATTGCATTATCCATAACTCACCAATGAAAATGTAAAATGTAATTTATTAATTTTTGGTTAACTTTTGTAATGATTGAAACATACTTACCACATACTTATTACAAGGAAAATCTCAAAATTACCATATTTCATGTCTTTCGTCTGATTGCATACCTACCTATCAATTTACAATATATGTTATCCATAACTCACCAATGAAAATGTAAAATGTAATTCATTAATTTTTGCAACCAGTATTCTCTCTGTCGAAATTTTACTTTTTACCTTATTTTCGATATGTCTGATATACACTCTCATTCTCGGAATTATCTCTTATATATATCTCTCTGTCTCTCGCTTTGTTTCTCTTTCTCTCTCCTTTTCTCTCTCTCTGTCTTTCTCTATCTCACACTTTTCCTAGATCTCCCGTGCTGTCTGCACTATTACCCCCCCTCCCCCATACCTCTCTTATATATGTACGTCCAGCCCTATGATGACTGTGGAATAAAATTAAGCAACTGTTAGCTGTTACGCGAATGTTATTAATTGTATTAATATATATATGTGTGTACACTGATTTATTTAGAAAATTCATTAATGCGACTTATGTTTGAATAAATATTTATGTTTTTACAATGTACACAATTCTGCAATTCAGCCATCTGGCTGCAAAGGAATTTTTTAATAAAACCATTACCATTACCATTACCAATACTTATATTTACATCTAGCTTTGTAGAGGCGACACCATGGTAACCCGACATATGCTCTGCCGACAATTGCTTCGCGACATTTGCTCCGCCGACATTTGCTCCGCCGACAATTGCTCCTGCGACATTTGGTCCGCATGGAGCGACAATTGCTCCGGTGACATTTGCTCCGACAACATTTGCTCCGCCCCAAAAGTGCCCCGAAAAATACAAATGCTTCGCCGACAATTTTTTAATTATTTTTAGTCCCAGATAATGTACACTAAATAATCATTACATGTCAGGGGGAAGTAAAAGCTTATTTTGCAATCTTTCTATTTTAGAGCAGTTTGACACATGTATCATACGTTTCCTGTTTGAGCTGTAATTGAAGTAACAATTATGTTATTTTCTACTCGGTTTATCTTCTTCTTATCTCAATTCCAATCAAATTTCTATTGGAGTTGTGGTCATCCAATTACATTTCGAAATAAACAGTTTCAAAGCATTGTGAAATTAGATTAGGTGTACATAAACAAGATTTAGGGATTATCGAATCGATAAATTTGCACACGAAAGTCCCTCTCAGGCACTTGCGATGCATGCAGAAACAAGTAGTAATACATGTATATGACTTTGTGACCAAACTCAATTTATTCCTGCATGAATGTTCAGCCCGCACACTTCAGTTATTTCTTTTCTTTACTAATACACATTTTAAAAGCCTTTACGAGAAACCCCTTTCAGGGAACCTTATAAAAAGTTATAACATTCTTTCTAACTGAGAAGGAAACAAAATGCGAAAACACACACAAAAAATACTTTTCCCAGAACTTAAGATTTTCTTTAACCAGTTTTGGGGATATGCATAATTATGCAAGTAGGCCTATTTATGCGTCATTCCGAATTGTCTCAAAAACTAGGCAACACCCAAAAAGAACAGACATCCGAGATATTGATCAAAGAATTTTTTTTTAAACGAACTCGAAAAACAAGAGGATTGAGCACCATACAATTATTAACATAACAAAGAATCTATGCTGATGTTGCAAAATAGGTATAAAAGGGATTGTAAACTATTTTTTTAAGCAGGGCTCCCACTTAGCCGAGTCGGAGCCTCGAGTTGTGGCGAGCTGGCTCGATCTTATGGCAAGCCGTTTTATCATTAAAACATATTTCTTGATATCAAAAAATAATTTTACGTTGTAAAGCAATTGTAATTCTTGATATCAAGAATTCGATTTCGTGATATCAAGAAATATGTTTTAATGGCTGGCGCGATCTTATGGCAAGCAGTTTTATCATTAAAACATATTTCTTGATATCAAGAATTCAATTCTTTATATCACGAAATCGAATTGCTGATGTCACGAAATCGAATTCTTGATATCAAGAATTACCATTGCTTAACAACGTAAAATTATTTCTTGATATCAAGAATTGATTTCTTGATATCAATTAATAACAAAACGGCTTGCCATAAGATCGCGCCAGCTCGCCACAACTCGAGGTTCCAACTCGGCTAAGTAGGAGCCCTGTTTTACAGTCTCCTGCTAACCGAACAATAGCCAAAACACTCTCAAATGGTGATGCAACAGGCAGCATAATAACATTAAAATAATCCTACATATCAATTGTTGGATGGTAAATATCTTTAAAGGTTATGCAAAGTTTCGGGAAATTTTGAAAATTGGGTTGATAGTATTTCTTTGAAATGTTGATATATTTGGATGCCCCTGTGGATATATTATATGCACTAGAAAAATTAGCCCCTAAAACACTTCTGCTTTCGAGAAATTGAATAATCAAAAAATTAAAGGTGCTCCTGGTAAATTGCAAATATTTCAAATAGCGCCTAAGGCCATTCCATGGTAGCTGCGACCATGAAAATGTTAGAATATGCAGCAGGCGCGGATCTACGGGGGGGGGGGTTAGGGGGTTTAAACCCCTCCCTTGGGCGGCCCCCCCCCCCCCCAAAAAAAAAAGGGAAAAAAAAGAAAAAATAAAAGAAAAAAAGAAGGAAAAAAGAACGCACGCTGGAGAGAAACCCTTTCAAGGGCAAATATTGTGGGAAGATATTCAACTCATCTGGTAACTTAACCAAACACATGATAACTCTGGATATAACTGTGTATTAAACTGTTAATTGATTTAAAAAGACGTTATCATGCACTGCTTTTTATGGTCTCCATTGTGTTAATAGATGCCAGGAAAACATCACTTACGGGGTTCAAATAAACACCCCAAAAAAAATCGGCTCGCCGCTTCGCGGCTCGTGGACGATGCTCCGCATCGTCATTATTTTGGTCAAACCCCCCCTTAGCAAAAAGCTAGATCCGCCCCTGTGCAGTTCTGATATATAATTTCCAAAAGGGAATAGAAAATCGGTCGATTGTAGTCAAGAAACATTTGTTTAGGTCAAAAGTAATATCAGCCTTGAGAGAGCGCTATACAACATAAAGAGTTTATTATTTACAATTTCATTATAAAGTTTTAGTCTGAAGATTCAGAAAATAAGATGAATTAATTTCCTCTTAATACTACTATAAAAAAAAGAATTTATTTAATGTCGTTCGGTAGAGAAACCCATATAACTGTTGCCTTGTGTCTTAAAAATGAAAGTGACAAAAGTTTTATCAACAACCCATAAATTATGTTTTTACACTTCTGGTAGTAAAATGATGTACCAAGCTATTCACAGTGAGCATATTGCATAGACTTTGAGGTAAAATGCCATTTTTATCTTTAAAGAGCGATATTGCACAGAAATAATACTTAAGTTGAAATGTTTTAAGAAACTTCAGTTCATGAAATAATGGTTTACAGTGCGCGAAGTAGTTGACGTGGTAAATTCTTTTCAAAAAGCTTTAACAAAGTAAATATAAGGGGCTTAATGTGGTAACATGTGTATTTCCGTATACAAGCTTACAATAGTTTAAGAATTAACAACAATTGTATTAGCCAATGCAATAAATATATGTTTGGTTAAAAAAGGACGCACTCTTTTGATGATACTAATATTCTGAGAAATAGTTTTGGTCACGTGTAATAAATACATTTTCCAAGATATATTTTCATTAATAAGCACACCCCAATATTTTGTAAAATTTACGCGTCTTATAATTTTCCCATTGACTTTGTTTTAGAGTTGGATTCGTGAATGAGTTTGATGGTTTGCTGTGGTACGTTATTTGACCTCTCAGCACTTAAACACAGTCTTTAAATTTGCTCCTAAACCAACATGACACTAATTTGTTGTCAGTTGGTCTGAATAATTTGGTAAATCATATACATATGATAAAAAGAGAAGCGGGCCAAGGATTGATCCCTTGGGAACACCTTATAAAATTGTTGATGAGTCTGATAGAACATTATCAAACAACAAATTTTGAGTACGATGACATTAATAGTAATTGAACCGTGTTAGGTACTACTCGTGTACCGTAATATTGTAATTTCGATAAGAGAATGGTAAAATCAATAAAATCAAAAGCCTTTTACTTAGGTCTAGAAAAATACCAAAGATATAATAAATCGTGTAAATTTATACATGCCATTGCAGTGGATACATTTCTTATACAACCATATTAATTCTCGTTCAAAAAAGAATTTTGGTACGAGACGTCATATAACTGATTATAAACAATTTTTTCGAGAATATTTGGAAAATTGGTAGGACGGGAGTAGTTTTATATATTCTAATATCCTTTTTATCTCCTTTCTTGTAAACAGGAGTGGCTTTAGCAATCTTATATTTAACGGAAAATAACCAGTAAACACTGATTTTTGTTGGAACTATAACTTAAAGTTATGTGTTTTTTAAACGAAAGAATGATTTATTTCATCGATATCGCAACTATTTGCAAATTTAAATTTCTTTACAATTTCTAAAATTTCTGTTTCACTTGCAGGCTTGAAAAATACTTTGTTTACAATTATTTACAAGAAATATATTGCATATTGAAGATCTAATATTTACAACAACAAAATTATTGAAGTGACTGGCAATGTCGTTATCATAATGATGATTTCCGTTTACATGCATATATTTGATTTGCATAATATTCCATTTATCACTTCCCATATTTTTTCATAATGCCTTTTGTTGTTTCAAGTTTGAGTGACATCTTTTAGAAGTTTATTGACAATATTCCGTGCACGTTTATAGCTGTTTCTGTTGTGCACAGTATTATGTTTACAATATATTTTGCCATTAGCGTCTTCAGTTGTTTAAGGACCTTTCCCCTGACTTCGTTGTTAGTGTTTCTACTGATGTTGGCTACTTCTCATCCGACGATTCTGGAGTGCAGTAACTAAGACCATGAGAAGAGCGGCGAAGAAATAGAGCCCCGCTGATGTCATGAACGTTAAGCGATAATTTCCGGTCAAATCACGGAGTAGCCCTAGAAATGAGCGGTAAAAATACAATCTTTAATACTGAAACTAAGAAAATTGCAACTTGAATAAGCAGAGACATCTCCAAAAGAGAGGGGGTAAAGGTTAAACAGGCCAGGGGACATGCAAGCAATTTTGTATGAATCTACTATCATTATGTTATCCAGAAAAAAACTAAAGCATGCCAGCAAAGAGAAGAAAATATAAATAAAATAGAGATAGAGGGGGAGAGAGAGAAAGAGAGAGAGAAGGGGAGGGAAGGGGGGCAGGGCCAGCGTTCATAAGATTGAACTTATCTCCAAACAAGAATGGCCAGTGACAAGCAGAAGTGGAATATGAGACTGCAAAAGAACACTTTTAACCCCACATAGACAGCCGTAGAAACAGGAATAAGGAATAGCAGTAGTAGATTGGTAGTAGTAGCAGTAGACCTGTATTAGTAGCAGTAGCAGCAGCAGCAGAAGTAGCAGTTTTAGTACTATGCAGTAGACAGTAGTTAATACTGCTGATTGTGTTCATTTTAGCTGTACAAACATGCTTTTTTTGGGGGGGGGGTGGTGCATTAAAAAAATTATTACTAATAGGTATAGCACACCAAAAATAAGTACAACAAACACATGTTATTTGATGATTGCAAATGATCAAGCTTCATGAAAGCTTAAAAAAAAACAAAAAAAAAGAATTTAAATCGGTCAATGCGTTGTGATTTTATACCATTTTTTTCCATCACTTTCTGGGACGCAAATAATAAATTAAATTACCAGACACTAAAATATCATCTTTGTGATAAAAAATACAAAAAAAGAAAATTCATATATCTAGTACCGTTTTGAAAACAGAAGCCAACAAAATGAGTCATTTTTGCCATATGTGTGCACAGGCAGTGTGATCACCCTACTACTAAGAATCACAGTATCATCAACTTCCGTTTCATTTCCTTTGTATCCAACTTACCTCCTAACACCCCTCCAACCGGTCCAGCCGACCCCTCTACGATCATAAAGATGGACAAGGTCTTGACGTCAACTCCAGGGTCGACGATCTGGCGATGGATGACATACGGAAGGGCATTGACCAACCCCGAGCCTAGCCCGAAGAACAAGATGGCGGTTACACGAACACCAAATTGTGACGATAGGTATACCACTGAAAATAGATGATGCGAGGGGAAGCAATTTACATTTAGTCGATAATTGGGAGATGACCGTTTAGAACCATTACAATTCAGAATTGAAATAACACAAAAAAATCAATGAAATTTATAATTCAGTTAGAATGATGGAGGTCTTTGAAGTACAAATAATACTTCCGTATTTCCAAAGACCGATCCTACAAACTGTACTTCTCGGATTCTAAAACAAACTATGCAGAATATGAAAGAGTAACGTGAAAAGCGGGGTAATCGGCGACATTAGCACAAGTGTTGATGTCAAAATTTTTATTGTATCCGATGAGCTTGGGAATACTTTGATTTACAAAGGCAATTTGAATGAAAATACCTCACTCCAAAGAAAATAAGACAAAATAACAACAACAAATAACGTAAAAAGAAACAAAAGAAAGTACACTGACCTAATATTGATACGGTCAGCGTGAACTCAGTAAGGGTCATAATATTCGCTGAAGATATGATACCCTTCGAAATGAACATTCCACATGTGAGCCTTCCCACCAGGTTGGACGCAGCGTAAACGGACAAGCAAGTGGCGATGTCTTGTGAACCTACACCGAGTTCTTTCAAAGAGGGCGTGATGTGTATCAAGAAGATACTGAGAGCTGTGGTTAAAAGGAACACTGAGAGAGTGTAGATGATGAAGGTGTGGTAGTTCTGGGATATGAAGTACCGGTAATACTTCTGCATTGGTCCACACCCCTCGCCTGACACCACTATAATACTGTCCTCGTCGTCGTGTTTGAGGGCAGCAGTTTCTTGAAGTGGCATTTGGCCTTTGCCGCTCGAACTATGTTGTGACGAAGATATCGACAAAGGCCGGTGCTCAGAATACCTGGTCTTAGGTAACATAGGGTTGGTCTCGTCCTTTGCCATTGACTCATGGACTGCATTAGCATTCAGACAGTGAGAAAATTGAACGCCATCGTGAGAAGTATTCTCCTGGTCTGGAAGAGACCTTTGATCCTTAGTGTCGCCAGATATCTCTTCGTCTACAGTAAGGGATGCTTGATGACATTTAAAGAGCCCTGTTTGGCTCTTTGCACTCTCCATCATTTTCGATCCTTTATCATTTTCATGTTGCTGGCTTTCAACATGTGAATCCATGTGCAAAGAAGTCGATGTGTCCTTTTCTCCTTCTTGGTGTTTGTCTGGGGTGTCGACTGCTTGACCATGACAAGTTTGTCCGACTTCTGTCACTGGATTCCTTATCGTCTGCCTTGGCTTCATCAATAGACCCGTGACCACAGTGTTAAGCATACATCCTGAGAGTATGAGACATGCTCCTCGCCAGCCGTAGACATCACGCAGCGCGTCGAGGATTGGCGGGAAGAGGAACAGAAAACAGCTGTAACCGGATGTATTGATACCGTGTGCCAGGGCGTAGTGTTTCTGGAAGGTCCTTCGTGTCAACAGCATGGTAGAAGCATAAATAACTGCCTTCGAAGAAGCTGTGAGGACAAAGATGAAATATGAAACACAGATAAATCATAGTCTTAAACAAATGTAATTGGATTTTAAAGAGGGACGTCCTAGTTGATGACTGAAGGATACCAAAGCGAATGGTTGACGATACTAAGGTTTGGACTGGGAAATCGGTCTGTAAACCTTCTGCCGACTAGCATGACTAAATTGGCTCTTTAATAAATCAACGGCTCTCATATAGCTCCGATTATCGCCCCCTATCGTCAGAGTCCAGACCCTAACATTTTAACATATGGACTTTTACACACTCAAAAATCGTTAAAAATTCATTTTTTGTTTAAACGAAAAGCACATCCATCCCGACGTACGTTGACACTAGCTCTTTCATTGGAACCCTCATGTCCAATTGACTTTTGAAAGTTCACCCACCGTAATTTGGCCAAAATAGGTCGCTAACTCGCCATTGGCTATACATGTGTAACAAGTCAAACTTTGGACGCAATTTACCACGCGATTGTAAGATTATAGGTCAAGCACACGAAGGATAAGTAGCATGAATTATTATAGATCGGTTCTGATCGGTTCATTATGTCCATTTCAACCAACCCCCCACCGTAATTTTTCCATTAAGTTTTGGCAAGCATTTTGCCGAGGTAAGCAAAAACATGAATGATCGCCATGGACTATTCGATTATTTACAGAGGGGTGCAATTGTGCACCACATCAAACTTCCCTACTTTAAGTCAAGTATTTCATTGTATTATGTAGTTTGGTAGGTTTATTTTAATGACTGTTTAATTATCAGATATCAATGATAGTTTAAAGATGGAAAATGTTCTTGTATTTTATATTAAGCAAAGCAATCTCACATATAAATTCACTACCAAGTGTCGTCTAATCCGCCGATTGCCGTCTGCTATATACGTCCAGCGAGCGAAAATGAGACAACCGGAGCAATATGTTTGTTGAACAGACTCCTAAAGCTCTTTCCGGCTCTCCAATCTTCTAACAACGGCTACGTATCATTTCGTATCAAAAAGCGTGAGACCGAGTTGGAACTTTTGACAACTGACTGGAGGGTTTACGAGACTGACAGCCCACGATACCTTCTGTCAACTTATCTAAAGGGTTATCGAGACTGACTACTCGTAAGACCGACACATCGGTAGGCATGGATTTTAGTTCCCACTTAACTGAAAAGTCCCCTCTTAAAACATGCGGGAAGATTACATCAAAATATTATACGACATAATTCCTAGGTGTAGTGGAACTTTCCTGCGCCACCACGGAAACGACACTGCGTTAGCTTACTTACCTCCCACTACTCCTATTCCAAACCACACCAGCCCGATGTGTTTGGCCTGTGACAGCATCAGCACCCCGGAAGAAGCGAACGCCCCGGCCGCCATCACCACCGGTCTTGTTCCGAATTTCGAAGTCAGGTATGCCGCAACCGGAGCTGCAAAGGCAAAGGTTCGTATTGATTCATGCAAATGTTTACGCTTAGGTTGACTGAACAAATCTTTTATTTCTTATTGTCACCATACCTTTTGAAAGATTCATGGAATTTAAAATGCAAACTTGTTCAGATTACTGTTTGAAATTATCTGTCGAGATACAAAATCTGCCCAGATACCCAACGCGTATGATTCGAGTATACGGTACTTACTCAAGATACCGACCAGTAGGAAATCGATGGAAAACAACCATCCCATAAGAGTACTGTTACTGTCGAACGCGACCATGATGTCGGGTATGAACACGACGATGGACATGTAGCACCCGGTGGTGAAACCGTTGGCGAAGAAGCAGTAGACAATCAGCCACCAGGGCGAGCTGCAGCGCGCCGATCTTTGGCATGACGAAAGACGAGAACCTGATCGCCTACGTGCTTCAGACCACCGCGAGACAGTAGACCCGCTGAGAGAACTTGCAGGGAGAGCTGCCATGGTGTTTACTTGTTAGACCTGTTAGATAAACGAATGCATATATCTGATTGTCTTGCATTTTAATAATCTTTGCTCAATCACGTCTTTGACATTTTAGGAAGTTATAGTCTGATTAGGTCTCACCTTATCTTTGTTAAACATGACCTTTGGCCCAGGGTCGGGCTTAATTGAATTACAAAATTCACATGTTTTACTTAAATTGTTGATGTTAATTAACCCCAATTCTATTTAAATTGGTATCAAAATGTGGATAATTTAATTTTCTTTCATATTACACCAAATTTATGGTGGTTTAAGGTTTCCTTAAAGTAGATATTCATTGATTTTAAAAACTAACTTTATTTTCATTATTGCAAAGTTGAAACCTTGATTCGACAAGGTTATCAAAATTCAATGCTTGGAAACATTAGAAGTAATGATTATTATAAATAAAAAAACGCTTAAAGACAGCCCCGGCATAGCACCTGAAGAGCTCTTCGAACGCTGCTGAGATGTGTGAGATGACAGTATGGACATGATTTGCACAAGCAGACGATGTCCCATATGACATCTCACACATTTTCAGTGCCTGTGTTTTCATCTTCTCTTGAGTTCTTTCTCTTATTTCATTACCGTCAGGCTAAATGTTTAATCTATTACCTCACTCTAAACCCCGCGCATGGTTTTATTTTAATGACAAATGCAGAGATACAAAAATAAGGGAATCTGTCTGTTGTAAATAAAAAAGACGCCATTGTATATTCAGCTGCACACACCGGGGTATGTTCGGCGTTTCAAGAGGGAACAAGTGCCGTCCTTAATATCATTCCGGGGCTTTTCAATTTGAAAGTCTGGTTTCTTTGATTGTTAATTAACCCCTATCCTGTGTATTTATGTTACACAGGCCTTCTATGCCTGCGCCGGTTCAATTAATTAAGATTAGTAAACACGGAGATCCATTAAAATACATAGTCTGAAACATATATTTTGTGCCAATGATTCCAAAGAGGTATCTATTAATATTCCGTGTCGAAGGTACACCGATAATAAATTCCCAGTGTGACTGGCATTTCGATTTCAAACAACAATCATTACAAAATAGCTTACATGCAAAGCTTTACAATGTATTGTCCAGGTACAAGAATGATAGAAAAAGAGCAAAGTAAACTACACTGTACAGTAGAAAAATATCAATGAATAGAAGAAAAGATAGATGTTCATATAAAGTACAAATGATAAAACATGAGTCGTCCTTCAATATATACTAAATACATCGACCATGCAGGCGGAGAGCGTTGCCTGAACAACGACAGCAGTCCCAAACTCTTGTCCCGAGGGAAATGGAAGTGGAACCATGGTGGAACTCTGTTAAAGATCATAAGACCAGCAGTATGGTCATGCGATTGCATTGTGAAAGAAACGTTGTGGAATCGATCAGAAAAGGTTGATCATTTAGCATATAAGTATTGGTGTGTACTGCAAGGTTCTGAAATCATCAAAATGATAAGAAATTAGGCCCAGTCTTCGTAAAGTTACAAGCACTGTACACAGAAAGATGTATATGGGACTATACGCACACGTGCGCGACACGTGCGTTTATCTCTCACAGTCCAATAGATAAACTAATTTACTAAATATATCAATTAGTAAGCGGTTTCCCGGCAAAAATGTTATCATCATGTATTAGTCAAAACATATTCTTTCACATGATTGGTAATAAATACTGGTCTTTACCTTTAAGAAACAAAACCAAGGCAGGTCTTAGAAAGCTGCGACATTGGGGCCCGAATTCACAAAGCAAGGTTTAGCTCAGACCAAGGTTTAAGTTTAAACCTCCTTTTGTTTCGCCAAACCTCCTTTTGTTATTTATAAACCTGGTTTGTAAATAACAAAAGGAGGTTTGGCGAAACAAAAGGAGGTTTAAACTTAAACCTTGGTCTGAGCTAAACCTTGCTTTGTGAATTCGGGCCAGTAAGTTCTGGGGGAAGTTGCATTACATGTCTATCTGCCTTGAAGTCTAAACTTGCTCTCCTACTTAATCAATAATAATTCTCCTTTATATGCAACACAGCAATTCAACAAGAGTATCGTCTCACAGATAATTATCGGGCTAGGTACGCAATTATAGCATGATCACTGAACTATATAATCAAAAGTATTTTACAATGACTGAAATAACTATGAATATGTCTGGCTTGTGGAAATTAGTATCTTAATTCATACACAGTCACAACCATCTTGTATCAAAAGACAAAGGTTCATGGACAAACACATGAAATATCATACGAGGGTTTTTCAAACGAAAGGAGAATCACACTAAACAATATCATACAATTCATTCAAATTGCATGAAGATATTGTGATATCTCTATAATTTAATAGAATAGAACATGAATATACTTTTAGGAAGGTGAGTGTAAGCTTACCTGTTAAGAAACAAAATCAAGGCAGGTCTTAGAAAGCTGCGACGTAACTTCTGGGGGAAGTATTACACGTCTATCTGCCTTGAAGTCTAAACTTGCTCTCAACGAGAAAGCCAATCTTCATCCCAAACCTGTCCAGGCAAACAACCCCACTATTTCCTATCCCCAAGACAAAGGAGTACCAGTAAGTGTATCAACTGGTCATTCATGATGTATGTACTCTACGAATTAAGGAAGTGGTCTGGGTTTAACACATAAACCAGGCCTATAGAATAGGGGTCTCTTTGTTCCCATCTTTATTTCACCAGTGGCGTATACCAGAGAGGGGATATTAATAGAATCATAGTTTAAAGGTACAATTTAAATAGGGGTTCAACAATTTAAAGTAATATAAGCTTACTCAAAAATAGAATATAGGTTTACTCAAAAATAGAATATACCTTGTTAATAAACAGGGTCTGACATTTACAAGCAAAATATTTTAGTTATCAGAATCGGGTCATATCCCCTTTTGAATGGTTTGACATGCCATTACATTTATATACACTAAACTCATTATAATTTGAGAAATAATAGCTTTGCAATTATGTTCATTCTGTATGGAATGTCGTCTGCTTGGGCAGTGTTGGTCCATATAGTGACGTCATTAAAACATCTTTATTTTTCCGGCGAATCTCTCGTATATCCCAGCTGCTATGGAGGTGGTTGTATTTGTATTTTTATAAATCGCCTGATATGTAGTTGACCTAAAACTTGTCCGATGGCCATTTCTTAGCTTACCAGTTTCTAGTGATACATTAGTTGACATATTTGTGATCTTCTTTGAATTTCACCTTTAAGTATTATTCACAAAATACTATTTTTCGTCAAAAGAGCCTCTTTTTTGGACGCCCCCTCCGATTTAGGGGTGTTCGCTACAAATTAAAAAAAAAACACCTCTGAAATATTGTGTATTATGATGAATCTTTCGAATAAACAAGGTGTGCTTAGTTTGTGTGGTAGTGGCAGGTAACTAAAAAACTAAGCATGCATGATATTTGACTTTGGACATTGAACATTCCAGGCCCTGAACATGCGGTATGTAAATACATATACACATTGTGAAAACAACGTGTTCTGTTGTTCACCCGTAAAATGCCCTTCTCTTAATTACTTGGGTACAATGGCATTATATAAACTTAGAATATCAAACTAAATATACAATATATGAAATACAACAGATGGATCATGAAGCTAATTTACTTACCTGATCTTGAGATATTAATATGGCCTTTTCGATTGTGTCGACACGTCCGAAGCGAGTGTTCACTCAGGTAGTCGACGACACCCCTTCTTCGCTTTGAAACGTTTCGATTTCAGCCAACGCCCGCTCGCCGTCTTAGTGAACTTGACAACGTCATGTGACGCATTCGTCATGCATATCGCGAGCGCGAATCACATATAAGACGCTACCTGTACAGCTACCTAGGTACGTCCCAGTGGCGGATCCAGGGTGGGAGCATGGGGGGGGGGGGGGGGTCCGGGCCCCTGTTCCTGTCAAAATAAAAGTTTTAAAAAAAGATGATAACGACAATTTTTACCTTTTTTATAAAAAAAAGAAGAAGGGCCCCCTAACCTGGGAAAAAGTATTTTAAAAGATGGAGGGGGGGGGGGGGTTGGTGAGTAAAAAGAAATAGTGCACACTACCCCTCTGCCCCCTCCCCCTTGAACAAAACATTTTTTTGTTACTGCTAACTACCCCTCCCCCCTCTCCCCGCTCATGCGCCTATTAATATTTTCTCACGAGTTGGGTCCCCTCTCTCGCCGCCGGCTGGATCCGCCCCTGATCCATCCTAGGGACCTTTTGAAGGGTACAGTAGAGCATACAGGACGAACTCCGACGAAGAGTTTAGTTGATCGTGACGGTCCTCGTACAGTGCTCCCGTCCTCATTTAGAAATCATTTCGATTTCCTGGGACGGTGACGTGAAGTCATGTGACCCTTTTCACCCTATTCCTATTTTTTGGGGGGTGGGGGGGGGGGGATGTC
This sequence comes from Strongylocentrotus droebachiensis, assembly GCA_035222895.1. Taxonomy (NCBI): domain Eukaryota; kingdom Metazoa; phylum Echinodermata; class Echinoidea; order Camarodonta; family Strongylocentrotidae; genus Strongylocentrotus; species Strongylocentrotus droebachiensis. The sequence goes on from JAVYIG010002767.1 coordinate 205,651, forward strand.
CGTATGTATTAGATGGAGGAGTGGTAAAGTGACCTTGTGGATCCGAGAGTATAATTATGACTGTCTAAATACTATCGCAAAATATTGAGAAAAGGCCCTGTTTTTACTCAGGGGATCGCATTTTATTTGGGACCACTTGTAGTACTCTACTCAGTATCATGAAAGGTATACCTTCATTATTTTGTATCTTAATATTTTGTTTAACCTCATATCAAGCTAGCTTTCCAGGGCCCGGCCGTCTTACAAAGAGTTGATATCAAACGCAACTATGTACATAAGAGATAGGAGACTGCAAACTTGCGATTGATTGGAGGACTTACGATTGATTTGGATTAATCTTTAATCTTTGTAATAGACGGGGCCCAGGACTCGGAGGGGCGAGCAGGGGCTGTTCCCCTACACACGCACGTTTGTCGTCCTCTCAGCAATAGGGACTTTTAGATTTGCGTGGACTGATACGTGTGAGGTGTGACGTCCTTTCAAGGCAGTGCTTTAAAAGGACGTCGATCGTAGCAATCTACATTGTCGTTGTGCAAATCTAAAAGTCCCTAATAGAGTTCCTGCACGTTCGCACAAACAAAGGGCTTCTAAATATGTAAGAATGAGTGGTAAAGAGAGCGAAGTAGAACGGGAAGATAAAGAGAGAAGAGAGAGGGAGGGAGGGAGAGAGAGAGAGAGAGGGTGAGAAAATGTGAAAAGACTTCAAACATTGAGTATAACAATGCTGAGTATTATTTGTGTACAATCTTATCGAACACAAGCTTTATTCTTTTGTGAGAAAAATATAAAATATTATATATATCAACGACAAAAAATAGCAAAAATATTGGTTACATGATTGATATTTCATATTAATGTTTTTTGTTCTTCTTCTAATAATAAAGGAAGTGTTATTACAGTGATAATCAAGATAATCAATTAATTATTATTTCCGTACAATGCATGCGATGCAAAGTCGGTTGGGACGATAAAGCTTTTCCTCCGAGTGTAGGTTATGAACCTGGAATTGAGTTGGTTTGAAAATGGTTACAAGCCTTAGAAATATTAAAGGGGCTGTAGCATGACGAGACTACGTGTCTTTTCCCGTGGTCTGACGACTGCGGACGACGCGACCGCAGTATTCACGTGCGTGCAACCATGGTGATCCATGGTGCAACATACGCGAAACCGGAGCGTGAGGAGAACTTCGGTCTGTTGCGCGCACTGACCCAGTTAATCAAGTCTATTTGTTTACATGCAGGCGTCAACCAGTATTTCACATGCTACAACCCTTTTAAGATACAGTATCTGACAAAACATACGACGTTACAAATTGAGCAAGGAGAACAGCATTGTATAAAATAGACATGTTATAGCTACAGAAACACGTTTACAATATACTTAGATAAGATTTAAAAACAATAAACTATCACAATGATACATAGTATATAAATACAAATTTAACATAGAACATATATATCAAAGTGGCCTGCAGTAGTCCTGCAATATTTATTAAAGAATATGTCAAATATTCTATTAAAAACATACATGATTAGATATATATAAATAGTTGATTTAAATCTGATTTTGGACTAAATATTGCATCATTGTTATTTCCCTTCATTTACTCACCTCGTTGTTATGCACTGTTATTTATATATTTTTTCTATTTATTTGTATCATGGTATAAAACAAAGTGTGATTAGCCGCCTATGGCCGAATTGTTTACATTTTACAAGCAAGTTTTCAAAATACAAAAATACAATACTAAAAATGGTAAGAATTATACAAAAGCTAGATAATACTCCGGATACATAGACTACTGTAGATTAAAAGATTAAAAGAAATACAAAAACTGAAGTAAATTGCACTTTTTATCAATGAATGTAATATTCCCACCATTCTATCCGTCCCCTTCTTCCCCCCCCCCCTCTCTCTCTCTCTCCCTCTCTCACTCAATTTTTCTCTCTCTCTAGTCTGTTGGTTGTTGGCAGATATATCGATAATTTAGTTACAGATATTTGGTTTAATTCAAAGTTCAAAGTATTCGTGATTAGTTTAAAATAGAATGTAATAATAATCCACGGTATGAGTATTAAAAAAGAGTATAAATATTGCATAATTACAAGCCATCAAATTGGTTAGTGACATGTACAATTGTACATATTGTATAATAATTTAATTAGCACCAAATAATTGACAAAAATGACGGGATAAACGCCATAAATAATAAGTAAATAATAACAATAAACCGAGGATAATGGAATTTCGCTGTTAATCAATACATGTTTATTATTTATAGTCTTTGCTCTGAAAATCAACAATCCTCAGGCGCTCATTGAGATTAGGTATTGGTAAACGAGGCAGGAGGGGTTAGTCATTTCCAAAGGGGGGTTGGGGGTTGGCAGGAGTTATCAAGGGGCATACTCGAATTATATAGACTCCGTGCTTGCTGTAGTGATTTGTGTATTTAAAGATACTACACGGGGGGGGGGGGGGGGGGGGGGAGGTGAAGGTGGGTGATTGGCGTACTCTATCTTTTTTCGTATGATGGGTACGCCACCAAAGAGAGAGAGAGGGGGGGGGGGCGGGTGCTGCCGTACGGGTGTCCTATTTGTCAATCTGCACTGGACAGCACTCAATCACTACCGGCTATTCAGTACAAGATATATAGCGCCATCTATCAGCTATGATAAGATTGTTAATTCTCCGTCGCACTTCGTCAAGTTAATCGGAAACCCTTGAAAACTACTTTTTTTTAAAATAAACCCAAGAGTAATTTCCATACCCTAATATACCATATAAATCATGTTCGGAGTACGTAATACATACGTGTAATCAGGCGCGTACGCAGGGAAGGGGGGGGGGGGGGGTGGGGTTGAGGAACCCCCCCCCCCCCCGCCCCTTTGTAATTTAAAAAAAAATGTGGTAATGGGTGACCCACAAAAGCCGACCTTACCCCCCCCCCCCCCCCCAACGAAACAAATATGTCATGTTACCCCCCCCCCCCACCCGCTTATTCAGCGGCTGGCTGAGTCTTTGCGAAATTTTTGGCGTGATTTTCAAATTTTAACCCCCCCCCCCCTCGAAAAAATCCTGCGTACGCGCCTGCGTGTAATGTTCGCACAGTTTGAAAGGTGACGCACAAGGCCATTAAAGGTTGAATTTTCGAAAGTAGGTTGTGTCTGAATAAACGATTTTACATTCACAAAATGACAATTTAGCCTGTATTTTTTTCTCTCCATTTTCTTAAATTTTCATTGCAAATTGGAATTGTTTTACGTCAATATCCGCTTAACCGTCCCAATAACAAGCCAATTAACTCTCCCTAAAACTTCAAACGTCGGCATCTCTCACAATTTCGCTGCTCCTTTTTCGACGCCTCTCCAAGAAGATTACGACGACCATGAGCACTGCAGCGAAGAAGGAAAGCCCGGCCGAAATCATGTATGTCAGTCGATAATTTCCGGTGACATCCCGAAGGAGACCTACAGAAAAATAATGATGAAAAGAGAAAGTTTAGATAATATGGAGAAGCTAAACCTTTTTTTCCTGCATAAGCTTTAGGAATGAAAGAATAAGTAGTTATGAAAAGGAAATAGTATGAGAGAAAAGGAAGGGAGGGGAATAGAAAAGAAAAGAAGATGGTGGGACCCTTCCGGCACCTCCAAATTATCAGTGGCCTTGTAAATTATTATCTCATTTTCTGACTAAATCCTGTGCCACCCCCTCCCCCGCCATGATGTTAGTTTCCCGTCAATGGATGGACCCCCTCACACTCTCTACGCCGCTGATTATAATATTTTTTTGTAAACATTTAAAAGAATGTGAAAATCAATTTGGATATCTATAGTATCAATTAGCGACACTACCGGGACCTTCGAAACAAAATAAAAATAAATAAAATGTGGTTACATACAACTCAAATCAAACGCAACTTTATTTTTAAATACATTCAAAGTATTTTGAATGACAAATTTCAAACTCACATTAGATTTTGTTTAGTAGTATTGAATTCCAACTATGTTTTTTTTTTAATAATAATTTTTATTAATATTTAAGAAGCCCTTGTCTTTTTGAAGTTCTTGAATAATTATATCCAATTCGATCCAATCCCATAAATAAAATAATCAAAACTTCAATTCCCATGCTTCTCCCGGTGTGATCGGTTTTTTTATTCAATGGCCTAGATAAGCGTCAAACATCCATAATTTTGTAGAGGAATTTCAAACTGAAATGAACTGACGAAAATGCGTTAAATCAAATTATTGTGAACTGAACTGGATCGGGTTTGATCAAATTTGATCCTCATGGCCTTATAAGATCGGCTAGGATCAGCTTTTGTTCGGATTAGATAACAAAAGAAAAAGTTTTGAAGGAGGTTTGCGGTTACACCACACGCAGGGAGGTGTTAGAGAAGGAGTGGAATCAAGCCGCTCTCCTTTGATCCCATGCTCCAAGCCGCTGAAAAGTTATGCGCTAATGTGCATATGTTGACCAGATGGTGAGATAAAAGAGCGCATGAAATATCAGGATTTAGAATTCCTACATCACAAAATGGTTTCTCAGCAAATGTTCGCTGTCCCTTTCAATGATTTCTTATCAATTGTTGAATGTGGGATGAGTTTAACAAGCGAACACAAACTTTTGTAATTTCATATTTTGTTCAACTGCAAAAATACAAAAAGCACGCATTAGCAAACTTAAAATTATCGAGATTGTAAATCATGGATTAAATGACGGGACATTAAAACATGCGAAAATAATAGGATTATCCTGCAAATTATTGGGTTTTTGTCAGGATGTATTTTTTTTGCTACCAACTCTGGCACACATATAATAAAAAGGGCGGAGTACTAAATTTGAAAAATTGATACAATCCCCATATATAGTTTTTAATTTAAACTGAAATTTTGCCGGTAATTTTATAAATGTGACACTGGTGCCTGGCCTCCGAAATTCCCCGCAGTGGAAGAGCGGCTCTGAGCATGGAACTTCAAAGCCAAGTGGAATGTTACGCATCGCATTGTTACGCTTTAGAACTCACGCCATGCGTTTGAATAAATTACAAGAGTTTCCCACTCCTTCTCTATTACCTCCCTGGTTGGCCCTGAAGAAAAGATGAAGAAGAAGAAGAAGTTATTCCATACCTCCTAACGAGCCTCCGGCTGGTCCTGCCAAGCCTTCAATAAACATGAAGATGGACAAGGTCTTGACGTCCACTTTGGGGTCCACTATCTCGCGATGAAAGACATAGAACAAGGTGGTGTAGACCCCGGTCCCGATCCCGTACAGAGCGGTGGCAGTCATTCGGAGAGGGAATAGTTTACACAGATACACCGCTGAAAATGTAAAAAAAAAGAAAACATGGTCGATTATTGTATAAATAAGTAACATTTACATGTGAAATTATTGCTTTATAGCTAGCTTAATGAGCAAAGTTACCATGATTGGTGGACACGTTAAATAACAATTACAGTGCTTATACACTATAGCGCCTAACACTTACTTTGTCAGAAGTCTCTACCCTGGCTTTAGCAGTGCAGCTGTTACGCGCGCTGCGTTTCAAGGAATAAATTCCTACCAGGTACCCATTTACTTCACCTGGGTGGAGAGTGGCAAATGTAGTTCAATGTCTTGCCAAAGGACATTAGTGCAGCAGGGGGACTCGAACCGCGGACCTTGTGATCGACGTTCTATTGCATTCCTTTATAAATAATTATCAGTAATTGAAAATCCCAAGGCTTATGTGTGCTAGTTTCCAATAACCGAATTCGTATGAAGAGAGAATGCATGAAGCGAAGTAAAGCAAACATTCTACCTCATCAATTGTCACATAATTGTACAAAATACCAGGCTGGCCAAAGAAAGAAAGACCGAACCGGCCAATCTCAAGACAAAATAAAAGTTGTGCTTTGAATTAATTCTATATTCATTTTCACAAACTCATGAACAGCATTACATCCATTGGGTTGGTTCTTGATGGATTTTAAAGGACAAAGATCCCCATTTATTATGAATATATTATTTGGGTGATATTCAAGTGAAATTATACAATGATTTAACAACACAGTCGCTAGAACTTTCAAAAATTCAATAAAATGCAATTTTAATAGCCTTGTCCGTCATCTCTCTTGAAATGTGTAAACATTACAATGACATATTACGTAATATTAACATGATTTCTTTGGGGTATACAGCAGGGTATAAAAAAACCTCTTCCAACATGTTTAATGTGAACGAAAAAGAAGAAAGAAGTCGATTGCTGTCTATGGTTCGGTTGAAGATAAATATTGTGAATTGTTTCCTTTATTGTCAGGAGGAAAAGGGAGGATAATCTGCCTAGGCCCATTATCACATGACTTGTGTCAGAACGAACAGGAATGTGAATTAGTAGCACAGGGCTACTACTACTAGGTCGAGAGTACTCGCACTGGTTTGAGAAGCTTTTTCCATTCAGTTCTATTCTCTATGATCTTTGGGAGTTCTTGCCTTGGTAGAAAGAAAACGTTTTGGGATTCCCTTTACCTGTGATGGACACGAACGCCAGAATTTCAGCCAAGACAATCAGGTAGGCAGGGGGAATTCCTCTGGCGACGAACAAACCATTGGACACCCGTCCTATCAGGTTGAATGCAGCAAAGACAGAGAGGCCGGTTGCAACATCCTTCAGACCCACTCCGAACTCCTTGAACGAGGTGGACACATGGAGCAAGAATATACTGTACCCTACCGTCGTTGAGAACATGGACAACGTGTAGATGGCGAAGGTATGGTAATTCCGTGCGACGATTGTGTGCAGGCATCCTGACCTTTGACTTAATCCCACTCCTGACGCCATTATTTTGTCTGCGTTACATTCGGCCGCCTTTGATGGTCGGTCGTCAAGGTCTAGGCTCTTGTGCAAATGATTATCAAGTGCGGAATCTACAGTCGTCGTTGCATCGTTTTTGTTTATCCCATCTGATATTTCTATTTGGTGTATTTCTGAGGAAGACAGTGTACCGCTCTGTATAACATCGGGGAAATTTACCTTGTGATCTACAGTATTACAATTTTCTGTTGAAGTGCAAAGAGAAGAAGAGTCTATTCTATCGACAGCCCCTTCCTCGAGATTAGCTTGGAGTTTAACAGTGCCATTGCATTCAAGGTCAGTACCAACGGACGGTTCATGGTTATTCAAAGAGATGTAACTCCTCTTTTTCCCGTCACTCTTGCTCCCCTCAACATGTTGCTCACTTGGTTTGACCTCCGTCTCTATCGGCGCATAGCACTCTCGAGTCCTCCTGGGCGGTTTCATCAGTGCGCCCATGAGGACGGTGTTGAACATGAACCCTGATGCGATGAGGCACGTACCACGCCAGCTGAAGGCGATGCTTAAAGCTTCCAGGATGGGCGGAAAGACGAAGAGTCCGCAGCTGTAGCCGGAGATGACTACCCCGTGGGCCAGGGCGTAGTGAAGGCGAAAGTTCCGACGTATCAGAAGTACTGACGAGGCAAAAACAGTAGCCTGCGTAGTAGCTGGAAACAGATAAAAGGGGAGAAAACGTATTTATCTGCCACAGTGAAATTCAATTGATATGTTTATGCATCATGATGATTACCCGCACATATTCCCTTAAGATAACTTACTTCATATAAGCCCTTGAAGAATTAAAAAAAAAACTACGCCAGACCCCGCGCCAGACAATATCAATCCGTCGCTCGCATCACGAACCGTCCTCTCCGCGCATTTCCAAGCGAAAGTCAGTTTGGCACAAAACGCGTTTAAATGATAGGACTTTTTGAAACGGTAATTGTAAGACTTTAGAATAGATTATATTAAAAATCAATGGGACTATTGAGAGCTTAGGTCTTACAGTTGTATACAGTTTGTTTAGATTTTCTTGAGTTGGAGTATTTTTGCTACAATTCGTTTGTGAACAGAGAGGACGGTTCGTGGAAAAGATAAAGATGCGCCATCACGCTACGCGATTTCACCACGAACCGTCCGCTCTACTTACGCACAACCTGACAGTATACCAATTGAATGGAAGGCTCTCACTATGAACATGACTGACAAAGAAAGCGGACAAAATATACAGTTCCTCAGGTAGACAAAGGAACATCCCTTCACTGCTATTATGTAAAAATGTGTATAGAAGAGGTGTCACATGCACATTCACCTTTTTACATAATAGCAGTAAAGGGATGTTCCTTTGTCTACCCTGAGGAACTGTATATTTTGTCCGCTTTCTTTGACCGTCATATTCATAGTGTCTGGCACTGCGCGCAACAGAGGGCGGTTCGTGGTGCAGACAAATTGAGCGACGCTTTGTGATGATTACGGTATTACGTAACCAAGCATAATTTATTCACGCTCTGATATTTTTACAGGAAGTTGGTAACCATGGGAACATGCAAAAAAGGAAAAAAACTAAAAATTAAAAAATAGCAAATTTTGATAAAGAGGATCACGAAATGTCCTCTCCGCGCATTTCCAAGCGAAAGTCAGTTTTATAGAAAACGCGTTTAAAAGAAAGAACTTTTTGAAACGGTAATTGTTAGACTTTAGAATAGATTATATTAAAAATCAATGGGACTACCTGATAGCTTAGGTCGTAAAGTTTTATACAGTGTGTTTAGATTTTCTTGAGTTGGAGTATTTTTGCTACAATTGGTTTGTAAACAGAGAGGACGGTTCGTGGAAAAGATAAAAATGCGCCATCACGCTACGCGATTTCACCACGAACCGTCCGCTCTACTTGCGCGCAACCTGACAGTAAACAAATTGAATGGAAGGCTCTGGTACTGCGCGCAACAGAGGACGGTTCGTGGTGCAGACAAATTGAGCGGACGCATTGTGATGATTACAGTAATACGTAACCAAGCATATTCACGCTCTGAAATTTTTACAGGAAGTTTTCAACCATGGGAACATGCAAAAAATGAAAAATGAAAAATAGAAAATTTTGCTAGAGAGGACGGTTCGTGGTGAGAGCGATCCTTGAAAAGTCCAGTTACCCTCCTACGGTGGGGGTAGGTGAAGGGTATTAAGGAGATTTCGAACTGACTGACGGGGGAATCTTGAAACAGGGTAAAAGGAAAACGCGATATAAATTATCGAGTATTTCGTAACGTAGACTTAAAATCGGAATCGATATTCATTTCAGCTATCAACCATCTCTTTATAAAGATGTTAAAAGACGGGCGCACGGGGGCCCAAGAAAACATCTCGAGAACGTTTGGCGAGTAAATCGCTAGCAAAACAGCTTTGCAGGGGGATTTTAAAAAAGTCCAAGAGAGAAAGAGAGAGAGAGAGGGGGGTGTCGCGGAGGCGGGGAGGGGTGGCAGTATGATGGCAGTATCGAACAGTCAGTCTGTCTGCTATGATTTGCCCTCTCTACTGTGTAATACAATCATGCACAATTATTAGTGTTCCAACGTACCTAAAAGTGTATGAAATGACAATATCTACGCCATTTTGACGAAACGGGTCAGTGGGAATAATAATTCTGATATACATTATTGTGTCTGTTAACCTTCACTAAGTAACAGGATGAGGGTGATTACTAGGTGCAGAATCTGAATATAATTCAATATTATATCTGTATATAGCTGTAATAACACTTGGAAATCTTGAGATAACACGATTAAATGTTTGTATTGCATACTTATCCACTTCCACCGGAAAAGGGACACGAATCCAGCGTTAATTAACGGTTTGTTCTTCTTTTTTTTTTTCGAGTAGCAAACTTTTTTTCTCGTCACTTTTGTAATTGTAAATGATCATTATATTGTACATATTAACTGTCATCAACTGTTCATTATCGGCGAAGTCATTTCATATTCAAATCCTATAGGTGTCTACGTAGTGCATTTGTGGACGTTTCAAAGCCAGGGGGTGAGAAGACTATTCATTTACAAAGGTCCCTGGTTACCATGACAAAATCATTTGGTTTTGGAAATAGCATTTTGTTTAAATAAATCAGGTTAATTCGTTTTTCCAAAAGTCGGTAACGTGGCTTTCTGAGGAGTGAGGAGCAAAGGAAAGTTGGCAGAGGGAAGGCAAGGACCGTCAAACATAAAGTATTGAAAACAAGTTGAATTGAAACACTGAAACAAAGTAATCTTTCATAACAAAACACATAAAAGGCCTCATCGATGTCATACATCAGATAACGAACTGCAATTCGGTCGTTGACATTGAACAATATGACTCTAATCGGCAAAACTAAATAATTGCACCCTGATAATTATGATAAGCAAACGATTAAAAAGGCCGTCATGAAATTCTGTCGCCACAAGCACTTGCTTCTCACCATGACAAAAACATATAATAGGTTTTTAGAAAGGGAGAAGAAAGAATGGTTGAGAGGAAAATGAGTATGTAAAGAAGATTGTATGATCCCTGGCCGCTTTCGACACTCTTCCCTTCCACTTTGACCCCGATGGTTCCCTTCCATTCCCTGTTTCTACCTATTAAGACCCCCCCCCCCCCCCTTCCCCCTTGACACCAGTGCGCCCCAATGGTTGGACCCACGTAAGCTACGTCACACAAAATTTAACACAAAGGGATTGAACGTTCAGCTTTTATTTTAGCACACAAATACTAGGGATGAAAACCAAATTTACTTAGAAAATGATTAGGCACTCCTCACGTACTTACAACAAACATTACATTGTTATTTGCACAGATAATGATCGATTTCAATAACATGCAAACATGAATATCAAATTAGATGATAAAATGCATTGTATAAATAAATTGTAAGTGAATGACCCAATATATAGGAATACGCTCACTCTCTTTGATGTGGAATATACTCGAGACACTCCTACACATAATAGTGGTCATACATCATGTATATACAGTCAAACCTGGTTTAACGACCACCTGTTTATAAAGACCACATGTAGTACGTGCATTCTCCGTAACTTTTACAAGTCACATGTAATTAAGTACGTCAAAGTAATACCTCAGTCACACATACAGACAGACTCGACACAGAATCCAAGCAAACAGACTCTTTTGCATTTGGGGTAATGATCTAATTGCATTTTGCGGTTGTTGTTGTTGTTTTTTTTTTTTAATCTGTTGTCGGTCTCGTTGGTGTGACAGGTATTATGGGGGTGGGGGTCGAGTTACATTCTGCCCTTTGAATTTACCTTCACTTCAACATTAATGATGCCCAACAAGAAAGTGACTTTCGCTGCTACTTACATGTCACTACTCCTATTGCAACCCCCGCCAGCGATATGTGGCGTGCCTGGGAGAACAGCATAACCCCAGAAGCAGCGAAAGCACCGCTGACCATCACGACCGGACGCGTTCCGAACTTTGAGGTGGAATAGGCAGCGAATGGAGCTGGTAACAAAATAATAAACAAACAAATAAACAAGGGTGTTAATAAAGTCATTTTAAACAAAAATGCAAGAGGAAATTGTAGCTGTATAATACATGCATCGGTGACAATATTGTTCCTTTATCAATTTTTTTCTTCACTCACTGAAAAAATGATTAATGAATTTATTTATGTTATTTTTCATGAATAAAGACTTATAGGAAAAAAAGTAGTGTGGAGACATGAAAAGTGGGGGTACCTTTATTGAAACCCTCAACTGCCTCCAAACAAATGGCGAAAACGAAGAGAAAGAGAAAGAGAGAAAGAGAGAGAGAGGGGGGTAATAGGGGACGGGTAGCTCGATGAAAAACAGAAGATGTGCGCAGATATGAACACCTTCCAAACCTTCCCGTCACTTGATAGAACGGCATTGTGCTCTCCCATTTCATCCATAATTATTCAGACCAGTGCCCCTCCCCCTCCTCCTCCTCCCATATACACGCTTCGCCAGTGTACACGGTTATATCCCTCAAAGCTCAGAAACAGAGCAATTTCATGAATATAAACAAAAGTCTAGATAAATTTGTTCTATATATACACCATAATTTGAATCAGCCAAACCGACAATAAAATCCCTTCGTTTTCTTCATTAACTCTGGGGTGACCATGTACAAGAGACACCCCCTCCCCCCCCCCCCCCCCACCCCCCTCTCAGATCTCATGATAGTCTTACTCGTTCATGAATCATGAGACTTTAAAATTAATGGGATTTCGGATTTGAACAATATGAGGATACTTTTATTATTACAGGAACAATCTCCAAACGTGCATGTGTTATTTCCTGATCTGTCCATTGAAATGGCCTATTGTTTACGGCTGGAGTTTGAACTTAGTAACTGGATCTGGGAGAGAAGAAAGGGAAACATTAATGTTGGCCTCTCAAAATGGTTTCCTACCTACGTAAGAATATGTCTTTCGACATGTTTTCACGCTTCGGTGTATCATGTTTAGAATTCATTACATACGAACAATTAAGCGCATATACAGGATTATGATTGTCATATAAGACTTATTCTCGTCTTCATATTGAACAAGTTTTTGAGATTTTTATTTACTGTCCATGCATTTCCTTTTACTTTATTTTCGATTAAGTATCGCAGAGCGCAGAGTTTCCTAACTAACAATGATTTTTACTCCTCTGCTCTCCCGTTCTGCCTGATTTGAAAACTATAAACTCCTTAAAAATCAAATAGAGGACTGTCATATTGGCGGAGGTTCTCGAAACTCATACAATAGGTCTTTACTATATAGGTGCTTGCATTCTTGGACAAGGTGTTTTATACACATTTTTTCGCTCTCGACCCAGGTGTGTTGATTGAATACCTGGCAATTAGGTAGCAATGCTGTGGGCTATAATTGATGCAGGGCCCTCAATAGAGTATAGAGGGCAATAGTAAGGCTACCCTTGGTTAAAGGTACTGTATCCCTTTTGCAGCCAACACGTATATAACACTTTATTAATATGTCACGTATGTCCTATCTGTGAATAACGTAAACGTTAGCAGTGTTCTAGTATTCAAATTATGCAAAATGTCACGTATGTTGTAGCAAAATGTCAAATTTCGAGACCAAAACAAAAAAAAGTGTCCTCTGACTATAGAATATGCGGAGACCTGTATTTCCGTGAACAAATACTCTTGTTTGTACATCAAATGTTATACACGGGTACATTAACAATAGAAAAATAAGCTAATAATTCTCCTTCTCGCAGCATTATAAACTCAAATACATTTTAATCATGCACATTGGATAGCTTTTAAATTAGATAAAATCAGAGTGAATGAAAATTGAATTTGAGCAGAGAAGATAAACCTGCATGATATTTTCTTCAAAATTTCGATATGTTGTAGCTAAGACAATTCTCTTCAAGCGCAGTAATAACCATTTTTCATTTTGATGACGTAGTGAAAATTTTGATTAAAGGCCTCATGTCAAAAACTTCATAATTTGCGTGTTATGCCTATAGAAGGTGAATTTAGTTCACGTTATGAATCTACATGATATTGTCTTTTAAGAATTTGTAAGCAGTATGTCGCTTATTTTTGCTCTATTTTGTCTCAAAATGTTAGTTGACCAGCCCACCTATACTTGTTCCAAACAAGTATTATATGTCTAGTTGTAATTTGTATTCCGCTTGAACTCAGTTACTGGCATTCATGTACTTACTTATGCGAACTACTATAACATAATTTGTATGGGTGGGTGCATGAGTGCTTGTTATTGTCAACACGGTTCACTGATTTTGTTTGTGTTTTATACCTACACTGTACACATTATGTATGTATGCATGCATGCAAGGCACGCGTTGGGTTGCACACATGATATAACCGTTCAAGTCCATTATATTCCAAGACCATTGCGCCATTACCTCTTTTGGAGACCTGGTAGGAACGATCCTGATGATCTTCATGTGTGCAACCCGACGCGTTTAGAGTTTTTGTTTGTTTTTTCTACTTTTTTTCTTCTTTATTGTTGCTGTTATTTCAATATTTCGATGCTACTCTCTCACGTACTCATGTAAAATCACTTTATGATGTAAAATTATAAGCCATATGCTCGTATTGTTCAGTTAATATAATATTTTGTCCTTAATTGTTTACTTTTGGATAAAATGCAAGAGACTTGCAAAATTGTTTGTTTTGTTTATTTTGGCGCTAAATATGTTGAAGAATTTATTTTTTCCCTTTTCTCTTCCCCTTCACTATTCTTCTTTCTATTGCACTCCACTAACTTGCACTCCGCGCAAAAACCTCTCTCTTTCAAACATTATATTAGGTTCACATTTAAATGAATAATCATGATTTGTTACATGACCAGTCTCTAATTGAACACGATAGTGACTATTTTACTATTGATGAATTTATTGCGAAAATTAAGATTACACTAAACCAATTTAATCATGAATTGAATAAAGGTAGTAATAATGATATTGATAATTTCAGTTTAATTCACTTTAATGCTCGTAGTTTGAATAAAAGTTATGATGATTTAAACACACTTTTTTCTGTAATTCCTGGGTTTAATTTTTCTGTAATAGGTGTCACTGAAACGTGGCTTAACGCAAACTCCCCTCCTGTATTTAATCTTGATAATTATACTATGGTCCGTGCTGACCGCAAAGAAGGTAGAGGTGGCGGTGTAGCTATTTATTTACGTAATCAGTTAAATATTCAAATACGACATGATATTCATATTGAAGGTGCAGAGGACATTTTTGTTGAAGTTATAAATGATTTTGGTAAAAATATTTTAATAGGCGTAGTTTATAGACCTCCTAATAATCAGATAGAGACATTTTTAGATAATTTAGATGAATCTCTTCATACAATAATTGGTGAAAATAAAGATGTTTATTTAATGGGAGATTATAACATAAACATTTTACCTCCTCTTCATAATAATAGTTTGAAATTAAATAACATTCTATTATCTTACTCGTTGCATCCTCATATTAATAAACCCACACGGATTTCGAAAACATCATCAACCTTAATTGATAATATATTCTCAAATAATGTTAATAAGGAATGTTTAAATGGTATTTTGTATTATGATATATCTGACCACTTGCCTATTTTTAGTATTATTAAGCAGACAATTAATGTTCATAGATTATTGAACAATACACTAAAAATGCATAGAAAAGAAAATTCTTCTAATATTGATTCTTTAAATATTGATTTATGTCAAGAGCAATGGCTCGATGTATTTGAGGAAAATTATGTTGATAAGGCTTACGAAAAATTAAATCATAAGCTACAAAAGTATTATGATACAAATATTCCACTTGTTCGAACAAAATATAAAAAAGTTAAAAATCCATGGATCACTAAAGGAATTTTAAAGTCGATAAAAACTAGAAATAAACTTTATAAGAAAAGTCTTAAAAAGATGAGTGATGAGAATTGTAGCAAGTATAAAATTTATAGAAATAAATTAACTTCAATAATTCGACTTTCACGTAAATTACATTATTCAAATAAAATAGACATGAATAAGACAAGTAATGCTTCAATATGGCAAATTGTTAAAGATATGATTGGTTCTAAAAATAATACTCCTAAATCATTTTTTAAAGATGGTCAGGAAATAAATAATCCAGTAAAAATTGCAAATATGTTTAATTCATATTTTAATGATATAGGTCCAAATTTAGCATCAGAATTTAATATTGATCAAAATAGTTATAAACAATATTTGGATGAACCATTTTATAAATCTTTATTTTTACGACCAACATCCTCTCACGAAATTATTAAAGTTGTACAGTCTTTAAAATCCACTAAATCTACTGGTTATGATAGGATAAGTGTGAATCTTTTGAAAAAAATTATTTATAATATTGTCTCTCCAATAACATATATTTTTAATTTATCGATCACACTTGGTGTTTGTCCAAATATATTGAAAATTTCTAAAATAATCCCAATATATAAAAAAGATGATTCTTCATTAGTAAATAATTATCGTCCTATTTCCCTTTTACCGGCGGTCTCAAAAATTCTTGAAAAAATTATTTATGAACGACTTTATGATTTTTTAAATAGTAATGATTTACTTGTTCCTAATCAGTTTGGTTTTAGAAAGCATCATTCGACAGATCATGCAATTATTCAACTTTATGATAAAATTATTACATCATTGGCTAATAAGGAACACAGTGTAGGCATTTTTATGGACCTGAGTAAGGCATTTGATACTATTGATCATAAAATATTGATTGATAAATTACAATTTTATGGAGTAAGGGGTATTGCTTTATCATGGTTTAAAAATTATTTGTTAAAATAGAGAACAGTATGTATACTTCCAATCTAAAGAGTCGAGTAGATTACCTACAACTTGTGGCGTCCCTCAGGGATCGATTCTAGGTCCTTTATTATTTTGTTATACGTTAATGATATTGTAAAATCATCTAAACTTTTAACATTTATATTGTATGCAGACGACACTAATGTATTTTATTCTCATACAAATTTAGACACACTTACGTCAATCTTAAATGTTGAATTATCTAAAATATATGTTTGGTTTAAGTCTAATAAGTTATCTTTAAATTTTACTAAAACAAACTTTATATACTTTAGAAATGTTCATTCACCAAAAGTAAATTGTAGATTATATATTAATGATATTTTGCTTTTAGAAAAAAATTGTCAAATTTTTGGGGATAACCATTGATTCTAATTTAACTTGGTCCGATCATATACATAATATATTGAACGCTGTTTCTAGGAACATTGGAATATTATATAAATTGAAATTATTACTAACTCCCAAATCTCTTTTTATGATTTATAATGCTTTTGTACTTTCGCATATTAATTATTGTAATATTGTATGGGGAAACTGTTGTAAAACTAAAATTAATTCACTTGAACTTTTACAAAAGAAAGCTCTACGAATTTGTACACAATCTGATTATTTAGCACACACTACACCTATTTTTAAAACATTGAAAACTCTCAAAGTAACTGATATGCACATTTTTCAAACAGCTATTTTTATGTATAAATATGTCTCCAACTTACTTCCTAAGTCCTTTCATGATTTTTATATTCATAATGTTAATGTACATTCGTACCCCACGAGGCACTCTATGGATTTTCATTTAACTAACCCTAAAATTGTTTTGGCACAAAAATCAATAAGACACAATGGACCCGATGTGTGGAACTCCTTGCTTATAACATTAAAATTATGTACAACACTTGTTTCCTTTAAATTGAAGATGAAAGAATATTTATTGATAAGGTATGAAAATTAGATTCTGGTCATAATATACTACATGTATTTTGTTTTAATATTCATTGTTTATTTGTATATAAAAAGGAAATTATTTTGATAGATTGAGGAGCTCGCGCAGTGCACTCTTCACTTTGCACAGCACTCTCTTCACCCGCTCTTTCTTCCTGTCTCCTCTCCTCCTTTTGTAAGGCCGGTATCATTTCAAGCTCTGCTTACGATATCGGTCTTCTGCATTCTCCCCTTTTCTTTCTTTTCAAATACGATTAATTGTACTATTGATTATTTATATTTATTTATTTATATGAATTACTACTTGTATTACTTATCATTATATTGCTAAAATGTATTCATTGTTATTTTTTGTTATTGTTTATGGAAAATGCAGAAATAAAAAACTTGAAACTGAAAAAAAAAAAATATTAACAGCATTGTTACAACTCGGAGAAAAGTAATGCTATACAATATAGTAGGCTATATCATTTTTAATGATAGGCATAAATGACCAAATCATCTTTGTTTGATCAAAATTGGTTCAAAGACGGCTGAAATATCCATAAATATTACGATTTCTAATTCTTGTATACCACCTCAAAATGTAAGATAATTTTAAAAAACCGTTGAAAAAATGAAATAGCGCCTTTTACGTCGTATTTCAGCCAATGCTGATTTTGGCTTTTTGTTGGCATTTTCATGTTGGTAATATTACGCACAACCAGCCGGTCCATGTATTTTTATTTTTAATTAAATAATTAATGAACGGTCACCGTATTTTTTTTTAAAGTGGAGCTGAATTGGTATGATCGTATTGGCTAAATTTCACACATTCTAAAATGGCACTAGCAATTTCATAGATAATTTTAAGAGCAATAACCATGCACTTTGAAGGCATTTGCGGTCTGAAAACAGAACTCAACTATCCCTTTAAATGACATTATTATATAAACGATCGAGTCTCGAACATGGCCATTGTGTATGTTCATTGAAAGGAAGCAATAATATGTCTGAAAGGTTTGCTTCGTAAGGAAACTAGTATTACTATGATATTTCAATCGTTCATTACATACCGGGTATGAACTTTGGCGTGTACGTACTGTAGAGTACATCAAATCTGAGTGTGATTGCGTGCATCTTATTGTTTACTTCTACAATCCTATCTGTTTCATACGGAAATAACATCATTGTCAATATTCATGCGCAGGTATACATAGTATAGTAATATTTATCGGCATGTTAGTTTCTTGTAAAGCGTCAATATATATTACCTCGTGAATTATTGCTAAATATAGTAGTGCAAACTTGCTTAATTTTCTTCATTCAATAATGAAAATAACATGGATGTAATAGTTAAATTAATTTACTCATGACGCCGAGCATGAAAGGGCCAATGGAGAATAGCAAGCCCATCAGCGTAGCACTGCTTTCGAACTCGACAATGAAATCTGGGATAAAGATGGTGATGGACCGAAAGCATCCGTTGGTGAAAAAGATGGTAAAGAAGCCATAGACGACCAGCAACCACGACGAGTTGCAGTTGGAGCATCCACGACAGGAAAGATTCGATTTCCGGCTCGTCCGAAATCGGGACAGCCCTTTCGAGGGCGGATCCGTGGTGTCTTCCATAATTATAGGCCTATACTTAGAATGATGTGGAGTCTATAATTAGAGTATCCGTACATGCAACGATCAAAAAAATACACAAACACACGCCACAGAGGAAATGTAGAAAGTACGTCCGAAGGATTCAACGATGATTTCGAAAACCGTTACTATGCCTCGAACAGCGAAATCCGCTTTGTTTGTATAGAGGCTTCACCTCGTCGGTGAGCCGAGGTCTTCCGAGGTCTGGTTAACTCCACGGTTGAGCTAGGAACGCAGAGAAAACGCTTCTCCCCTTGCAAACGAGAAAGAAAACAAGGTCATTAAAAGGGATTAAGCGACAAATAATGATTGTGATTCAAATTTATGCGAATAATCGTTTGAATAAGCACTGCTATTCACCCGAATCTTCTTTGTAAAAATAACTTTTACAAATCTCAGCCATGCTTACTGAGTTGAGACGTTCCATTCAATTTAAAATACTCATTAAAAAATACACTTCTCCTAATCTGAAAGTGACCTTACAACACAATGGCAGAATTGCATGGCTGAGATTTGTAAAAGTAGTTTCTACAAAGAAGATTCTGGTGAAAAGCATTGCTTATTCAAAAAAAATCCTTGCATCAATTTGAATCACAATGATAATTTTGTCGCATGATCCTTTTTTAAATAATCCTGTTTTCTTTTTTATTTGCAGGGGGAGAAGAAGCTGTGCCACGTTAAGAAATCATAAAGATCAGTTGTATTATGCGTATATTATGATAACAGAACAAAATGTTGATTATCAGAATGTCATTTTGGAATACACAAATACCCGATCTTACTGTGCCGATACCACATTTCCTTTAGCCCGTATCAGTATTAGTATGAGCCAATATAAAGTTATTATTCTTTATTCAGTTCAGTATTAATGCTTTACTTCAAAAATAGTTTCGCTATTTTTTAGTGTTGAGACGCTAAGAAAATGGTTTCAAATGTACATTACACAAACCTTGCATAATGATGGTGGTTCTCTCTCTTTCTCTATTTATTTTTAATCATGCATTATCAACTACATAATAAAGCAGCAACAAAAAACTTAGGTTTATCTGGGCCAATGATTGGTGAAAGTGAGAGTTAAAAAGAAAGTCATGCTAAAACGGCGCTTCACCTCCCCCCCCCCCCCTCGAAAAAAGAAGAAGAAGAAATTAGTGGTCCTCCTCTCCAGCATCCCACCCCCCCCCCCCCCCCCCGCTTTAATATTCCACTCTTCTGCATATCTCAGTTATATTTTTTTCGTACCATGATGAATCTTATTGTACGATTGCAGACTATAGTATATGCAAAGGTGTACTTACGTGAACAAAATACTCCTGGTATACTTCAAATATTATACACCGGCATATTAACAAAAGGCCAACAATTCTTCTTCATATAGGTTCGCAGCATTATAAACGCAAATACATTTTAGTCATGCACATTGGATAGCTTTATTCAAATTATATAAACAGTCGAGTGAATGGAAATTAAATTTGAACAGGAAAGATAAACCTGCATGATAATAACAGCATTGTTACAGAAACTCGGAGAGAAGTAATGCTATACAATATATAGTATATCATTTTGAATGATAGGCACAAGACATGCAGTTTGCAAACAAAACAACACTCTCTCTCTCTCTCTCTCTCTCTCTCTCTTTCTCTCTCTATCTCTCTCTTTCTCTCTCTCTCTACATATATATAAGTACATGATATACAGTCATGTATAATTATGATTATACATAATATATATGACTCAAGTGAATGGACCAAATAACATATACATTACATACACACATTATCATTGGGGAAAAGTATTAGCATGCAATCGTGGTGTCACATAATGGAAAGGTCATCAGCAGCAGGAGAATATAAGAGAGAGAGAGAGAGAGAGCAAAATCAAATCGAATAGCCTCTCGGAGACGTGGTTGAAATAACAGGAAATTCAACAATAACTTGGAACGAACGTAAATTATACACGTACGAGCCTCGAACATCGCGATGGTGCATGTTCCGTTATTAAAATGGAGACAATAATTGTGTTTGTCTGAAAGGCTTGCTTCATAAATCGTTCATATTACGGGTATAAATTGTACGCCTGCATGCTACATCAAATCTTAGTATGCTTGCGTGCATGTTATTGTTTACTTCTACATGCCAATCTGTTTCATACGGAATAATAACATCATTGCTAATATTAATGCGCAGCTATAGGTATACATAGCAGAGTAATATTTCAATATATAATATATAATTACCTCGCGTGAATTGTTGCTAAATATATAGTAATGCAATGATTGCAATCATGCTTAATTTGCTTCATTCAATAAATAGTGAAAAATAATATGGATGTAATATTTACTCATGACGCCAAGCATGAAAGGGTCAATGGAGAATATCCAACCCATCAGCGTAGCACTGCTTTTGAACTCTACGATGAAATCGGGCATGAAGATGGTGATGGCCCGAAAGCATCCGTTGGTGAAAGCGATGGCGAAGAAGCCATAGACGACCAGCAACCACGACGAGTTGCAGTTGGAGCATCCACGACAGGAAAGATTCGATTTCCGGCTCGTCCGACATCGGGACAGCCCTTTCGAGGGCGATTCCGTGGTGTCTTCCATATAGCTGATGTGGAGGCTATAATATTAGAGTATACAGCATACGGTCATTGTGTGAGACAACGATCAAAACAATACACGCACGCCACCACACATGTAGAAAGTAGGCCTACGTCCGAAGGATTCAACGATGATTTCTAAAACCGTCTGCTATCACAGCCAAGTCCGCTTCGTATGCAGCAGTGCAACGCAAACGTTATGTTTTCGTCGATGAGCTGAGCACAGCTTGCTATCCGAGGTCTGGTGAACTCCTTCGTCGAATGGCAGGGGCGGATCTAGCTTTTTGCTAAGGGGGGGGGGGGGGGGGTTTGACCAAAATAATGACGATGCAGAGCATCATCCACGAGCCGCGAAGCGGCGAGCCGATTTTTTTGGGGGTGTTTATTTGAACCCCGTAAGTGATGTTTTCCTGGCATCTATTAACACAATGGAGACCATAAAAAGCAGTGCATGATAACGTCTTTTTAAATCAAGTAACAGTTAAATACACAGTTATATCCAGAGTTATCATGTGTTTGGTTAAGTTACCAGATGAGTTGAATATCTTTTCACAATATTTGCATTTGAAAGGGTTTCTCTCCAGCGTGCGTTCCTTTTTTTTTTTTTTTTTTTTTTTTTTTTTGGGCCGCCCAAGGGGGGGGGGGGGGTTAAACCCCCTAAACCCCCGCCGTAGATCCGCGCCTGAATGGGTCGAGTTAGCAACGCACACACGTAAAAGTAATTTGTATGTCCCTTTGCAATACAAATGTACAATCATCTGGGGGGGGGGGGGGGGGGATGACCTACAAGAACCGTCAAGACGTCACGCTCTTGCAATCAAGGAAACAAAATTCGATGATTTACAGTCATAATTGTGCAGGCTCAACATTAACTGAACCGGAGTGAAAGCACACTGGCAATAAAGCATCGAGTTGCATTGTATACAAACCATTTGACTTCAAGGCCATTGAATCAAAATATATGAATGAGCTGTTTTGTTAAGAATAGAGTATAGACCGATATGTATTGACATGTATTGATTACACCGTGAGAGGGTGTTGATAGTAGGCCATGTGACCTATATATCTATGATTACATACTTGTGCTTATTATCAAGTCCAAATAATAATATGTCGTTCATAATGTCCGAATGGTGCAGATATATTATTCCCTCTCGTGCAGTCTGACACGGGTAAAAAATAGTAGTGAACAAAATAGAGGCGATCCACGTACAAGATCGAGGAGGTATATATCTCCAAGACTCCAGCAAAAGTGAATCTGGTATAACCACGGAAACATAGAAGACAAATGTGTGATCATATTTGTGTTGTTGTGCCCTGGTCAAGACACGAGTGATTCTAGAATATATTATATAAGGGGGAGGGGGCGCTCATAAAATATATTTGAAATGTGTCTCACAATTTTTGTGTTGGTTGTTTGAACGAAAATTCAAAAGACAATACAATGATACATGGATTTATTTCTTACACGTTTTCGATCATGACTTGTATATCATGTTAATGTAACATAGCTGCCCTGTCTCTGAAATACATAATTGTGAAGCAGCATAATTCTCGCTACCCCAAATAGCGATTCTGCCGAGATCCGGGAAAATCCTGAAAACGCGCATTGCATTATGGGATAGCTTTTCGACATTACAGCTTCCTGTGCAGGCGCTATATTACTAGGCGCGATAGCGTATGCACCGAATATGTCGTCTGCTCGGTCTTGTTTTTTTTTCGCAAATATTTCAACGTTTATTTGAACATTTCATTCGTTGTTTTTTGCGTCTTTTGACATCAGTGACGATGGTTTTCTTTTGTGAGGCTGCACAGTGCTGGGCTCATGATTCCAAGCGTAAGAACCCTGAAAAATGGGGGTGGATGAAGGCCGTGACTTGGGATGGGGACTCTATACCGGAAGTTGTAGTGACGACCCGAGAGAGTGAAAATTACCTCGTCTCGCGAATTTCGAGATTTTCGTACCTATTTAGGGTAGCGAGAA
>JAVYIG010002768.1:0-107500 GCA_035222895.1 Strongylocentrotus droebachiensis
CTTAGTCAGCACCATAGCTATATATTAAAATGCAGGCGCGAAGCTAGGATCTTATTTTAGGGGGCGGTAGTGCATGAGCAAGCGAATCACTTAAAGAGCTTAATTAGGAGGGGTGGGTGATAGGACACCCGCGCGAAGCGCGGAAGCTTAGACGTTTCCTTAAATTATTAGGAAAAGAAGACGAGTTATTGTACCGTTCTCGACTGCTTTTAATCTTTATCTGAATTCACTTTCTCCCCCTCCCGCGCACAGTGCGGAAGCTTTGACGTTTCATTAAATTATGAGCAAAAGCAGACGATTCGGTGTACTGTTCTCGGCTCTTAATCCTTATCTGAATTTAGTTCTCCCCCTCCCTATTGGCGTTTCATTAAAATATAGAGAAAGGAAGACGATTCGTCGTACCGTTGTTGACTCTTAATCCTTGTTTGAATTTAGTTTCCCCTAAAATTTTAAACCTCGGATA
The DNA here is from genome assembly GCA_035222895.1 of Strongylocentrotus droebachiensis. Classification (NCBI taxonomy): domain Eukaryota; kingdom Metazoa; phylum Echinodermata; class Echinoidea; order Camarodonta; family Strongylocentrotidae; genus Strongylocentrotus; species Strongylocentrotus droebachiensis. Next base: position 464 of record JAVYIG010002768.1, read on the forward strand.
TCTTTAGCTGATATTATAGGAAAGTTAAACTAAGAGAAAATACAAGTATTGTAGTTGTAGTCACTCTCGAAGTCGTCACAGCGGATAAAAAGTCACAGTTCGTAGGGGGAAAAAAACAATATACATCTCACCGACTTCAAACTTCTGCATTGATATAGTAGACAAGGATCGAGCAAGAATACCGACACAGCTCACCCGACAGAGCAACATACATGTATTTACCCGTGTCCTTTTTGCTCCCTCGACGAGACGACACCACCCAACTCCCAATAACCCCCCTCTCTCTTTTGATCCCACTCCTCCTCTCTCAGGCTCTTACCTCCCCTCTCTCTCTCCTCTCTTTCATCCCCCGTTTCTTTGGTTCTCCTTTTCTCTTTTTTTTCCTTCTTTTTCCTTTCTTTCCTCTTCTCCCTCTTTTTCGTTTCTCTCTTTCTGACAGATTGGAGGGGGTGTCGCACCCCACACCCCCTTTGGAGACGCCCCTGCGTACGCCACTGTTGGCGACAACAAGCCATCAATACAAATTAAAACATAAATAGATTCTTTTTTAATGTTGCAGAGAGATAAGTATTTTCTCTATGAACTTGATGGAAGAACAATAAATAATATTGAAGACATGAATACTATAGCGGTATAATGATGAGAGAGATGATTTAAGACATACTTTTTTTTCAATGTGATTGGAGTAGACTTGAGGGGGGGGCAGTTTGACCCCCCCCCCCCCCCCTAAGATCTCGACCGTTTCACAGCCGATCGCCGCGAAAATGTGCATACATGTCAAGTGAAGTGTATAACATACACTGTAAAAAAAAAATAGTCGAAATAACTCAATAAAATTGAGGAAAAGAATTGCCTTATTTTTATTAAATAAATATTACCTACGGCATCTTAGGTAGAATTTACTTATTTTGCTGAATAATTTTGTACTCAGTTAAATCGAGTTACATTAACGAAATAATTTAAGTATTGTAATCATTTTAGATAATTAAAAAAAAGCTATGATAGGATTACATATTGCACGATTTGGTACCCATCTAATCTTACAAGTAACATCCACTAATCATTCACTACTTCTATTTAAGATTAATCACTAATCACTAACACATACGCTTCAATTCGACACATATTGAAAGGCTCCAAATTTTATATATACTTGATCGTAGCATCTTAAAAGGAAAATTGGTTGACAATTTCCTGAAATATCAAGTTTTTATTTGTTTTGAACTGGGTAACAATTAAAAATAGTCTTGTCTTTGCTTAGCCATGTTAAATGAATTAGTAAATGTTTTAAAGTCCTTAAATTTTCATTCAACCACAAAAAAGAATTGTTTTATTTAAAAAAGAGTTTAATTTGGTCTTAATGAATATTCATAAATTATGTAAATATTTCTATTACGCACTGCATCGGTCCTTACTTTAAAAAGATAAGAATAATCAACATAAATTGTTTGAGTAATACGTATAATTTCTGATTTTGAGTTAAAATTACTAAATTAATACAAGCTGAAATTACTTAAAGTTCTTATGTATTTGATTTTACTTAAATATTCCACGTATGTTCTACTAAATTGAAAGTTTGAGTTAGCAAGACTTAAATTTAGTGCGTAAGTGGCAAAACTAATGTTTTCAAGTAAATTCTACATGGAAAAAATACGTAAAAATTACCAATGAACAAATTCTTTTTTACAGTGTACTATGGTAATTTCAATTTTTTGAAAAAATCACTCATTTGCATATTTATCGTAATTTATGCAAACAAGGTCAGAAAATTCACATTTCTACCCATGAATCATTATATTAGTCATATTCAAGCGTTCTTTTTCACTACAAATATTCGTTGGACCATTTGGAATAATGAAACGACAACAGTATTGGAAGAACCAGGTTATCCCTATGTTATCTCTTGTTTTGATAATTTGTATTTATGTATTATATTGTTTTGGTTGTTTTATTTCATTTCTAACCACAATCCAACTATTTCGACCCTCAAAACAAGACCAAATAACCAATGTTTTCTCTCTTTTTTAGAATAAATGGTATTTCCATATGTTTTGTACATAAATCACAAAAAAAAACGATTTCAGGGCTGACAGGCAAATACAAGAGGTCACGTCATGGATATACAGCATCTCAATCTTTTTTCTTTTTTTTTGTTAATTTTTTTTCCCCTTCCACAAGGTTCTTTATTTTCAAAACAATTTCATCATAATTATACAGAACATCCATATATCATATACAAATAATTAAAGAAATAATTTCCATACATAATGGCTTGACACAGATAATAATCATCACGGCCAAAAACTTTTGTGGCAGATAAAAACAAACATTTATGACAAAATTAGTACTTTAAATATATAATTTAAAAAAAATACCAAACATAAAATACATGATCATGTTTATGTTACCACATTTCCAACATTCTCAAAATATTTTCTAAAATGTAACCATTTCTTTTTCAGTTTATTCTCTCTGAGATTTGTTTGGTATATATATTTTTCCATTTCATAATAACGTTTTACAGCTTATAAAATTATATCAAATGATGGTAGTTGATTTCGTAATTTAGCTGAAAATATTTCTTGTCTTACAACCATCAGAACACAGTTGAGTGCATTATTATTGCTACCGCAAAATCCAAACAATTTATTTTGATTTGTAAATTTGATCCTTTCCCCCGTATTACGAAATATCCAGAACTCTAACTTCGACCATACTTCATTAGAATAGTTACAAAAGCAAAAAACATGTATGATAGTTTCATCATTGTTACTACAAAAAGTACACTTCTTGTCAGCCACTACACCAAATCTTAACAAACTGTCCTTCATATATCTATTTAAAATCTTGATTTGAAACCACCTCATGTTGATATCTATTATTGACTGAAATGGAATTTGACAGTACGAACCCCAAATTACATCTTGAAAATCTAAAAAACTTTTCCACTTTGTAAGGGCTTTACATTCTTTTACTTTGTTTTTTAGCAAAGACTGATAAATATGTGAACAACCAACATTTGTTTTCACCACAAGGTGCACCGCTTCGGGAATGATAGGTTCTAAGGCCTTACTAGGAGCTACATGTGTAGTCATTTTAAAACCTGACCGAATTGCATTACAAAGACCATAGTTCATGGAGGAAATTTGTTTGTATGTCAAATCTCCGCTGAAACTCAAAATATGAACAAAAAGAACCATCTATTTTTAGGATGTCATTCACAAAACGTATTCCTCGTAAATTCCAAGCCCCCCAAAATACCACTTTGTCATTTATTTTAATGTGGGGGTTATTCCAGAGAGGTTGACTTGCAATGTCGTCAATAAGAAGTTCGACCAAGTCTCAATCTTGGTTACATAACATCGTAATACAGGTGGCACTGGTGGTATAGACACAGCTTGATGTACCTGTTTATGTACACATGGATTAATGGGGATTAAGGCTCTAGACACTAAGCCTGGGAAAGTGAAGTTCATGATAGCAAAATGAACAAGTCATCAATATAGCAAACACAATATTCATGATTAACTTTGTAGGCATTGTGGTCACCATCAACATCTTCATCACCATTATCATCAACATCATAACGCTCCTCTTCATTAATACCGTCGTCATTATCATCACTCTCACCGTCGTCAGCAACATCACTATCATGACATACACCAAATAATTATCATGCATAATTTAACCCATAAATAATATATTAGTCGTATTCAAGTGTTTCAATGTTCAATGTTTCTCTCTTTTTTTTAGAATAAATGGTACTTCCATATGTTTTGTACATAAATCACACAAAATGTGCGATTTTAGGGCTATGTGTCCGATTGTAATTATATAATTCTTTTCTCTTTTTTTAATAAAGATCGACCCCCCCCCAAAAAAAAAAATCAGGGCAATGTCACTTTTCATTTATCTTCTCTTTCCCTTTCCCTTTCACTTCTCTCTCTTTCTCTATCTTATGTATTTTTGGCGGGAGGGAGGAGGCAAGAGCCCTTCGCCCCCCACCCGATTCCCTCTTTCCCTCTTTTCTTCCTACTCTTCGTCTTTCTTTCCTTTTATATTCTCTTTCCCTTTCCCTTCTCTCGCTCTCTCTCTTTTATTTTATTTTTTGGCGGGGGGGGGGGGGGAGGAGGCAAGAGCCCTTTGCCCCCCACCCGTTTCCCTCTTTTCTTCCTCTTCCTCTTCTTTCTTTCCTTTTATATTCTCTTTCCCTTTCCCTTTCACTTCTCTCTCTTTCTCTATCTTATGTATTTTTGGCGGGAAGGAGGAGGCAAGAGCCCTTCGCCCCCCACCCGATTCCCTCTTTCCCTCTTTTCTTCCTACTCTTCGTCTTTCTTTCCTTTTATATTCTCTTTCCCTTTCCCTTCTCTCTCTCTCTCTCTTTTATTTTATTTTTTGGCGGGGGGGAGGGGGGGGGGGAGGAGGCAAGAGCCCTTCGCCCCCACCCGATTCCCTCTTTCCCTCTTTTCTTCTTACTCTTCTTCTTTCTTTCTTTTTATATTCTCTTTCCCTTTCCCTTCTCTCTCTCTCTCTCTTTTATTTTATTTTTTGGCGGGGGGGGGGGAGGAGGCAAGAGCCCTCCGCCCCCACCCGATTCCCTCTTTCCCTCTTTTCTTCCTACTCTTCGTCTTTCTTTCCTTTTATATTCTCTTTCCCTTTCCCTTCTCTCGCTCTCTCTCTTTTATTTTATTTTTTGGCGGGGGGGGGGGAGGAGGCAAGAGCCCTTTGCCCCCCACCCGTTTCCCTCTTTTCTTCCTCTTCCTCTTCTTTCTTTCCTTTTATATTCTCTTTCCCTTTCCCTTTCACTTCTCTCTCTTTCTCTATCTTATGTATTTTTGGCGGGAGGGAGGAGGCAAGAGCCCTTCGCCCCCACCCGATTCCCTCTTTCCCTCTTTTCTTCCTACTCTTCTTCTTTCTTTCCTTTTATATTCTCTTTCCCTTTCCCTTCTCTCTCTCTTTCTCATTTATTTTGTGGCGGGAGGGGGTGGGGGGAGGCAAGAGCCCTTCGCCCCCCACCCGATTCCCTCTTTCCCTCTTTTCTTCTTACTCTTCTTCTTTCTTTCTTTTTATATTCTCTTTCCCTTTCCCTTCTCTCTCTCTCTCTCTTTTATTTTATTTTTTGGCGGGGGGGGGGGGGGGAGGAGGCAAGAGCCCTCTGCCCCCACCCGATCCCCTCTTTCCCTCTTTTCTTCCTACTCTTCGTCTTTCTTTCCTTTTATATTCTCTTTCCCTTCCCCTTCTCTCTCTCTTTCTCATTTATTTTGTGGCGGGAGGGGGTGGGGGGAGGCAAGAGCCCTTCGCCCCCGTTTCCCTCTTTTCTTCTTCTTCCTCTTCTTTCTCTCCCTTCTCTCTCTCTCTCTCTCTCTCTCTTATTTATTTTTTCAGGCGGGGGGGGGGGGGAGGAGGCAAGAGCCCTTCCCCCGTTTCCCTCTTTGCTTCTTCTTCCTCTTCTCTCTTTCCTTTTATCTTCTCTTTCCCTTTCCTTCTCTCTCTTTCTCTCTCTCATTTCATTTTTGGCGGGGGGGAGGAGGCAAGAGCCCTTCGCCCCCTTTTCCCTCTTTTCTTCTTCTTCATTTCCTTTTATATTCTCTTTCCCTTTCCCTTCTCTCTCTCTCTCTCATTTATTTTTTGGCGGGGGGGGGGAGGCAAGAGCCCTTCGCCCCCGTTTACCTCTTTTCTTTTTCTTTCTCTTCGTTCTTTCCTTTTACATTCCCTTCCCCTTTCCCTTTTTTACTTCTCTCTGTCTCCCCCAACAACATAGTAATAACGAATAAGACCACATTTAATTTATTTAATACATTTTCGATATACTTAAATTGGCAACTATTATCTTTTGTCCCAGATCCTCATTACGGTAGATAACTTCACGCAGGCGCGCGCCCGCACGCAAACCACCATCAGTGCAGTAGGCCTATGCATTTGTATTGTGCTGCGGTTTGGCGTGAAACCTTTGAAAAAGTGCATACTAAAATCAATGTTATTCCGAAAATACTCCCCCAAATACAACAAAATTGACACGAAACAGGTAAGAAACATAACGCCTTTTAAATCATTATCTTTATTTGGACATTTGATTATATATTTACCGAAATTTGGGGTCTGTTTTAGTAGGCTATATTTTGGATACCTTACTACATTAGAAAGGATTCACGATAAAGTAATACAATAGCAACAACCGATTCTTACCAAAGCTAAGCTAGCAAACAGCACAACTAAACAGCAGTACTCAGAAATTCATATGACCATGAGTACGAGTGTGCATGCAATTCGAATCGGCCAAAATCTTGGTCAGATTAAATTCGCCCTACAGACAATTCGCCCAGTATATTTCTCGCGCATATAATTTCTCACGAAATGCATGATTTTGCGTGTTTATATCTAAGGGAAAAGGAATGTCAAAACAATGGATATCTGATACCTTGTCGTTTAGGCCATGTAAAAAGAATATACATGTTTAGCGTCCCCGCCCGTTTCTTTTTGGGGGGCCACCTCCTATTATTTTTTTGATTTTCTTTTTTGTTGTTGATTTTTTTTTTTTAAAGAAAAAAAACATAAAAAACACTGCTACAATGGATCTATTTCTGATTTTAAAAAAAATATTAAAAAATGTCGGCGGCCATCTTGAAAAGTAGCCCGACTAACAGGGAAAATGTACCGAGCGGCCATTTTGAAAGAAAAAAAAAAAAAGGGCCTCCTCCTTTCTATTTTTCCAAAAAACAGGACGCTAAACATGTTTTTTTTTTAATTTGGCCTTATTCCATTGCTCCTTAATTTTCTCTAGCTCTTTCTTTTTGCGTGTAATTCCTAAGGGAGATGACTTTTTCTCAAATCTTACATAGTATTGCCCATTTTTTCCCGAACAATTTGATATCATGTTTATCTCTTTATGACCATTAATAACGAAATGAGCGTCCGTTCAAGGTAAATGTCTGTGCGTGCGAGCTCTTTTAATACATAGCATATGGGCAAAAACATGCCTATACGAAATACAATATTATTAACCGTATAGAACAAATATTATTGCTCGATCTGAAAAGTCAACGGCAAAATGCGTGGGAAAGTAGTGAGCAATAATCGAGCCAGTTGTACATTTCATCGCGCACCAGCTGCTGGTGACCATGACAATGTATATTACGCATATAACAAAATGCGCACTATGAGCGAACTCCATTGTGACGTAACAATCACACCCTAGGCATACTGTTTGCAGTGTATCTCTGTTAATGTTGATCAATTTTCTTCCAAATTTTGATATGTTTTAGCTGAGACAATTTTCAACAAATGCCGTCGCTACGATTTTTCATTTTGACAAAAGCATCATGGCGTATTTTTGCGATTAAAGGAGGCATGTCAATTTTTCACATTTTGCGTGTATTCTCTAAGGGACATGACTTTTTCTCAAATCTGGATTCTACATTCCTGTCTTTTGCGAGCAATATCGCCGTTTTTTTTTCGCTTGGTTTTTGTTGATTTTTTAGTATATTGTAGCTGAGACTATATGCTATCTAAATATTTCCTCATTTTTTCAATCAGATGTTACGATCACGCTTATGATCATGATCATCATCATTATCATAATGATGATAATCATCCCCATCAAAATCTACATGATCATGATTATCATCATCAATATCATTATCATCGTCATCATCATCACCATTATCATCATCATTATCATAATGATGATAATCATCCTCATCAACATCATCATGATCATTATTATCATCATCATGATTATCATTATCGTCATCATGACAATAATGATAATCATGATTAAGTAGTTTATTTTCCATACTTTGTGTCATATTTATTAGGCCTACTTATTTTCATATTTTTTTGCATTAAATTTGATCATGATCATTATGAATCATCATGATAATTTCTCAATATTTCGTTCATCAGTTCAGCACATCAGTTTAGTTCAGTTCATCAGTTCATCCGTTTAGCGCATCAATTCAGTTCATTTCACGACAGTTCAATCTATCACTTCATCAGTTCATTAGTACTTCATTCATCAATTCATATCTCAATACATCATTTTACATTAACATCATTTTATTGGGTAATTGAATTGAAGGTGAGCATGATCATAAGAATTGAAGACAGACCACCTAATTCGTCCCCATGACGAATTAAATTTCTAGTTTATTTTATTTTTCTTATTTTGAACCACTTTTTTGTTAACAAGATAACTTTGAAATGGTTCAACCACATATCTTGAAATTTGGCACACATATGTATAGGCATATGGACAAAAAAAGGTAAGGTTTTCAACCTTGACCTTGACTGATGACGTCATCTAGGCGCCATTTTGTGAAATTTTCTGAAAATCAACTCATGATCATATCTTCATAACCAAAAAGTATTTCTCATTCATATTTAGTATGATCAAGGTCAATATCAGTCCGGTCAATTTCAGATCAAAAAACGCGCGCGTGCGCGTACGTCCGCGCGTCAGTGCGCGCGCAAAATTTTTAAATGCTCAAAATCGTCTCAAATTTATTTTGCATACGTTTCAGGTCATTTTAAGCATTTTATAAAAAATCGCGCGTACGAGCATGCGCGCGCGTTTTCGCGCGTAACTCCATTACAAAACATAGAATCGCCATTTTTTTTTCTTTCATGATATTTCTCACATTTTTTCAAGGAATTTGATACCATGTTTATCTCTTTATGACCATTATTAACAAGATGAGCGTAAATTCAAGATAAATGTCAGTGCGCGAGTGCTCTTTTAATACATAGCATATATGGGCAAAAACATGCCTATACAAAATCCGTTATAGCTCTTTGGAATGAGCCGTGACCTTCAATTTGTTTTTATATTCAGATAGAGTATGAGTCGGAGATATGATTTCATGTCTCATTTGGCCATTAAGTGTATCGTGACATCATCATAATGGCCTTGGAACTCAAAATACGAATTTGCATATTATGACGTCAGCATATTTATGGAAAATTGATTGTATCTCTGTAAATATTGATCGATTTTCTTCCAAATTTTGATATGTTGTAGCTAAGACAATTCTCTACAAGCTCAGTTATCACCATTTTTCATTTTGATGACGTCATCATAGTGAAAATTACGATTAAAGGGCACATATCAGAAATTTCTTAAGTTGCGTATTATGCCTATTGAAGGTGAATTTCGTTCACATCATTAATCTACATGACATTGTTTTTTAGCAGTATCTCGCTTATTTTTGTTCTATTTTGTCTCAAATTTTAGTTGATCAGCCCACCTATACTTGTTCCAAACAAGTATTATATGTCTAGTTTATTTTTTTTATTTTGAACCACTTTTTTGTTAGCAAGATAACTTGACAATGGCTCAATCAAATAACTTGAAATTTGGCACACATATGTATAGGCATATGAACAAAGCAAGGTAAGGTTTTCAATCTTGACCTTGACTGATGACGTCATCTAGGTGCCATTTTGTGAAATTTACTGAAAATAAACTCATGATCATATCTTCATAACCAAAAGGTATTTCTCATTCATATTTATTATGATCAAGGTCAATATCAGTCCAGTCAATTTCAGGTCAAAAAACGCGCGCGTGCGCGTACGTCCGCGCGTCAATGCGCGCGCAAAATTTTTAAATGCTCAAAATCGTCTCAAATTTATTTTGCATACGTTTCAGGTCATTTTAAGCATTTTATAAAAAATCGCGCGTACGAGCATGCGCGCGCGTTTTCGCGCGTAACACCATTACAAAACATAGAATCGCCCTTTTTTTTCTTTCATGATATTTCTCATATTTTTTCAAGGAATTTGATACCATGTTTATCTCTTTATGACCATTATTAACAAGATGAGCGTAAATTCAAGATAAATGTCAGTGCGCGCGTGCTCTTTTAATACATAGCATATATGGGCAAAAACATGCCTATACAAAATCCGTTATAGCTCTTTGGAATGAGCCGTGACCTTCAATTTGTTTTTATATTCAGATAGAGTATGAGTCGGAGATATGATTTCATGTCTCATTTGGCCATTAAGTGTATCGTGACATCATCATAATGGCCTTGGAACTCAAAATACGAATTTGCATATTATGACGTCAGCATATTTATGGAAAATTGATTGTATCTCTGTAAATATTGATCGATTTTCTTCCAAATTTTGATATGTTGTAGCTAAGACAATTCTCTACAAGCTCAGTCATCACCATTTTTCATTTTGATGACGTCATCATAGTGAAAATTACGATTAAAGGGCACATATCAGAAATTTCTTAAGTTGCGTATTATGCCTATTGAAGGTGAATTTCGTTCACATCATTAATCTACATGACATTGTTTTTTAGCAGTATCTCGCTTATTTTTGTTCTATTTTGTCTCAAATTTTAGTTGATCAGCCCACCTATACTTGTTCCAAACAAGTATTATATGTCTAGTTTATTTTTTTTATTTTGAACCACTTTTTTGTTAGCAAGATAACTTGACAATGGCTCAATCAAATAACTTGAAATTTGGCACACATATGTATAGGCATATGAACAAAGCAAGGTAAGGTTTTCAATCTTGACCTTGACTGATGACGTCATCTAGGTGCCATTTTGTGAAATTTACTGAAAATAAACTCATGATCATATCTTCATAACCAAAAGGTATTTCTCATTCATATTTATTATGATCAAGGTCAATATCAGTCCAGTCAATTTCAGGTCAAAAAACGCGCGCGTGCGCGTACGTCCGCGCGTCAATGCGCGCGCAAAATTTTTAAATGCTCAAAATCGTCTCAAATTTATTTTGCATACGTTTCAGGTCATTTAAAGCATTTTATAAAAAATCGCGCGTACGAGCATGCGCGCGCGTTTTCGCGCGTAACACCATTACAAAACATAGAATCGCCCTTTTTTTTTCTTTCATGATATTTCTCACATTTTTTCAAGGAATTTGATACCATGTTTATCTCTTTATGACCATTATTAACAAGATGAGCGTAAATTCAAGATAAATGTCAGTGCGCGAGTGCTCTTTTAATACATAGCATATATGGGCAAAAACATGCCTATACAAAATCCGTTATAGCTCTTTGGAATGAGCCGTGACCTTCAATTTGTTTTTATATTCAGATAGAGTATGAGTCGGAGATATGATTTCATGTCTCATTTGGCCATTAAGTGTATCGTGACATCATCATAATGGCCTTGGAACTCAAAATACGAATTTGCATATTATGACGTCAGCATATTTATGGAAAATTGATTGTATCTCTGTAAATATTGATCGATTTTCTTCCAAATTTTGATATGTTGTAGCTAAGACAATTCTCTACAAGCTCAGTCATCACCATTTTTCATTTTGATGACGTCATCATAGTGAAAATTACGATTAAAGGGCACATATCAGAAATTTCTTAAGTTGCGTATTATGCCTATTGAAGGTGAATTTCGTTCACATCATTAATCTACATGACATTGTTTTTTAGCAGTATCTCGCTTATTTTTGTTCTATTTTGTCTCAAATTTTAGTTGATCAGCCCACCTATACTTGTTCCAAACAAGTATTATATGTCTAGTTTATTTTTTTTATTTTGAACCACTTTTTTGTTAGCAAGATAACTTGACAATGGCTCAATCAAATAACTTGAAATTTGGCACACATATGTATAGGCATATGAACAAAGCAAGGTAAGGTTTTCAATCTTGACCTTGACTGATGACGTCATCTAGGTGCCATTTTGTGAAATTTACTGAAAATAAACTCATGATCATATCTTCATAACCAAAAGGTATTTCTCATTCATATTTATTATGATCAAGGTCAATATCAGTCCAGTCAATTTCAGGTCAAAAAACGCGCGCGTGCGCGTACGTCCGCGCGTCAATGCGCGCGCAAAATTTTTAAATGCTCAAAATCGTCTCAAATTTATTTTGCATACGTTTCAGGTCATTTTAAGCATTTTATAAAAAATCGCGCGTACGAGCATGCGCGCGCGTTTTCGCGCGTAACACCATTACAAAACATAGAATCGCCCTTTTTTTTCTTTCATGATATTTCTCATATTTTTTCAAGGAATTTGATACCATGTTTATCTCTTTATGACCATTATTAACAAGATGAGCGTAAATTCAAGATAAATGTCAGTGCGCGCGTGCTCTTTTAATACATAGCATATATGGGCAAAAACATGCCTATACAAAATCCGTTATAGCTCTTTGGAATGAGCCGTGACCTTCAATTTGTTTTTATATTCAGATAGAGTATGAGTCGGAGATATGATTTCATGTCTCATTTGGCCATTAAGTGTATCGTGACATCATCATAATGGCCTTGGAACTCAAAATACGAATTTGCATATTATGACGTCAGCATATTTATGGAAAATTGATTGTATCTCTGTAAATATTGATCGATTTTCTTCCAAATTTTGATATGTTGTAGCTAAGACAATTCTCTACAAGCTCAGTCATCACCATTTTTCATTTTGATGACGTCATCATAGTGAAAATTACGATTAAAGGGCACATATCAGAAATTTCTTAAGTTGCGTATTATGCCTATTGAAGGTGAATTTCGTTCACATCATTAATCTACATGACATTGTTTTTTAGCAGTATCTCGCTTATTTTTGTTCTATTTTGTCTCAAATTTTAGTTGATCAGCCCACCTATACTTGTTCCAAACAAGTATTATATGTCTAGTTTATTTTTTTTATTTTGAACCACTTTTTTGTTAGCAAGATAACTTGACAATGGCTCAATCAAATAACTTGAAATTTGGCACACATATGTATAGGCATATGAACAAAGCAAGGTAAGGTTTTCAATCTTGACTTTGACTGATGACGTCATCTAGGTGCCATTTTGTGAAATTTACTGAAAATAAACTCATGATCATATCTTCATAACCAAAAGGTATTTCTCATTCATATTTATTATGATCAAGGTCAATATCAGTCCAGTCAATTTCAGGTCAAAAAACGCGCGCGTGCGCGTACGTCCGCGCGTCAATGCGCGCGCAAAATTTTTAAATGCTCAAAATCGTCTCAAATTTATTTTGCATACGTTTCAGGTCATTTTAAGCATTTTATAAAAAATCGCGCGTACGAGCATGCGCGCGCGTTTTCGCGCGTAACACCATTACAAAACATAGAATCGCCCTTTTTTTTTCTTTCATGATATTTCTCATATTTTTTCAAGGAATTTGATACCATGTTTATCTCTTTATGACCATTATTAACAAGATGAGCGTAAATTCAAGATAAATGTCAGTGCGCGAGAGCTCTTTTAATACATAGCATATATGGGCAAAAACATGCCTATACAAAATCCGTTATAGCTCTTTGGAATGCACCGGGATCCTCAATTTTTTTTCATATTTAGATAGAGTATGAGTCGGAAATATGATTCCATGTCTCATTTGGCCATTCAGTGTATCGTGACATCATCACAATGGCCTTGGAACTCAAAATACGAATTTGCATATTATGACGTCAGCATATTTATGTAAAATTGATTGTATCTCTGTAAATATTGATCAATTTTCTTCAAAATTTCGATATGTTGTAGCTAAGACAATTCTCTACAAGCGCAGTATTAACCATTTTTCATTTTGATGACGTCATCATAGTAAAAATTTTGATTAAAGGCCTCATGTCAAAAACTTCATAATTTGCGTGTTATGCCTATAGAAGGTGAATTTAGTTCACGTTATGAATCTACATGATATTGTCTTTTAAGAATTTGTAAGCAGTATGTCGCTTATTTTTGCTCTATTTTGTCTCAAATTTTAGTTGACCAGCCCACCTATACTTGTTCCAAACAAGTATTATATGTCTAGTTATTTATTTATCAGGTGGGCTGTATCTAATACAGACCACCTTATATTTTTGTTAAAATCGCCTTTATTATTTATCAGGTGGGCTGTATCTAATACAGACCACCTTATATTTTTGTTAAAATCGTCTTTATTTATTTATTTATTTTTCTTATTTCGACCCACTTTTTGTTAGCAAGATAACTTAAAAAAAGCTTAATCAAATAACTTGAAATTTGGCACACATATGTATAGGCATATGGAGAAACCACAGTAAGGTTTTCAACCTTGACCTTGACTGATGACGTCATCTAGGCGCCATTTTGTGAAATTTTCTGAAAATCAACTCTTGATCATATCTTCATAACCAAAAGTCATTTCTCGTTCATATTTATCATGATCAAGGTCAATATCAATCCGGTCAATTTCAGGTCTAAAAACGCGCGCGTGCGCGTACGTCCGCGCGTCAGTGCGCGCGCAAAAAATGTAAATGCTCAAAATCGTCTCAAATTTATTTTGCATACGTTTTAGGTCATTTTAAGCATTTTATAAAAAATCGCGCGTACGAGCATGCGCGCGCGTTTTCGCGCGTAACACCATTACAAAACATAGAATCGCAATTTTTTTTTCTTTCATGATATTTCTCATATTTTTTCGAGGAATTTGTTTTATGTTTATCTCTTTATGACCATTAATAACAAGATGAGCGTCAATTAAAGATAAATGTCAGTGCGCGCGAGCTCTTTTAATACATAGCATATATGGGCAAAAACATGCCTATACAAATTCCATTATAGCTCTTTGAAATGAACCGTGACCTTCAATTTGTTTTCATATTTAGATAGAGTATGAGTCGGAGATATGATTCCATGTCTCATTTGGCCATTAAGTGTATCTTGACATCATCATAATGGCCTTGGAACTCAAAATACGAATTTGCATATTATGACGTCAGCATATTTATAGGAAATTGATTGTATCTCTGTAAATATTGATCGATTTTCTTCCAAATTTCGATATGTTGTAGCAAAGACAATTCTCTACAAGCGCAGTAATAACCATTTTTCATTTTGATGACGTCATCATAGTGAAAATTTTGATTAAAGGCCTCATGTCAAAAACTTCATAATTTGCGTGTTATGCCTATAGAAGGTGAATTTAGTTCACGTTATGAATCTACATGATATTGTTTTTTAAGAATTTGTAAGCAGTATGTCGCTTATTTTTGCTCTATTTTGTCTCAAATTTTAGTTGACCAGCCCACCTATACTTGTTCCAAACAAGTATTATATGTCTAGTTATTTATTTATTTTTCTTATTTCGACCCACTTTTTTGTTAGCATGATAACTTTGTAATGGTTCATTCAAATGCTTTGAAATATAGCACACATATGCATAGGTATATGGACATGACACAGTAAGGTTTTCAACCTTGGCTTTGACTGATGACGTCATCTAGGCGCCATTTTGTGAAATTTTCTGAAAATTTACTCATGATCATATCTTCATAACCAAAAGGTATTTCTCATTTATATTTATCATGATCAAGGTCAATATCAGTCCGGTCAATTTCATGTCCAAAAACGCGCGCGTGCGCGTACGTCCGCGCGTCAGTGCGCGCGCAAAAAAATTTAGTGCTCAAAATCGTCTCAAATTTTTTTTGCATACGTTTCAGGTCATTTTAAGCATTTTATAAAAAATCGCGCACGCGCGCATGCGGGCGCGTTTTCGCGCGTAACACCATTACAAAACATAGAATCGCCATTTTTTTTCTTTTATGACATTTCTCATATTTTTCGAGGAATTTGATACCATGTTTATCTCTTTATGACCTTTAATAACAAGATGAGCGTCAATTCAAGATAAATGTCTGTGCGCGCGAGCTCTTTTAATACATAGCATATATGGGCAAAAACATGCCTATACAAAATCCATTATAGCTCTTTGAAATGAACCGTGACCTTCAATTTGTTTTCATATTTAGATAGAGTATGAGTCGGAGATATGATTCCACGTCTCATTTGGCCATTAAGTGTATCGTGACATCATCATAATGGCCTTGGAACTCAAAATACGTATTTGCATATTATGACGTCAGCATATTTATGGAAAATTGACTGTATCCCTGTAAATATTGATCAATTTTCTTCCGAATTTCGATATGTTGTAGCTAAGATAATTCTCTACAAGTTTAATAATAACCATTTTTCATTTTGATGATGTCATCAGAGTAAAAATTACGATTAAAGGGCACATATCAGAAATTTCTTAAGTTGCGTGTCATGACTATAGAAGGTGAATTTCGTTCACGTAATGAATCTACATGATATTGTTTTTTTTTTAAAAATAAGCAGTATCTCGCTTATTTTTGCTCTATTTTGTTTTCAAATTTTAGTTGACCAGCCCACCTATACTTGTTCCAAACAAGTATTATATGTCTAGTTTATTAAATATTTTTCTTATTTCTAACCACTTTTTTGTTAGCAAGATAACTTGAAAATGGCTCGATCAAATGCCTTGAAATTTGGCACACATATGTATAGGCATATGTACAAAGCACAATAACGTTTTCAACATTGACCTTCACTGATGACGTCATCTAGGCGCCATTTTGTAAAAATCAACTCATGATCATATCTTCATAACCAAAAGCTAATTCTCATTCATATTTATCACGATTGAGGTCAATATCCGTCCGGTCAATTTCAGGTCAAATAACGCGCACGTGCGCGTACGTCCGCGCGTCAATGCGCGCGCAAAATGTTAAAATGCTCAAAATCGTCTCAAAATCATTTTGCATACGTTTTAGGCCATTCTAAGCATTTTATAAAAAATCGCGCACAAGCACATGCGCGCGCGTTTTCGCGCGTAAAACTATTACACAACATAGAATCGCCATTTTTTTTCTTTCATAATATTGCACATATTTTTACAAACAAATTGATACCATGTTTATCTCTTTATGACTATTAATAACGGAAGGATCACCCGTTTAACATAAATTTCCGTGCGCGCGAGCTCTTGTAATACATATCATAAATGGGCAAAAAGATGCCTATACAAAATCCATTGTAGCTCTTTAGGATGCAAGGTGACCCCAATTTTTTTCTTCTTATTGTGATAGAATATCAATTGGAGATATGATTTCAAGTCTCATTTGACCCTTACTTTTCTCATGACGTCATCATAATGGCCTCCGAACTCATAATTTCAATTTGCATATTATGATGATAGCATATTTTTCAAAAATTGATTGCATCTCTGTAAATATTGATCGATTTTCTTCCAATTTTGGTATATTCTAGCTGAGACAATTCATTACAAATGTAGTTAACAACATTTTTCATTTTTGACAAAGGAATCATAGCGTATTTTTGCGATTAAAGGAGGCATGTCAATTTTTCACTTTTTGCGTGTATTCTCTATGGGACATGACTTTTTCTCAAAACTGGATTCTACATTCCCGTCTTTCGCGAGCAATATCTCCGTCGTTTTAGCTTCGTTTACGCTGAACTTTGAGTATGATGTAGCTGAGACAATTAGCTATCTCAAATGTGCCCTTCATTTTGTCTAAAATGTTAGTTGGACCAGCCCACCTATACTTGTTCCAAACAAGTATTACAAATCTAGTTTATTTTTCTTATTTCGACCCACTTTTTTGTTAGCATGATAACTTTGAAATGGTTCAATCAAATGCTTTGATATTTGGCACACATATGTATAGGCATATGGACAAAACACAGTAAGATTTTCAACCTTGACCTTGACTGATGACGTCATCTAGGCGCCATTTTGTGAAATTTTCCGAAAATAAACTCATGATCATATCTTCATAACCAAAAGGTATTTCTCATTCATATTTATTATGATCAAGGTCAATATCAGTCCAGTCAATTTCAGGTCAAAAAACGCGCGCGTGCGCGAAAGTCCGTGCGTCAGTGCGCGCGCAAAATTTTTAAATGCTCAAAATCGTCTCCAATTTTTTTTGCATACGTTTCAGGTCATTTTAAGCATTTTATAAAAAATCGCGCGTACGAGCATGCGCGCGCGTTTTCGCGCGTAACACTATTACAAAACATAGAATCGCCATTTTTTTTTCTTTCATGATATTTCTCATATTTTTTCAAGGAATTTGATACCATGTTTATCTCTTTATGACCATTATTAACAAGATGAGCGTAAATTCAAGATAAATGTCAGTGCGCGCGAGCTCTTTTAATACATGGCATATATGGGCAAAAACATGCCTAAACAAAATCCGTTATAGCTCTTTGGAATGCACCGGGATCCTAATTTTGTTTTCATATTTAGATAGAGTATGAGTCGGAAATATGATTCCATGTCTCATTTGGCCAATAAGTGTATCGTGACATCATCACAATGGCCTTGGAACTCAAAATACGAATTTGCATATGATGACGTCAGCATATTTATGTAAAATTGATTGTATCTCTGTAAATATTGATCAATTTTCTTCAAAATTTCGATATGTTGTAGCTAAGACAATTCTCTACAAGCGCGGTAATAACCATTTTTCATTTTGATGACGTCATCATAGTGAAAATTTTGATTAAAGGCCTCATGTAAAAAACTTCATAATTTGCGTGTTATGCCTATAGAAGTTGAATTTAGTTCACGTTATGAATCTACATGATATTGTTTTTTAAGAATTTGTAAGCAGTATGTCGCTTATTTTTGCTCTATTTTGTCTCAAATTTTAGTTGACCAGCCCACCTATACTTGTTCCAAACAAGTATTATATGTCTAGTTATTTATTTATTTTTCTTAATTCTCGCCACTTTTTTGTTAGCAAGATAACTTTGAAATGGTTCATTCAAATACTTTGATATTTGGCACACATATGTATAGGCATATGGATAAAACACGGTAAGGTTTTCAACCTTGACCTTGACTGATGACGTCATCTAGGCGCCATTTTGTGAAATTTTCTGAAAATAAACTCATGATCATATCTTCATAACCAAAAGGTATTTCTTATTCATATTTATTATGATCAAGGTCAATATCAGTCCAGTCAATTTCAGGTCAAAAAACGCGCACGTGCGCGTACGTCCGCGCGTTTGTGCGCGCGCAAAATTTTTAAATGCTCAAAATCATCTTAAATTTATTTTGCATACGTTTTAGGTCATTTTAAGCATTTTATAAAAAATCGCGCGTACGAGCATGCGCGCGCGTTTTCGCGCGTAACACCATTACAAAACATAGAATCGCCATTTTTTTTTCTTTCACGATATTTCTCATATTTTTTCAAGGAATTTGATACCATGTTTATCTCTTTATGACCATTATTAACAAGATGAGCGTAAATTCAAGATAAATGTCAGTGCGCGCGAGCTCTTTTAATACATAGCATATATGGGCAAAAACATGCCTATACAAAATCCGTTATAGCTCTTTGGAATGCACCGGAATCCTCAATTTGTTTTCATATTTAGATAGAGTATGAGTCGGAGATATGATTCCATGTCTCATTTGGCCATTAAGTGTATCGTGACATCATCACAATGGCCTTGGAACTCAAAATACGAATTTGCATATTATGACGTCAGCATATTTATGTAAAATTGATTGTATCTCTGTAAATATTGATCAATTTTCTTCAAAATTTTGATATGATGTAGCTAAGACAATTCTCTACAAGCGCAGTAGTAACCATTTTTCATTTTGATGACGTCATCATAGTCAAAATTTTGATTAAAGGCCTCATGTCAAAAACTTCATAATTTGTGTGTTATGCCTATAGAAGGTGAATTTAGTTCACGTTATGAATCTACATGATATTGTTTTTTAAGAATTTGTAAGCAGTTTGTCGCTTATTTTTGCTCTATTTGTCTCAAATTTTAGTTGACCAGCCCACCTATACTTGTTCCAAACAAGTATTATATGTCTAGTTAGGTGGTCTGTCAACGACAGATCACCTATTGTTTTCGTCAGAATTTTCTTTCATTTATTTATTAGGTGGTCTGTTGAAAACAGATCACCTATTGTTTTCGTCAGAATTTTCTTTCTTATTTATTTATTTATTCTTTATTTTTATTTCCTACACTTTTTTGTTAACAAGATAACTCAAGATCAGTTTATTTAATTTCGTTCAATTTTGGCACAGTTATAGGTCATTGCCATAACACGTTCCAGTAACCTTTTCAAAGTCATCAGGTTATCGTGACGTCATCCAGGCGCCATTTTGTGAAATCACGTTATCCATCATATCTTCATGATGCATAAGCAAAGGTCATTCATATTCATATCACATATACTTCAGGTCAAGGGTCAATAAGTCATGTCATCAAAGGTCACATAAAGGTCATGACGCGCACGTACGCGCGCGTCAAAATTTTAAAATGCTCAAAATCACTCAACTATTAAAGGAGAGTACGAATCAGGTCATTTTAAGCATTTCAAAATTTTCCGTCCGTAAGTGTCCCCGCGCGCGTTGCGCGCGCGCACAGCGCGCGGAAAACGTCAAATTCAAATTTTCTACATGATTTAGATTCCTCTTACCGTAAATGACAATTTACATTAATTTCAGTCACTCTTGACCTTTCATAAGGCCGTGAGCGCGCGTCAAAGTTCAAAATCCGCGCGTGCTGCTATGGACAATATAATGCAAATTTGATCAAAAACATGCCATTTTAAAAATCAAAATAGCTCTTCAGATAGTCCATTGACCCCAACTTTTATATCATGGTTAGAAAAAGCATGAGTTGGAGATAAGATTTCATTTCTCATTTGACCCTCAATTAACTCATGACGTCATCATAATGGCCTCCGAACTCAAAATTTCAATTTGCATATTATGACGTCAGCAGATTTTGGAAAATTGATTGTATCTCTGTAAATGTTGATCAATTTTCTTTCAAATTTTGATATGATCTACCTGAGACAATTCTCTACAAAGGCAGTCATCACAATATTTCATTTTGACAAAGGTATCATGGCGTATTTTTGCGATTAAAGGTGGCATGTCAATTTTTCACATTATGCGTGTATTCTCTATGGGACATGACTTTTTCTCAAAACTGGATTTTACATCCTGTCTTTTGCGAGCAATATCTCCGTCGTTTTAGCTGTGTTTTCGCTGAGCTTCGAGTATGATGTAGCTGAGAAAATAAGCTATCACAAGTGTGCCCTTTATTTTTCGATCAGATGCCGGGATCATGCTCATATTTCACTTACAAAGTGGGATTTGTGAATTCTATTTTCCGTTTACGTGTAATCTCTATAGGAAATGTTTTGGCATATCGGTAACGCACTTGACTTCCGACCTCGAGGTCCCTGGTTCGAGTCCGGGAGTTCCAACAATTTTTTTTCTTCACTTTTTTTTTCTTTTTTGACTTTTCAATGATCATAAAATTGAAAACAGACCACCTAATTCGTCCCCATGACGAATTAAATTTCTAGTTTATTTATTATTATTCTTTATTTTTATTTATTTCTTCACACTTTTTTGTTCACAGGATAACTCAAGATCGGTTCAATCAATTTCCTTCAATTTTGGCACAGTCATAGGTCATTGTCATGAGACGTGACAGTAACCTTTTCAAGGTCATCAAGTCTTCATGACGTCATCAAGGCGCCATTTTTTTTTTTTTGGTACTTTATACTCAGGATCATATCTTCATAACGGAAAGACATTTCTCATTCATATTTATCATGATTAAGGTCAATGTCCGTCCGGTCAATTTCAGGTCAAAAAACGCGCGCGCATGCGTACTTCCGCGCGTTAGCGCGCACGCAAAAAATAAAAATGCTCTAAATCGTCTCAAATTAATTTTGCATACGTTTCAGGCCATTTTAAGCGTTTCGCAAAAAAACGCGCACACACACATGCGCGCGCGTTTTCACCCGTACTGGTATTTTTCAACATAAAATCGCCAAATTTTCTCTGTCATCATATTTGGCACTTTTCTCCAAGCATGTTGATACCTTGTTCACCTTTTTATGCTCAGTAATAACGGAATGAGCGTCCGTTTAAAAAATTGTCCGTGCGTGCGAGCTCTTGTAATACATAGCATACATGGGCAAAAACATGCCTATACAAAATCCATTGTAGCGCTTTAGGATGCAAAGTGAATCCAATTTCTTTTTCATATTTTGATAGAATATGAATTGGAGATATGATTTCATGTCACATTCGACCCTCAATTAACTCATGACGTCATCATAATGGCCTCCGAACTCAAAATTTTAATTTGCATATTATGACATCATCATATTTTTGAAAAATTGATTGTATCTCTGTAAATATTGATAAATTTTCATCCAAAATTTGATATGTTTTAGCTGAGACAATTTTCTACAGATGCAGTAATCACGAATTTTCATTTTGACGAAAGCATCATGGCGTATTTTTGCGATTAAAGGAGGCATGTCAATTTTTTACATTTTGCGTGTATTATCTATGGGACATGCCTTTTTCTGAAAACTGGATTCTACATTCCCGTCTTTCACGAGCAATATCTCCGTTGTCTTAGCTTCGTTTACGCTGAGCATCGAGTATGTTGTAGCTGAGACAATAAGCTATCACAAGTGTGCCATTTATTTCTCGATCAGATGCCGGGATCATGCTCATATTTCACTTGCAAAGTGGGATTTGAGAATTTCATTTTCCGTTTACGTGTAATCGCTATGGGAAATGTTTTGGTATATCGGTAACGCACTTGACTTCGGACCTCGAGATCCCTGGTTCGAGTCCGGGAGTCTCCAACAATTTTTTTTTCTCACTTTTTTTTCTTTTTGACCTTTCACTGTACCATCTCCTTTGAATATTAAAACACATAGAATCGCAAATAATGTAATAAACAACCATATTTACTTTATTATTACCCTATTATCACTTGATCTATTACTTTTTGCGTGTAATCCTTATGGGAGATGACGTTTTCTCAATCTGGATTCTACATTCATGTCTTTTGCGGGCAATATCGCCGTTATTTCAGCTCTATTTTTGTCGATTTTTGAGTATGTTGTAGCTGAGACTATACGCTATCTAAATGTCCCCTCATTTTTTTCAATCAGATGTCATCATGGTCTGTTGATGATGATCATCAACATCACCATGTTCATCATCATCGTCATCACCATTACTATCAAGATCATCATCATCATGATCATCATCATGATCATCATTGTTTACATGTCTATATAACTTCTACCTTTTTCAATATAGTACATATTATAATCTATCATAAGACTTGAAGACAGACCACCTTATTCGTCCTCGTGACGAATTCAATTCTAGTTATTTATTTATTTTTCTTAATTCTCGCCACTTTTTTGTTAGCAAGATAACTTGAAATTGTCTAAATCAAATCACTTGAAATTTGGCACATATATGTATAGGCATATAGAGAAATGACAAAAATGTTTTCAACCTTGACCTTGACTGATGACGTCATCTAGGCGCCATTTTGTGAAATTTTCTGAAAATCAACTCATGATCATATCTTCATAACCAAAAGTAATTTCTCATTCATATTTATCATGATCAAGGTCAATATCAGTCCGGTCAATTTCAGGTCAAAAAACGCGCGTGTGCGCGAAAGTCCGCGCGTCAGTGCGCGCGCAAAATTTTTAAATGCTCAAAATCGTCTCAATTTTTTTTTGCATACGTTTCAGGTCATTTTAAGCATTTTATAAAAAATCGCGCGTACGACCATGCGCGCGCGTTTTCGCGCGTAACACCATTACAAAACATAGAATCGCCATTTTTTTTGTTTTCATGATATTTCTCATATTTTTTCAAGGAATTTGATACCATGTTTATCTCTTTATGACCATTATTAACAAGATGAGCGTAAATTCAAGATAAATGTCAGTGCGCGCGAGCTCTTTTAATACATAGCATATATGGGCAAAAACATGCCTATACAAAATTCGTTATAGCTCTTTGGAATGCACCGGGATCCTCAATTTTTTTTCATATTTAGATAGAGTATGAGTCGGAAATATGATTCCATGTCTCATTTGGCCATTATGTGTATCGTGACATCATCACAATGGACTTGGAACTCAAAATACGAATTTGCATATTATGACGTCAGCATATTTATGTAAAATCGATTGTATCTCTGTAAATATTGATCAATTTTCTACAAAATTTCGATATGTTGTAGCTAAGACAATTCTCTACAAGCGCAGTAATAATCATTTTTCATTTTGATGACGTCATCATAGTGAAAATTTCGATTAAAGGCCTCATGTCAGAAATTTCATAATTCGGGTGTAATGCCTATAGAAGGTGAAGTCATGAATCTACATGATATTGATTTTTAAGAATTTTTAAGCAGTATCTCGCTTATTTTTGCTCTGTTTTGTCTCAAATTTTAGTTGACCAGCCCACCTATATTTGTTCCAAACAAGTATTATAAGTCTAGTTTATTTTTCTTATTTCGACCCACTTTTTTGTTAGCAAGATTACTTGAAAATGGTTGAATCAAATACCTTGAAATTTGGCACACATATGTATAGGCATATGGACAAAACACAGTAAGGTTTTCAACCTTGACCTTGACTGATGACGTCATCTAGGCGCCATTTTGTGAAATTTTCTGAAAATAAACTCATGATCATATCTTCATAACCAAAAAAGTATTTTTCATTCATATTTATTATGATTAAGGTCAATATCAGTCCAGTCAATTTCAGGTCAAAAAACGCGCGCGTGCGCGTACGTCCGCGCGTCAGTGCGCGCGCAAAAATTTTAACTGCTCAAAATCGTCTCAAATTTATTTTGCATACGTTTCAGGTCATTTTAAGCATTTTATAAAAAATCGCGCGAAAGATCATGCGCGCGCGTTTTCGCGCGTAACACCATTACAAAACATAGAATCGCCATTTTTTTTTCTTTCATGATATTTCTCATATTTTTTCGAGGAATTTGATACCATGTTTATCTCTTTATGACCATTTGTTTGTTTGATTGATTTTATTTCTGCGTTCAAAAATATACAAATTCAAAGTCAAAGTACAAAATTTCGAACAATAACAAATACAATGAATACAATGTTTACAAAAGTAATTAAATGAAAAATCATGTACAATTATATCATTCGATAAACATGTACGAAGCATACAATAACATAAGAATTATGAAATATTTTCAATAAATTAGAGAGGTAATTTGGAACGCAGGAGACCACCATCGTGAGCGGTTAGGCTGGAAATGGATGGCGGCCTCGTAAAAGAATTGGCGACATAACTCTCTTCGAAAAACTGAGTGATCAAGAGGGTGCGGTGCAAGTGCAGGTGCAGTGAGCAGTTGCATGATAAAGAATAAATAAGTCACGGTTTTGTTATACTAATTTAAAGAGAGGGGAGCATATGATTGTATTATTTGTCGTTTAAGTGTAGCTTTTAAGGAGTAGATGGTTGAACAAGACTTTATGTTGTCGGGTACATCATTCCAAATGTCCGGGCCAGAATGTCTAACAGATTTGTGTGTTATTGATAATTTGGGGTTTGTAAGATGGAAGTTTCCAGATATGCGAGTAGAGTATGAATGAACGGAATGATTAAACCTAAACATGTTATCAAAGGATGGTGGAAGCAGATTATTAATGTACTTAAACATAATAACTGCTACTTGAGTAGTGTTCAGATCGAATTTTTTTAGTGTTTTAAGTTTATAGAATAAAGGATCAGTGTGAGCTAAGAAATGCGAACCTGTACAAATACGTATGGCTTTCTTTTGTAGTTTGAAAATAGAATTAATTTTTGTCGAACCACAATTTGCCCATACACTATTACAATATGTTATATACGGGAGAACTAGCGAATTATATAGTAGGAATAAGGTTGCATGGGGTAGAAGAAACTTTAACTTGGAGATTATTCCAATACTTTTGGAAATGCACATTGTAACTTGATCATTCCAAGTCAAGGCTTCATCTATAAGAACACCCAAAAACTTGGAATTAGTTTTCTTCTCTAGTAGCATACCATCGATTTTAATATATATAGGTGTTTCTGTATTATGAGAATGATGTTTAAAATACATGAAATTAGTCTTTTTTGTATTAAGTGAAAGTTTATTGGATTTAAACCAATCTGATACTTTGTTAATTTCATAATTCAAAGTATTGTTTAACATATTAAGATCTTTATGGGAATAAAAGATATTTGTATCATCGGCAAATAAGATAAAAGAAAGAAGGGGGGATGTATTGATAATATCATTTACATAAAGAAGAAATAACAGTGGACCTAAGATGGAGCCTTGAGGAACACCGCATTGAATTAAAAGAGGATCAGAATCATAACTATTAAATGTAACATATTGTCTTCTGTTTGTTAAATAATCTTTAAACCATAAGAGTGGCTGACCCCGAATTCCATAATGACTGAGTTTGGAGAGTAGAATAGCGTGATTGAGCGTATCAAATGCTTTACTCAAGTCACAGAATATACCTATAACATGCTCTTTGTTAGCTATGGCACTTGTAATTTTGTCATAAATTTGAATTAATGCTAAGTCAGTTGAGTAATTTTTTCTGAAGCCATATTGATTTGAATTGAGTATTTTGTGTTTAGTGATAAATTTGTGTAGCCTATTATAAACGATCTTTTCTAAGACTTTGGATATACTTGGAAGTAGGGAAATTGGACGATAGTTACTAATTTCGTGAGGATCATCTTTTTTTGAGAATGGGGTTGACTTTAGCTAGTTTTAATAGATCAGGGAAAACACCTTGCGATAACGAGTGATTAAATATGTGAGTTAAAGGCTTTGCAAGTGGATACATTATTTCTTTTAGGAGAAACATACTTATTTTATCAAAACCGTGCGATTTTGAGTTGTTAAGAGATTGGGTAATGTTAATAATTTCGCTAGGATTTGTCGGATTTAAAAAGAGAGACTCTTGGTTTTGATTGGAAAGATAGTCTTTAAAGTGAGCGTGAGTTCTATTAATTTTGCTGGCGAGTTCAGGGCCGATATTCGTAAAAAATGAGTTAAATGAATTTGCATGAAGACTAGGATCATGTATTTTAGTGCTATTTAATGTGATATTATCCGTGGGTGGGGGATTCGTTTTTTTTCCCATTACCTCTTTGATAATTTTCCAAGTTGCAGTTGTGTTTGAACTGGCCTTTTTTATTTTATTAGAAAAATGCAATCTACGGGATGTACGGATAAGTTTTGTTAATTTGTTTCGATAAATTTTATATGTGTTTAGGTTAGTGTCAGTTGGATTGTGTAAATGTGATTTGTAGAGGCGATTGCGTGTTTGTATTGATTTCAATAAACCTTTCGTTATCCAAGGATTCCTGGGTTTATTTCGCTTATTACTCATTTTGCCTAAAGGAATATTCTTTTCATAATAATATTGCAATTTGTTACTAAAATGTTTATATGCAGTATTGACATCATTTACACTATAAACCTCAGCCCATCCCTCGAAAAATAAATCCTGTTTCAGCAATTCTATATTACGTTTGGATTCTTTGCGATATATAAGCTCATCAAATGATTTACGGCCAGATAGTTTGCATTCACAAGTTAAAAATATGGGTAGGTGATCCGACACTTCAGAACACAATATTCCACCGATGGTTTTGTTGTTATGTACGTTTGAAAAAATATTGTCAATCTGAGTTGATGAATGTGGATTTATTCTGGTGGGTTTATTAATAATCGAAAAAAAGCCGTATGAATGCATCAACTGCATACAATTGGTTGAGTTACTGTTATCAGATGAGGGTGAGAAGTTGATGTTAAAGTCACCAAGGATAAAATTGTGTTTATTTTCATCCCCTATTTTATGAAGATAAAAATCCAGTTCGTCACAGAATAAATCACAATTAGAATCAGGGGGTCTATAAATCAAACCTATGATGACATTTTTGGCATTTGAGTTATTAATTTCGATAAATAAAGATTCTGCTTGTGTTAGTTTAATATCTGAACGGATTTTGAAGTTTATGTTTTGTGTAATATAAAACGCAACACCGCCACCTCTTCTTCCTTTGCGGTCCGCCCTAATCAACTTATAATTAGGCAAATTGAACATATCTGGAGAATTCTGATGTAACCATGTCTCACTTATTCCAATGACGGAAAATGCAAAATTATTTAAAGAGTGTAAAAGGTTTTCAACGTATTCGAAATTTTTGTTCAGACTTCTGGAGTTTATATGTAAAAGTGAAATATTGTCTGGTTTGTAAGAAAATGAATTTTTGAATTCTTGGGGTGTGTAGTATTTGCTCTCGTTTATATCGTCGACAAGAATATCGGGAGTGTGCGCGTGCGAATTCATTTAACGATACGTATTATGTAAAGTACCGAAAATTTGGAGGATGAACAACTGCATGTGTGATGCTGGTGCGTTTGTGTGTGTACGAAGTGCAAGTGTGCGGGTAACTTCAAAATATAATACAAATGAAAATACAATAAGACCCATCTTGGTCACAGTTACAGTAATTGCTTTAATAGGAGCAACAGAGCGGAGCCCGACCGCCCGAGTAAAGGGTGTATTTTTGACACGCAAAATAGAGGGGCTGGGAAGAAACAAAATGCTTGATAACAATAATGACAAATCGGAGTACGATTATTAAATGGCAAAGAGGGATTTGACATTCCCGCTCATCAAAACTAGTTCAGTCTATAACAATGGATTCTGTGATTGACACAGGAGTTTTGCAAAACAAAGAGATTTGTTGTGCGGAGGAGAAAAATGTATGCATGTTAAAGCAGACTCTGAGATGATGCTTAATAGCAATAACGTCATTTCGGAGTACAATAATATTAAATGGCAAAGAGGGTTTTGACATTCCCGCTCATCAAAAAAAATAAAAAAAATCAGTCAATTACAATATAACCGATAGACTCAAATTTTTGGAATGCTATACAGATAATAATTATTGATAAAGAGTGAGGAGTTCGGTTTTAATAATCCCATTAATCAAGATCAAAGGTTAATAAAAACTTGTCTCCAGCTTCCAGCCCAGTGGAGGGTAAGCTATATACATTCCTGCATGATACAAAATGGAGCTGCATGACACCCGAATGTATACAATCGTGACAATTTGGCATTAGTGAAAAAGTACAATTCCTTCAAGATTCAAATGTTTTACGTATTTGGGCGATCGAATTTTCCATTATTATTGGTCACAAAACAATAAGACACACCAAAACATAAATGCAGATTCGAAATGAAAGTAAGGCTGCTCAAACAATGGACCCATCGCTCTATGCGTCGAGTATGTTTGTGATAGAGCGCCACAGCGGGCCGATGTGAAGATCGGTCAACCGTGGCGCGGAGAAGCCACGCCCTGTTCCTATACGTCAGACACGCGTAAGCGATAAGTCCATGTATTTGTTAAGGTTATAAGCACACGAAATTTCGAATGTATTTTTGATTGACACAGGTGATTAGAAAGATACATGCATGCTAAGGCAGGCTCGTATGTACATACTTGATAACTGTTATGACAATTCGGAGTACAATAATATTAAATGGCAAAGAGGGTTTTGACATTTCCGCTCATCATAAAAAAGAAAAAGTTTCGTCAATTACAATATAACAGATAGACTCAAAACAATTGAATGCTATACAGAAAATAATGAATGATAAAAAGTGAGGACTTCGGTCTTGATAATCCCAGTCGTCAAGATCAAATGATAACGAATACTTGTCTCAAGCCCATTTGAGGGTAAAGAATACATTCCTGCATGATACAAAGTTCTACTGCATGTCCCCTGGAAGGAATACAATCATGACAATTTAGGATTAGTGACAACCGTACAATTCTTTCAAGATTCAAATGCTTTACCAATTTGGACAATCGAATTTTCCATCATAATAATTGTCATATACAAAAACCAAAAAAATATAAATAATTAAATAAAGTTTTGAGAAGAAAGTTAGGCTGGTCAAACAATGGACCCATCGCACCCATGCGTCGAGTATTTCTGAGATAGAGCACCACTGCGGACCAATATGAAGATCGGTCAGCCGTGGCGCGGAGAAGCCACGCCCAAACGTTAGACACATGTGAACGACAAACCCATGTATTTGTTACAGTTTAATAAGCCCATCATATACGAATCGTGTGACTGACACGGGTGTTCTGCAAATCAATGATATTCGTTGTGCAGATGAGAAATATTCATGCATGCTAAAGCAGAATATGACATAATGTTTGATAGCATGATAATTCGGAGTACAATTATTAAGTGGCAAAGAGGGTTTTGACATGAATTCCCGGTCATCAAAATAAGTTCAGTCAACCACAATAAAACAGATGGACCCAAAACAGTTGAACGCTATACAGATAATTATTGATAAAGGGTGAGGAATTCGTTCTTGACAAACCCAGTAATCAAGATCAAAGGTTAATACAAATTTGTCTACGACCCCCAGGCCAGTGGAGGGTAAGCTATACATTCCTGCATGATACAAAACGGAGCTGCATGACCCCCGAAAGGTCATGAAAATTTGAGATTAGTGACAACAATACAATTCTCTCAAAATTCAAATGCTTTACACATTTAATGCGGTTTTGAAAAGAAAGTTAGGCTGGTCAAACAATGGACCCATCGCACCCATGTGTCGAGTATTTCTGAGATAGAGCACCACTGCGGACCAATATGAAGATCGGTCAGCCGTGGCGCGGAGAAGCCACGCCCAAACGTTAGACACATGTGAACGACAAACCCATGTATTTGTTACAGTTTAATAAGCCCATCATATACGAATCGTGTGACTGACACGGGTGTTCTGCAAATCAATGATATTCGTTGTGCAGATGAGAAATATTCATGCATGCTAAAGCAGAATATGACATAATGTTTGATAGCATGATAATTCGGAGTACAATTATTAAGTGGCAAAGAGGGTTTTGACATGAATTCCCGGTCATCAAAATAAGTTCAGTCAACCACAATAAAACAGATGGACCCAAAACAGTTGAACGCTATACAGATAATTATTGATAAAGGGTGAGGAATTCGTTCTTGACAAACCCAGTAATCAAGATCAAAGGTTAATACAAATTTGTCTACGACCCCCAGGCCAGTGGAGGGTAAGCTATACATTCCTGCATGATACAAAACGGAGCTGCATGACCCCCGAAAGGTCATGAAAATTTGAGATTAGTGACAACAATACAATTCTCTCAAAATTCAAATGCTTTACACATTTAATGCGGTTTTGAAAAGAAAGTTAGGCTGGTCAAACAATGGATCCATCGCACCCATGCGTCGAGTATTTCTGAGATAGAGCACCACTGCGGACCAATATGAAGATCGGTCAGCCGTGGCGCGGAGAAGCCACGCCCAAACGTTAGACACATGTGAACGACAAGCCCATGTATTTGTTACAGTTTAATAAGCCCATCATATACGAATCGTGTGACTGACACGGGTGTTTTGCAAATCAAAGATATTCGTTGTGCAGATGAGAAATATTCATGCATGCTAAAGCAGACTATGACATAATGTTTGAAAGCATGATAATTCGGAGTACAATTATTAAGTGGCAAAGAGGGTTTTGACATGAATTCCCGGTCATCAAAACAATTTAAGTCAACCACAATAAAACAGATGGACCCAAAACAGTTGAACGCTATACAGATAATTATTGATAAAGGGTGAGGAATTCGTTCTTGACAATCCCCGTAATCAAGATCAAAGGTTTATACAAAGTTGTCTACGACCCCCAGGCCAGTGGAGGGTAAGCTATACATTCCTGCATGATACAAAATGGAGCTGCATGACCCCCGAAAGGTCATGACAATTTGAGATAAATGACAACAATACAATTCTCTCAAAATTCAAATGCTTTACACATTTAATGCGGTTTTGAAAAGAAAGTTAGGCTGGTCAAACAATGGACCCATCGCACCCATGCGTCGAGTATTTCTGAGATAGAGCACCACTGCGGACCAATATGAAGATCGGTCAGCCGTCGCGCGGAGAAGCCACGCCCAAACGTTAGACACATGTGAACGACAAGCCCAAATATTTGTTACAGTTTAATAAGCCCATCATATACGAATCGTGTGACTGACACGGGTGTTTTGCAAATCAAAGAGATTCGTTGTGCAGATGAGAAATATTCATGCATGCTAAAGCAGACTATGACATAATGTTTGATAGCAATGACAATTCGGAGTACAATTATTAAGTGGCAAAGAGGGTTTTGACATGAATTCCCGGTCATCAAAACAAGTTCAGTCAACTACAATAAAACAGAATTGGACCCAAAACAATTGAATGCTATACAGATAATAATTATTGACCAAGAGTTAGGAGTTCGTTCTTGACAAACCCAGTACAAACCCAGTAATCAAGATCAAAGGTTGATAAAAAAAATTAAAAAAAATAAAACAAAAAATTGTCTCCGTATGACTCCTGAAAGGTATACAATCATGACAATTTAGTATTCGTGACAACGTACAATTCTTCCAGGGTTCGACTGCTTTACGTATTTGGACAATCGAATTTTCCAGTATTATTGGTCACAAAAAAGTAAAACACGCACACAAAAAACATTTCTCTTTTTTTTCCCTTTTCTTTTAAATGCAGATTTGAAATGAAGGTTAGGCTGCTCAATTAATGAACCCGTCGCTCTATGCGTCAATTATCTTTGTGATAGGGCGCCACAGCGGACCGATGTGAGGATCGGTCGCGCCCCGTTCCAACGTAACACGCATTTGAACGACAAGCCCAAATATTTGATACAGTTTAATAAGCGTTTCATACAAATATAGGCTTTGTGATTGATACAGGTGACCCTGCAAAACAAAGATTTTCTTTAAACCTTTCTGTCGGCATGCAAATAGTTTAACCATAATTGGGTGACATTAATGGTCTGGTATGCAATGATTCCCATGGTCGGTTACCCGTTCAGATACATGTATTTAAGTCCAAGGGTTTATATATTGCTTTAACGACTATATTCAAGGTTAATGTTGCTGAATTAATAACAAGATGAGCGTCAATTAAAGATAAATGTCGGTGCGCGCGAGCTCTTTTAATACATAGCATATATGGGCAAAAACATGCCTATACAAAATCCATTATAGCTCTTTGGAATGAACCGTGACCTTCAATATTTTTTTCATATTTAGATAGAGTATGAGTCGGAGATATGATTCCATGTCTCATTTGGCCATTAAGTGTATCGTGACATCATCATAACGGCCTTGGAACTCAAAATACGAATTTGCATATTATGACGTCAGCATATTTATGGAAAATTGATTGTATCTCTGTAAATATTGATTGATTTTCTTCCCAATTTCGATATGTTGTAGCTAAGACAATTCTCTACAAGCTAAATCACCACTATTTTTTTCATTTTGATCACATCATCATATAGTGAAAATTACGATTAAAGGGCACATATCAGAAATTTCTTAAGTTGCTTGTTATGCCTATGGAAGGTGAATTTCGTTCACAACATTAATCTACATGACATTGTTTTTTAGCAGTATCTCGCTTATTTTTGCTCTATTTTGTCTCAAATTTTAGTTGACCAGCCCACCTATACTTGTTCCAAACAAGTATTATATGTCTAGTTATCAGGTGGGCTGTATCTTATACAGACCACCTTATAATTTTGTTAAAATTGCCTTTATTATCAGGTGGGCTGTATCTAATACAGACCACCTTATAATTTTGTTAAAATTGCCTTTATTATTATCAGGTGGGCTGTATCTAATACAGACCACCTTATAATTTTGTTAAAATTGCCTTTATTATTATCAGGTGGGCTGTATCTAATACAGACCACCTTATATTTTTGTTAAAATTGCCTTTATTTATTAGGTGGTCTGTTGAAAACAGATCACCTATTGTTTTCGTCAGAATTTTCTTTCTTCTTTATTATTATTTATTTATTCTTTATTTTTATTTATTTTACCCCCTTTTTGTGAACAGGATAACTCAAGATCGGTTTAGTAAATTTCGTTCAATTTTGGCACAGTCATAGTTCATTGTCATGAGACGTGACAGGAACATTTTCAAGGTCATCAAATCTTCATGACGTCATCCAGGCGCCATTTTGTGTTTTTTTTGGTACTTTTTACTCATGATCATATCTTCATAACGGAAAGGCATTTCTTATTCATATTTATCATGATTAAGGTTAATATCTGTCCGGTCAATTTCAGGTCAAAAAACACGCGCGCATGCATACGTCCGCGCGTCAGCGAGCGCGCAAAAAATAAAAATGCTCCAAATCGTCTTAAATTCATTTTGCATACGTTTCAGACCATTTTAAGCATTTTGCAAAAAAACGTGAACACGCGCATGCGCGCGCGTTGTGCGCGCTCACAGCGCGCGGAAAAGGTCAAATTCAAAATGTTTACATGATTTGGATTCCTCTTAACGTAATTGACAATTTACATTAATTTCAGTCACTCTTCATATTTAATAAGGCCGTGAGCGTGCGTCAAAGTTCAAAATCCGCGCGTACTGCTATGGGCGATATAATGCAAATTTGATCAAAAACATGCCATTTTAAAAATCGAAATAGCTCTTCAGATAGTCCATTGACCCCCAATTTTTATATCATGGTTGGAGAAAGCATGAGATGGAGATATGATTTCATACCACCCTGACTCGTACAAAGTGTAACAAAGTCTTCATATTGACATCTAAACTCAACAAAATGTATTTTTATGATGACGTCATTTTTGTCTTTGTTTAATTGAGATTATCTCACTTATCGGTGATCGATTTTCTCCCAGATTTTGATATGTTGTAGCTGAGATAATTTTCTATCAGAATAAGTCATATTTTTTTCATTTGGATGACGTCATCATAGTGAAATATTCGATTAAAGGCGACAATGCATAATTTGTCATATTTGCGTGTTATGTCTATGGGAGGTCACTTTTTTCAAAACATGAATCTGCATGACAATGTGTTTTGACCAGTATCTCGGTTGTTATTCAACATTTTTCTCCCAAATTTTAGTATTTTGTCGCTGAGACTATATGTTATCTTAATCATCCCTCATTGTTCCAAGAAGATGTCAGAATCACGCTCATGATGATGATCATCATCATTATCATAATGATGATAATCATCCTCATCAACATCATCATGATCATGATCATCATAATCATTACTATCAAGATCATCATCATCTTAATCATCATTGTTTACATGTCTATATAACTTCTCCCTTTTTCAATATAGTAAATATTATAATCTATTATAAGACTTGAAGACAGACCACCTTATTCGTCTTCGTGACGAATTAAATTTCTAGTTATTATTATTATCAGGTGGGCTGTATCTAATACAGACCACCTTATATTTTTGTTAAAATCGCCTTTATTATCAGGTGGGCTGTATCTAATACAGACCACCTTATATTTTTGTTAAAATTGCCTTTATCAGGTGGGCTGTATCTAATACAGACCACCTTATATTTTTGTTAAAATCGCCTTTATTATTTATTTATCAGGTGGGCTGTATATCGGGCTGTATATCGTACAGACCACCTTATAATTTCGTTAGAATTGCCTTTATTTATTTATTATTTATTAAATATTTTTCTTATTTCTAACCACTTTTTTGTGAACAAGATAACACAAAAATGGCTCGATCAAAATCCTTGAAATTTGGCACACATATGTAAAGGCATATGTACAAAGCACAATAACGTTTTCAACATTGACCTTTACTGATGACGTCATCTAGGCGCCATTTTGTAAAACGTTACGAAAATCAACTCATGATCATATCTTCATAACCAAAAACTATTTCTCATTCATATTTATCATGATCATGATATTTATTCGTCCGGTCAATTTCAGGTCAAAGAACGCGCGCGTGCGCGTACGTCCGCGCGTCAATGCGCGCGCAAAAATTCAAAATGCTCAAAATCGTCTCAAAATCATTTTGCATATGTTTTAGGCCATTCTAAGCATTTTATAACAAAATCGCGCACACACACACATGCGCGCGCGTTTTCGCGCGTAAAACTATTACACAACATAGAATCGCAATTTTTTTTCTTTCATAATATTCCACATATTTTTACAAACAAATTGATACCATGTTTGTCTCTTTATGACTATTAATAACGGAATGGTCGACCGTTTAACATAAATTTCCGTGCGCGCGAGCTCTTGTAAAACATAGCATATATGGGCAAAAACATGCCTATAGAAAATCAATGGTAGCTCTTTAGGATGTAAGGTGACCTCAATTTTTTTTCACATTTTAATAGAGTATGATTCGGAGATATTGTTTCATGTCTCATTTGACCCTCGATTAACTCGTGACGTCATCATAATGGCCTCCGAACTCGAAATTCCAATTTGCATATTATGACGTCAGCATATTTATGGAAAATTGATTGTTTCTCTGTAAATATTGATCGATTTTCTTCCAAATTTTGATATGTTCTAGCTGAGACAATTTTCTACAAATGCAGTAACTATTATTTTCATTTGACAAAGGCATCATGGCGTATTTTTGCGATTAAAGGAGGCATGTCAATTTTTCACATTTTGCGTGTATTCTCTATGGGACATGACTTTTTCTCAAAACTCGATTCTACATTCCCGTCTTGCGCGAGCAATATCTACGTCGTTTTAGCTTCGTTTACGCTGCACTTCGAGTATGTTATAGCTGAGACAATAAGCTATCTCAAATATGCACTTTATTTTGTCTCAAATTTTAGTTGGACCAGCCCACCTATACTTGTTCCAAACAAGTATTACAAATCTAGTTTATTTTTCTTATTTTGAACCACTTTTTTGTTAGCAAGATAACTTGACAATGGCTCAATCAAATAACTTGAAATTTGGCACACATATGTATAGGCATATGAACAAAGCAAGGTAAGGTTTTGAACTTTGACCTTGACTGATGACGTCATCTAGGCGCCATTTTGTGAAATTTTCTGAAAATAAACTCTTGATCATATCTGTATAACCAAAGGTTATTTCTCATTCATATTTATCATGATCAAGGTCAATATCAGTCCGGTCAATTTCAGGTAAAAAAACGCGCGCATGCGCGTACGTCCGCGCGTCAGTGCGCGCGCAAAATTTTAAAATGATCAAAATCGTCTCAAATTTATTTTGCATACGTTTCAGGTAATTTTAAGCATTTTATAAAAAATCGCGCATACAAGCATGCGCGCGCGTTTTCGCGCGTAACACCATTACAAAACATAGAATCGCCATTTTTTTTTCTTTCATGATATTTCTCATATTTTTTCAAGGAATTTGATACCATGTTTATCTCTTTATGACCATTATTAACAAGATGAGCGTAAATTCAAGATAAATGTCAGTGCGCGCGAGCTCTTTTAATACATAGCATATATGGGCAAAAACATGCCTATACAAAATCCGTTATAGCCCTTTGGAATGCACCGGGATCCTCAATTTTTGTTCATATTTAGATAGAGTATGAGTCGGAAATATGATTCCATGTCTCATTTGGCCATTAAGTGTATCGTGACATCATCACAATGGCCTTGGAACTCAAAATACGAATTTGCATATTATGACGTCAGCATATTTATGTAAAATTTATTGTATCTCTGTAAATATTGATCAATTTTCTTCAAAATTTCGATATGTTGTAGCTAAGACAATTCTCTACAAGCGCAGTAATAACTATTTTTCATTTTGATGACGTCATCATAGTAAAAATTTTGATTAAAGGCCTCATGTCAAAAACTTCATAATTTGCGTGTTATGCCTATAGAAGGTGAATTTAGTTCACGTTATGAATCTACATGATATTGTTTTTTAAGAATTTGTAAGCAGTATGTCGCTTATTTTTGCTCTATTTTGTCTCAAATTTTAGTTGACCAGCCCACCTATACTTGTTCCAAACAAGTATTATATGTCTAGTTTATTATTTATTATTTATCAGGTGGGCTGTATCTAATACAGACCACCTTATATTTTTGTTAAAATTGCCTTTATTTATTATTCTTTATTATTTATTTTTCTTATTTTGAACCACTTTTTTGTTAGCAAGATAACTTGACAATGGCTCAATCAAATAACTTGAAATTTGGCACACATATGTATAGGCATATGAACAAAGCAAGGTAAGGTTTTGAACCTTGACCTTGACTGATGACGTCATCTAGGCGCCATTTTGTGAAATTTTCTGAAAATAAACTCTTGATCATATCTTTATAAACAAAGGTTATTTCTCATTCATATTTATCATGATCAAGGTCAATATCAGTCCGGTCAATTTCAGGTAAAAAAACGCGCGCATGCGCGTACGTCCGCGCGTCAGTGCGCGCGCAAAATTTTAAAATGCTCAAAATCGTCTCAAATTTATTTTGCATACGTTTCAGGTCATTTTAAGCATTTTATAAAAAATCGCGCGTACGAGCATGCGCGCGCGTTTTCGCGCGTAACACCATTACAAAACATAGAATCGCCATTTTTTTTTCTTTCATGATATTTCTCATATTTTTTCAAGGAATTTGATACCATGTTTATCTCTTTATGACCATTATTAACAAGATGAGCGTAAATTCAAGATAAATGTCAGTGCGTGCGAGCTCTTTTAATACATAGCATATATGGGCAAAAACATGCCTATACAAAATCCGTTATAGCCCTTTGGAATGCACCGGGATCCTCAATTTGTTTTCATATTTAGATAGAGTATGAGTCGGAAATATGATTCCATGTCTCATTTGGCCATTAAGTGTATCGTGACATCATCACAATGGCCTTGGAACTCAAAATACGAATTTGCATATTATGACGTCAGCATATTTATGTAAAATTGATTGTATCTCTGTAAATATTGATCAATTTTCTTCAAAATTTCGATATGTTGTAGCTAAGACAATTCTCTACAAGCGCAGTAATAACTATTTTTCATTTTGATGACGTCATCATAGTAAAAATTTTGATTAAAGGCCTCATATCAAAAACTTCATAATTTGCGTGTTATGCCTATAGAAGGTGAATTTAGTTCACGTTATGAATCTACATGATATTGTTTTTTAAGAATTTGTAAGCAGTATGTTGCTTATTTTTGCTCTATTTTGTCTCAAATTTTAGTTGACCAGCCCACCTATACTTGTTCCAAACAAGTATTATATGTCTAGTTTATTTTTCTTATTTTGAACCACTTTTTTGTTAACAAGATAACTTTGAAATGGTTCAACCAAATATCTTGAAATTTGGCACACATATGTATAAGCATATGGACAAAACAAGGTAAGGTTTTCAACCTTGACCTTGACTGATGACGTCATCTAGGCGCCATTTTGTGAAATTTTCTGAAAATCAACTCATGATCATATCTTCATAACCAAAAGGTATTTCTCATTCATATTTATCATGATCAAGGTCAATATCAGTCCGGTCAATTTCATGTCCAAAAACACGCGCGTGCGCGTACGTCCGCGCGTCAGTGCGCGCGCAAAATTTTTAAATGCTCAAAATCATCTCAAATTTATTTTGCATACGTTTCAGGTCATTTTAAGCATTTTATAAAAAATGGCGCACACGCACATGCGCGCGCGTTTTCGCGCGTAACACCATTACAAAACATAGAATCGCCATTTTTTTTTCTTTTATCATATTTCTCATATTTTTTCGAGGAATTTGATACCATGTTTATCTCTTTATGACCATTAATAACAAGATGAACGTAATTCAAGATAAATGACCGTGCGCGCGAGCTCTTTTAATACATAGCATATATGGGCAAGAACATGCCTATACAAAACCCATTATAGCTCTTTGGAATGAACCGTGACCTTCAATTTTTTTTCATATTTAGATAAAGTATGAGTCGGATATATGATTCCATGTCTCATTTTGCAATTAAGTGTATCGTGACATAATCATAATGGCCTTGGAACTCAAAATACGAATTTGCATATTATGAAGTCAGCATATTTATGTAAAATTAATTGTATCTCTGTATATATTGATCAATTTTCTTCAAAATTTCGATATGTTGTAGCTAAGATAATTCTCTACAAGTTTAATAACAATCATTTTTCATTTTGATGACGTCATCATAGTGAGAATTTCGATTAAAGGCCTCATGTCAGAAATTTCATAATATGCGTGTTATGCCCATAGAAGGTGAATTTCGTTCACGTCATGAATCTACATGATATTGTTTTATAAGAATTTTAAAGCAGTATCTCGCTTCTCTTCTCTCTGTTTTGTCTCAAATTTTAGTTGACCAGCCCACCTATACTTGTTCCAAACAAGTATTACATGTCTAGTTTATTATTTATTTTTCTTATTTTGAACCACTTTTTTGTTAACAATATAACTTTGAAATGGTTCAACCAAATATCTTTAAATTTGGCACACATATGTATAGGCATATGGAAAAAGCAAGGTAAGGTTTTCAACCTTGACCTTGACTGATGACGTCATCTAGGCGCCATTTTGTGAATTTTTCTGAAAATCAACTCATGATCATATCTTCATAACCAAAGGTTATTTCTCATTCATATTTATCATGATCAAGGTCAATATCAGTCCGGTCAATTTCAGGTCAAAAAATGCGCGCGTGCGCGTACATCCGCGCGTCAGTGCGCGCGCAAAATTTTTAAATGCTCAAAATCGTCTCAAATTTATTTTGCATACGTTTCAGGTCATTTTAAGCATTTTATAAAAAATCGCGCGTACGAGCATGCGCGTGCGTTTTCGCGCGTAACACCATAACAAAACATAGAATCGCCATTTTTTTTTCTTTCATGATATTTCTCATATTTTTTCAAGGAATTTGATACCATGTTTATCTCTTTATGACCATTATTAACAAGATGAGCGTAAATTCAAGATAAATGTCAGTGCGCGCGAGCTCTTTTAATACATAGCATATATGGGCAAAAACATGCCTATACAAAATCCGTTATAGCTCTTTGGAATGCACCGGGATCCTCAATTTTTTTTCAAATTTAGATAGAGTATGAGTCGGAAATATGATTCCATGTCTCATTCGGCCATTAAGTGTATCGTGACATCATCACAATGGCCTTGGAACTCAAAATACGAATTTGCATATTATGACGTCAGCATATTTATGTAAAATTGATTGTATCTCTGTAAATATTGATCAATTTTCTTCAAAATTTCGATATGTTGTAGCTAAGACAATTCTCTACAAGCGCAGTGATAACCATTTTTCATTTTGATGACGTCATCATAGTGAAAATTTTGATTAAAGGCCTCATGTCAAAAACTTCATAATTTGCGTGTTATGCCTATAGAAGGTGAATTTAGTTCACGTTATGAATCTACATGATATTGTTTTTTAAGAATTTGTAAGCAGTATGTCGCTTATTTTTGCTCTATTTTGTCTCAAATTTTAGTTGACCAGCCCACCTATACTTGTTCCAAACAAGTATTACATGTCTAGTTTATTATTTATTTTTCTTATTTTGAACCACTTTTTTGTTAACAATATAACTTTGAAATGGTTCAACCAAATATCTTTAAATTTGGCACACATATGTATAGGCATATGGAAAAAGCAAGGTAAGGTTTTCAACCTTGACCTTGACTGATGACGTCATCTAGGCGCCATTTTGTGAATTTTTCTGAAAATCAACTCATGATCATATCTTCATAACCAAAGGTTATTTCTCATTCATATTTATCATGATCAAGGTCAATATCAGTCCGGTCAATTTCAGGTCAAAAAATGCGCGCGTGCGCGTACATCCGCGCGTCAGTGCGCGCGCAAAATTTTTAAATGCTCAAAATCGTCTCAAATTTATTTTGCATACGTTTCAGGTCATTTTAAGCATTTTATAAAAAATCGCGCGTACGAGCATGCGCGTGCGTTTTCGCGCGTAACACCATAACAAAACATAGAATCGCCATTTTTTTTTCTTTCATGATATTTCTCATATTTTTTCAAGGAATTTGATACCATGTTTATCTCTTTACGACCATTATTAACAAGATGAGCGTAAATTCAAGATAAATGACCGTGCGCGCGAGCTCTTTTAATACATAGCATATATGGGCAAAAACATGCCTATACAAAATCCGTTATAGCTCTTTGGAATGCACCGGGATCCTCAATTTTTTTTCAAATTTAGATAGAGTATGAGTCGGAAATATGATTCCATGTCTCATTCGGCCATTAAGTGTATCGTGACATCATCACAATGGCCTTGGAACTCAAAATACGAATTTGCATATTATGACGTCAGCATATTTATGTAAAATTGATTGTATCTCTGTAAATATTGATCAATTTTCTTCAAAATTTCGATATGTTGTAGCTAAGACAATTCTCTACAAGCGCAGTGATAACCATTTTTCATTTTGATGACGTCATCATAGTGAAAATTTTGATTAAAGGCCTCATGTCAAAAACTTCATAATTTGCGTGTTATGCCTATAGAAGGTGAATTTAGTTCACGTTATGAATCTACATGATATTGTTTTTTAAGAATTTGTAAGCAGTATGTCGCTTATTTTTGCTCTATTTTGTCTCAAATTTTAGTTGACCAGCCCACCTATACTTGTTCCAAACAAGTATTACATGTCTAGTTTTTTTTTTTTTTTTTTTATTTTGAACCACTTTTTTGTTAACAAGATAACTTTAAAATGGTTCAACCAAATATCTTGAAATTTGGCACACATATGTATAGGCATATGGACATAACACAGTAGGTTTTCAACCTTGACCTTGACTGATGACGTCATCTAGGCGCCATTTTGTGAAATTTTCTGAAAATCAACTCATGATCATATCTTCATAACCAAAAGGTATTTCTCATTCATATTTATCATGATCAAGGTCAATATCAGTCCGGTCAATTTCATGTCCAAAAACACGCGCGTGCGCGTACGTCCGCGCGTCAGTGCGCGCGCAAAATTTTTAAATGCTCAAAATCATCTCAAATTTATTTTGCATACGTTTCAGGTCATTTTAAGCATTTTATAAAAAATGGCGCACACGCACATGCGCGCGCGTTTTCGCGCGTAACACCATTACAAAACATAGAATCGCCATTTTTTTTTCTTTTATCATATTTCTCATATTTTTTCGAGGAATTTGATACCATGTTTATCTCTTTATGACCATTAATAACAAGATGAACGTAATTCAAGATAAATGACCGTGCGCGCGAGCTCTTTTAATACATAGCATATATGGGCAAGAACATGCCTATACAAAACCCATTATAGCTCTTTGGAATGAACCGTGACCTTCAATTTTTTTTCATATTTAGATAAAGTATGAGTCGGATATATGATTCCATGTCTCATTTTGCAATTAAGTGTATCGTGACATAATCATAATGGCCTTGGAACTCAAAATACGAATTTGCATATTATGAAGTCAGCATATTTATGTAAAATTAATTGTATCTCTGTATATATTGATCAATTTTCTTCAAAATTTCGATATGTTGTAGCTAAGATAATTCTCTACAAGTATAATAACAATCATTTTTCATTTTGATGACGTCATCATAGTGAGAATTTCGATTAAAGGCCTCATGTCAGAAATTTCATAATATGCGTGTTATGCCCATAGAAGGTGAATTTCGTTCACGTCATGAATCTACATGATATTGTTTTATAAGAATTTTAAAGCAGTATCTCGCTTCTCTTCTCTCTGTTTTGTCTCAAATTTTAGTTGACCAGCCCACCTATACTTGTTCCAAACAAGTATTACATGTCTAGTTTATTATTTATTTTTCTTATTTTGAACCACTTTTTTGTTAACAATATAACTTTGAAATGGTTCAACCAAATATCTTTAAATTTGGCACACATATGTATAGGCATATGGAAAAAGCAAGGTAAGGTTTTCAACCTTGACCTTGACTGATGACGTCATCTAGGCGCCATTTTGTGAATTTTTCTGAAAATCAACTCATGATCATATCTTCATAACCAAAGGTTATTTCTCATTCATATTTATCATGATCAAGGTCAATATCAGTCCGGTCAATTTCAGGTCAAAAAATGCGCGCGTGCGCGTACATCCGCGCGTCAGTGCGCGCGCAAAATTTTTAAATGCTCAAAATCGTCTCAAATTTATTTTGCATACGTTTCAGGTCATTTTAAGCATTTTATAAAAAATCGCGCGTACGAGCATGCGCGTGCGTTTTCGCGCGTAACACCATAACAAAACATAGAATCGCCATTTTTTTTTCTTTCATGATATTTCTCATATTTTTTCAAGGAATTTGATACCATGTTTATCTCTTTATGACCATTATTAACAAGATGAGCGTAAATTCAAGATAAATGTCAGTGCGCGCGAGCTCTTTTAATACATAGCATATATGGGCAAAAACATGCCTATACAAAATCCGTTATAGCTCTTTGGAATGCACCGGGATCCTCAATTTTTTTTCAAATTTAGATAGAGTATGAGTCGGAAATATGATTCCATGTCTCATTCGGCCATTAAGTGTATCGTGACATCATCACAATGGCCTTGGAACTCAAAATACGAATTTGCATATTATGACGTCAGCATATTTATGTAAAATTGATTGTATCTCTGTAAATATTGATCAATTTTCTTCAAAATTTCGATATGTTGTAGCTAAGACAATTCTCTACAAGCGCAGTGATAACCATTTTTCATTTTGATGACG
This sequence comes from Strongylocentrotus droebachiensis, assembly GCA_035222895.1. Lineage (NCBI taxonomy): Eukaryota > Metazoa > Echinodermata > Echinoidea > Camarodonta > Strongylocentrotidae > Strongylocentrotus > Strongylocentrotus droebachiensis. The sequence goes on from JAVYIG010002768.1 coordinate 44,808, forward strand.
TCATCATAGTGAAAATTTTGATTAAAGGCCTCATGTCAAAAACTTCATAATTTGCGTGTTATGCCTATAGAAGGTGAATTTAGTTCACGTTATGAATCTACATGATATTGTTTTTTAAGAATTTGTAAGCAGTATGTCGCTTATTTTTGCTCTATTTTGTCTCAAATTTTAGTTGACCAGCCCACCTATACTTGTTCCAAACAAGTATTATATGTCTAGTTTTTTTTTTATTTTTTTATTTTGAACCACTTTTTTGTTAACAAGATAACTTTAAAATGGTTCAACCAAATATCTTGAAATTTGGCACACATATGTATAGGCATATGGACATAACACAGTAAGGTTTTCAACCTTGACCTTGACTGATGACGTCATCTAGGCGCCATTTTGTGAAATTTTCTGAAAATTTACTCATGATCATATCTTCATAACCAAAAGGTATTTCTCATTCATGTTTATCATGATCAAGGTCAATATCAGTCCGGTCAATTTCATGTCCAAAAACGCGCGCGTGCGCGTACGTCCGCGCGTAAGTGCGCGCGCAAAAAAATGTAATGCTCAAAATCGTCCCAAATTTATTTTGCATACGTTTCAGGTCATTTTAAGCATTTTATAAAAAATTGCGCGTACGACCATGCGCGCGCGTTTTCGCGCGTAACACCATTACAAAACATAGAATAGCCATTTTTTTTCTTTTATGATATTTCTCATATTTTTTACGAGGAATTTGATACCATGTTTATCTCTTTATGACCTTTAATAACAAGATGAGCGTCAATTCAAAATAAATGTCCGTGCGCGCGAGCTCTTTTAATATTATGGGCAAAAACATGCCTATACAAATTCCATTATAGCTCTTTGGGATGGAACTGGACCCCCAATATTTTTTCATATTTTAAAAGAGAATGAGTCGGAAATATGATTTAATGTCTCATTTGGCTATTAAAAATATGTTTACATTATCATAATGACCTTCGAACTAAAAATAGGAATTTGCATATTATGACGTCAGCATATTTATGGAAAATTGATCATATCTCTGTAAATATTGATCAATTTTCTTCCAAATTTCGATATGTTGTAGCTAAAATAATTCTCTACAAACTCAATAATCACCATTTTTCATTTTGATGATGTCATCAGAGTGAAAATTTTGATTAAAGGCCTCATGTCAGAAATGTCATAATTTGCGTGTTATGACTATAGAAGGTGAATTTCGTTCACGTAATGAATCTACATGATATTGTTTTTTAAGAATTTTAAAGCAGTATCTCGCTTATTTTTGCTCTATTTTGTCTCAAATTTTAGTTGACCAGCCCACCTATACTTGTTCCAAACAAGTATTACATGTCTATTTTTTATTTTTTTAAATTTTATTTTGAACCACTTTTTTGTTAGCAAGATAACTTGACAATGGCTCAATTAAATAACTTGAAATTTGGCACACTTATGTATAGGTATATGAACAAAGCAAGGTAAGGTTTTTAACCCTGACCTTGACTGATGACGTCATCTAGGCGCCATTTTGTGAAATTTTCTGAAAATAAACTCTTGATCATATCTTCATAACCAAAGGTTATTTCTCATTCATAGTTATCATGATCAAGGTCAATATCAGTCCGGTCAATTTCAGGTAAAAAAAACGCGCATGTGCTCGTAAGTCCGCGCGTCAGTGCGCGCGCAAAATTTGTAAATGCTCAAAATCGTCTCAAATTTATTTTGCATACGTTTCAGGTCATTTTAAGCATTTTATAAAAAATCGCGCGTACGAGCATGCGCGCGCGTTTTTGCGCGTAACACCATTACAAAACATGGAATCGCCATTTTTTTTTCTTTCACGATATTTTTCATATTTTTTCAAGGAATTTGATACCATGTTTATCTCTTTATGATCATTATTAACAAGATGAGCGTAAATTCAAGATAAATGTCAGTGCGCCCGAGCTCTTTTAATACATAGCATATATGGGCAAAAACATGCCTATACAAAATCCGTTATAGCTCTTTGGAATGCACCGGGATCCTCAATTTTTTTTCATATTTAGATAGAGTATGAGTCGGAAATATGATTCCATGTCTCATTTGGCCATTAAGTGTATCGTGACATCATCATAATGGCCTTGGAACTCAAAATACGAATTTGCATATTATGACGTCAGCATATTTATGTAAAATTGATTGTATCTCTGTAAATATTGATCGATTTTCTTCTAAATTTCGTTTGTTGTAGCTAAGACAATTCTCTACAAGCACATTTAACACCTTTTTCATTTTAATGACGTCATCATAGTGAAAATTTCGATTAAAGGCCTCATGTCAGAAATTTCATAATTTGCATGTTATCCCTATAAAAGGTGAATTTCGTTCACGTCATGAAACTACATGATATTGCTTTTTAAGAATTTTTAAGCAGTATCTCGCTTATTTTTGTTCTATTTTGTCTCGAATTTTAGTTGACCAGCCCACCTATACTTGTTCCAAACAAGTATTATATGTCTAGTTATTAAATATTTTTCTTATTTCTCACCACTTTTTTGTTAGCAAGATAACTTGAAAATGGCTCTATCAAATGCCTTCAAATTTGGCACACATATGTATAGGCATATGTACAAAGCACAGTAAAGTTTTCAACGTTGACCTTCACTGATGACGTCATCTAGGCGCCATTTTGTTAAATTTTACGAAAATCAAATCATGATCATATCTTCATATCCAAAATCTATTTCTCATTGTCCGGTCAATTTCAGGTCAAATAACGCGCGCGTGCGCGTACGTCCGCGCGTCAATGCGCGCGCAAAATTTAAAAATGCTCAAAATCGTCTCAAAATCATTTTGCATACGTGTTAGGCCATTCTAAGCATTTTATAAAAAATCGCGCACACGCGCATGCGTGCGCGTTTTCGCGCGTAAAACTATTACACAACATAGAATCACCATTTTTTTTCTTTCATAATATTCCACATATTTTTACAAACAAATTGATACCATTTTTATCTATTTATGACTATTAATGACGGAATGATCGACCGTTAAACATAAATTTCCGTGCGTGCGAGCTCTTGTAGTACATAGCATATATGGGCAAAAACATGCCTATTCAAAATCCATTGTAGCTCTTTAGGATGCAAGGTGACCCCAATTTTTTTCTTCATATTTTGATAGAGTATGAATCGGAGATATGATTTCATGTCTCATTTGACCCTTAATTAACTCATGACGTCATCATAATGGCCTCCGAACTCAAAATTTCAATTTGCATATTATGACGTCAGCATATTTTTGGAAAATTGATTGTATCTTTGTAAAAATTGATTGATTTTCTTCAAAATTTTGATATGTTCTAGCTGAGACAATTTTCTACAAATCTGGTTGTCACGAATTTTCATTTTGACAAAGGCATCATGGCGTATTTTTGCGATTAAAGGAGGCATGTCAATTTTTCACATTTTGCGTGTATTCTCTATGGGACATGACTTTTTCTCAAAACTCGATTCTACATTCCCATCTTTCGCGAGCAATTTCTCCGTCGTTTTAGCTTCATTTACGCTGAACTTCGAGTATGTTGTAGCTGAGACAAAAAGCTATCTCAAATGTACCCTTTATTTTGTCTCAATTTTTTGTTGGATCAGCCCACCTATACTTGTTCCAAACAAGTATTACAAATCTAGTTTATTTTTCTTATTTTGACCCACTTTTTTATTAGCAAGATAACTTGACAATGGCTCAATCAAATAACTTGAAATTTGGCACACATATGTATAAGCATATGACCAAAGCAAGGTAAGGTTTTTAACCTTGACCTTGACTGATGACGTCATCTAGGCGCCATTTTGTGAAATTTTCTGAAAATCAACTCATGATCATATCTTCATAACCAAAGATTATTTCTAATTCATATTTATCATGATCAAGGTCAATATCAGTCCGGTCAATTTCAGGTCAAAAAGCGCGCGCGCAAAATTTTAAAATGCTCAAAATCGTCTCAATTTTTTTTTGCATACGTTTCAGGTCATTTTAAGCATTTTATAAAAAATCGCGCGTACGAGCATGCGCGCGCGTTTTCGCGCGTAACACCATTACTAAACATAGAATCGCCATTTTTTTTTCTTTCATGATATTTCTCATATTTTTTCGAGGAATTTGATACCATGTTTATCTCTATATGACCATTACTAACAAGATGAGCGTCAATTCAAGATAAATGTCTGTGCGCGCGAGCTCTTTTAATACATAGCATATATGGGCAAAAACATGCCTATACAAAATCCATTATAGCTCTTTGGAATGAACCGTGACCTTCAATTTTTTTTCATATTTAGATAGAGAATGGGTCGGAGATATGATTCCATGTCTCATTTGGCCATTAAGTGTATCGTGACATCATCATAATGGCCTTGGAACTCAAAATACGAATTTGCATATTATGACGTCAGCATATTTATGGAAAATTGATTGTATCTCTGTAAATATTGATCGATTTTCTTCCAAATTTCGATATGTTGTAGCTAAGATAATTCTCTACAAGCTCATATATCACCATTTTTCATTTTGATGACGTCATCATAGTGGAAATTATGATTAAAGGGCACATATCAGAAATTTCTTAAGTTGCGTGTTATGTCTATGGAAGGTGAATTTCGTTCACATCATTAATCTACATGACATTATTTTTTAGCAGTATCTCGCTTATTTTTGCTCTATTTTGTCTCAAATTTTAGTTGACCAGCCCACCTATACTTGTTCCAAACAAGTATTATGTCTAGTTATTTATTATTATTTATCAGGTGGGCTGTATAACGTACAGACCACCTTATAATTTCGTTAGAATTGCCTTTATTATTTATTTATTTATTTATTATTAAATATTTTTCTTATTTCTAACCGCTGTTTTGTTAGCAAGATAACTTAAAAATGGCTCGATCAAATGCCTTGAAATTTGGCACACATATGTATAGGCATATGTACAAAGCATAATAACGTTTTCAACATTAACCTTTACTGATGACGTCATCTAGGCGCCATTTTGTAAAATTTTACGAAAATCAACTCATGATCATATCTTCATAACCAAAAGCTATTTCTCATTCATATTTATCATGATCAAGGTCGATATCAGTCCGGTCAATTTCAGGTAAAATAACGCGCGCGTGCGCGTACGTCCGCGCGTCAATGCGCGCTCAAAATTTAAAAATGCTCAAAATTGTCTCAAAATCATTTTGCATACGTTTTAGGCCAATCTAAGCATTTTATAAAAAAATCGCGCACACGCGCATGCGCGCGCGTTTTCGCGCGTAAAACTATAACACAACATTAAATCGCCATTATTTTTCTTGAATAATATTCCACATAATTTTACAAACAAATTGATACCATGTATGTCTCTTTATGACTATTAATAACGGAATGATCGACCGTTTAACAAAGGGGGCAAAAACATGCCTATACAAAATCCATTGAAGCTCTTTAGAATGCAAGATGACCTCAATTTGTTTTCATATCTTGGTAAAGTATGAGTCGGAGATATGATTTCATGTCTCATTTGACCCTCAATTAACTATTGACGTCATCATAATGGCCTCCGAACTCAAAATTTCAATTTGCATATTATGACGTCATCATATTTTTGGAAAATTGATTGTATCTCTGTAAATATTGATCAATTTTCTTCAAAATTTTGATATGTTCTAGCTGATACAATTTTCTACAAATCCAGTTGCTATTTTTGCTCATTTTGACAAAGGCATCATGGCGTATTTTTGCGAATAAAGGAGGCATGTCAATTTTTCACATTTTGCGTGTATTCTCTATGGGACATGATTTTTTTCTCAAAACTCGATTCTATATTCCCGTCTTTCGCGAGCAATATCTCCGTCGTTTTAGCTTCGTTTACAATGAACCTTGAGTATGTTGTAGCTGAGACGATTAGCTATCTCAAATGCGCCATTCATTTTGTCTCAAATTTTAGTTGAACCAGCCCACCTATACTTGTTCCAAACAAGTATTACAAATCTAGTTTATTTTTCTTATTTTGACCCACTTTTTTGTTAGCAAGATAACTTGACAATGGCTCAATCAAATAACTTGAAATTTGGCACACATATGTATAAGCATATGACCAAAGCAAGGTAAGGTTTTTAACCTTGACCTTGACTGATGACGTCATCTAGGCGCCATTTTGTGAAATTTTCTGAAAATCAACTCATGATCATATCTTCATAACCAAAGATTATTTCTAATTCATATTTATCATGATCAAGGTCAATATCAGTCCGGTCAATTTCAGGTCAAAAAAAAGCGCGCGTGCGCGTACGTCCGCGCGTCAGTGCGCGCGCAAAATTTTTAAATGCTCAAAATCGTCTCAAATTTATTTTGCATACCTTTCAGGTCATTTTAAGCATTTTATAAAAAATCGCGCGTACGAGCATGCGCGCGCGTTTTCGCGCGTAACACCATTACAAAACATAGAATCGCCATTTTTTTTTCTTTCACGATATTTCTCATATTTTTTCAAGGAATTTGATACCATGTTTATCTCTTTATGACAATTATTAACAAGATGAGCGTAAATTCAAGATAAATGTCAGTGCGCGCGAGCTCTTTTAATACATAGCATATATGGGCAAAAACATGCCTATACAAAATCCGTTATAGCTCTTTGGAATGCACCGGGATCCTCAATTTGTTTTCATATTTAGATAGAGTATGAGTCGGAAATATGATTCCATGTCTCATTTGGCCATTAAGTGTATCGTGACATCATCACAATGGCCTTGGAACTCAAAATACGAATTTGCATATTATGACGTCAGCATATTTATGTAAAATTGATTGTATCTCTGTAAATATTGATCAATTTTCTTCAAAATTTCGATATGTTGTAGCTAAGACAATTCTCTACAAGCGCAGTAATAATCATTTTTCATTTTGATGACGTCATCATAGTGAAAATTTTGATTAAAGGCCTCATGTCAAAAACTGTCAAAAAACTGCGTGTAGTGCCTATAGAAGGTGAATTTAGTTCACGTTATGAATCTACATGATATTGTTTTTAAGAATTTGTAAGCAGTATGTCGCTTATATTTGCTCTATTTTGTCTCAAATTTTAGTTGACCAGCCCACCTATACTTGTTCCAAACAATTATTATATGTCTAGTTATTATTATTATTATCTGACTTGACAAGCGTAGCAATCTTAAATGCCTCTCTACATGCAATTATGCTATTATGTCAGTGACATGTATCCAACGATGGCATGTTGGCTAAGCTCAATGGAGTATTGATTAAATATCTGATCATTTCACTGAGATAATCTGACTTGACTTGACAAGTTTGACAACCTTAAAGGTAAAGACCAGTATTGGTAACGCCCCAATTTAAAAAAATGAAATGGAAGCTCTCATTACCAATCATGTGAAAGAATATGTTTTGACTAATACATGATGATAAAAAAATTGCCGGGAAACCGCCTACTAATTCATATATTTGGTAAATTGTTTCTCTCTTGGTCCTGTGAGAGATATAGGGTAGTCCCATATACATCTTTCTGTGTATAGTGCTTGTAACTTTACGAAGAATGGGCCAAATTTCTTATCATTTTGATGATTCCAGAACCTTGCAGATGCTAGATGCTAGATGATCAACCTTTTCTGATCGATTCCACAACGTTTCTTTCACAATTCAATCGCATGACCATAACTGGTCTTTACCTTTAATTTCCTCTCTTCATCTAAGTGCCATTATACCTGTAATGGATGTATAGCGCGGACAAAATGAGGTTTCAATGAATATTTAAATAGAGACCAATATATGCTATGCGAGTATCCATCGAATTAGAAGGACGGAGTCTAACACGATCTCCCTCTGGTCACAAGTGTCACAAAATGATACAGTCAACTTAATCAACACTACTGATCAAGATACAAGAGTGTGTTGGTCTTGACGTGGAAGGAAACCACTTTGATTATACACGTACAAACCAATTTGTGTATAAGCCAGAATTATTGTACTGTTTCTAAATGTTTTGGACGATGTTAAACTGCGATAAAAGAGTAAATCCTGAACTTTGTGTGCATATACTGTCTCCTCACTGGGTATTTGTGAACGCTGAAGAAGAATCCATATAACGCTCATTCTAAAAGAATAACTGAAAGACTATTATCTTCAACCTGTTACAACTATTTGGTTTAATCATCCAAACGGAGACAATGGCTAGATGGATTAACAACAACACAACTTTAATGACAGGATTCGTTACTCTCACTACTTTTATGCCATTTTCGACAGTTCTGGAAGAAGACACCGCTCAAACTACCCAAAGTCAAGCATCCGATCCAGCCGCAGTTCCTTGGGTCTGGTTATCCATGGAGTGGTCCTGGTTGATCATTGCTCAACTGTTCGCTGCCATACTCGGAATCTTTGGAAACCTTCTGGTGATGTTGGTGTTGTTCAACAAACGTAGAGCCCGTCGGTCAACTGATACTCTGATCGGAGCCTTGGCTTTCGCTGACTTCTTGACCTCTGTATTCTTCATACCACATCCGCAGATTGCTACTCTACCAAGTGATACATGGCTGGCTCAGGTCTACTGTCGTATCATTCATCCATCCCTAATCATGTGGGTAGCCGTTGTGGCTTCCGTCTTTACATTAACTGCCATCACTTTGGAACGTTACCTCGCCATCGCACATCCTTTCTTCTTCTTAAGAAATGTCAACCCTGCTCGCACCTCAATGTGCATCTTCTATGTATGGGTCGCTGCAATTGCAACGAATAGCTTCCTGTTTGTTGCAGCGTATGCAGCTGGAAATACATGTGTCGTTATGTCCACATCTCGGAGTGCTCTAATCGCGATAGGTATTTCTGTTTTCATCGTGGAATTTTTTCTCCCGGTGATTGTAATGATCTTAGCACAGATCATGACAGCAGTTTTCCTTCACCGGCAATCACTTCAATTCCAGGAGGGTAACTCTAACAACGATCGATCAAATGCTAACATGAACCATATCGTCGCTAGGAAACGCGTCATTCAGATGCTTTTCTTGGTCACGACGGTGTTTGTCCTCTGCTGGGGACCGACTCATATCTTCTATCTGATGCTCAACCTCAGACTTCTAGACATTTCGCATTTACATGGTCTTCTTCATCGGTCCCTGGTCGTTCTCGCGTTTGCCAACTCCTTTGCGAATATTTTCATATATACCATTCGTTACCCTCAATTTCGTCAGGCCATGTGCGATATGTTTCGGAGTGATTCAAAATCAAAAGCTACACTCTTTGGAGAAGTCACTGCGAAAGATCAAAGGAGGTCTAAAAGGTCTTCATCCAATGTTTAAGATTTCCATGCTGGTAATCATAAAGATGCACTTAGTTGAACCTGGTCTAACGTAGTACATTGATCATATAGAAAGCCCCGTGTTCTCTCTGTATTATGTGCTTATTGTAATTCAGCTAGAAAATAAATGAACGAAATGAATCCAGATATGTAATCAATATTAGAAATTGATTCATGTTTATAAGTAATCTACAGACAATCTCTGTTTTTGTATACAACGCCTTTCAGATCAAGGCTATCAATTTGAATGATGCTGTTTAGAAAACAATCTGCTCTGTTTTTATTGGGGTAAAATAGAATATTTGTATTATATAAAAATACGATTTTTATTTTTATTATTATTATTTTTTTTTTAAAGTTTATACGGTTTAATAGACATTCGTTTAAAAGTATGAAAACATAAAACGTACATTTTTTTTTTTATTTTTGGTTCATCATTTTCAGACTTTTAAAACATGAACACGTACATCTTTTGGCATAAACATATTGGCAATATAGCTGGTTTGACATGTATAAAATACACACTATGATGTCCCGAAATAAAAATGTGTCAATACAATGAAGAGCGCATGAAATAATACGAGCAAATATTTTCAAGACGAACGATGACATGGGAAGGTTGTGAAAATATATAGGAGTAAAAAGTTCAAAGACTTTAAGAATATCGAACTAAACGCACTTTATTAGCGTGTTCTACCACGTCTACTGGTATTGGTTGAACCAAGGAGTTTTTAGAGATGGAGTCCTATCTAGCTCATTCTCTTTGTACCATCTTCGATGCCGCCAGGAGAAAATATGTCAGGCATGTGCTTAACTAGATCTTCCTTGCAGATACGTAGACAAAAGATTCCTGCCCAGCTGCGAACTGACGGGCCACTTTCATAGGGAAATATTCTTTTGTAATGATAATTACTTTTCGCTACCACTCGTCTGATAATACGAGCAGTACACAGTGCTTACCTTTAAAGGAGGCAAGCGAAAGGAAATGGAGCAAATTTTTCTGAAATATTAATCAAAATTACTCGACTGGGCATGTGTGGGCACTAATCTGATATATAACATCATAAAAAACTGTACATGAACATATTCACTTTTCTTTTTTCGTGAGCCGCCAGTAATCGTAAAAGTGTCAAATTGCAGGTTTTAGGACTGTGAATGTTTTTCTATTTTTCAAAAATTAAAGCTGCTATCATACAATGTAAGCAAATTTCTTGACACAATTAGGCTTTTGTATTCATATTTTATCATCTGTTCGATTTTCCCCTGGTTATTTCAAATAAAAAGTGAAATATTAAGGATATTTATTTGTGACAAAAATCACTACTCAAGCTTTCCAATGATATTGGCGGCTTCGAACCTCGGTCATCAAAGGTAACAGCACACCAGTAGATTATATTGTGCAACCATAGAAAACGGCAGCTGCTTGGAATAATTTGTTGCCAGTTGGGTCTCCATCTCTAAAAACTCCTTGGTTGAACGAACTGTACATTTCAAATATAATTTCTGCGTTGTTAACACTCTTCTTACATTTCTACATTTTGAATATAAAGAATGATGTGATGCAATGAAGTTTGTAAAATCAATGAATGAGATGACGTTTTAAACTTCAAACGTTAGTGTATCGACCCTCCAATATTCCTCTTGCGATGCCACTATGCGTGCAACTATCGACTATCCAATGTATTAACCTCTCACAAGAAGTATAGGATGTTTAGTTATTTTAATTAAATGATTCCCTTCACTTGTTACACCATGTATACATGTATAACGCAGTCATGATTTCTTTGACGTTCCTTAGAAACTTTTGTCAGCCGGCTTTAATCATTGTCATGGTTGACATACACTCTTTGGCGGAAATCAGCTTAATTATATTTTTGAAATATCTGATGAATAAAAGAGACATTGTGGCAATATAAGAACACAAAGATGCTGGTAGGAGATATATGAAAAGAAAGAAAATTCTATTCGTGCAATAATGAGATCATATTTTCAGATCGCGAGGAATTTGATGAAATACTAGTGTACATAGATACATAATTTCGTTTTGGGATTTGAAATGACAGAAATCTCTTAACTCTGCTGCTTTCTTGTACGAGTATTTTAATTTCGGTTCTTATTCCAGGTTATTTTATGGAAATAATCTGAAAAGAAACATCGAACAGAAAAGATTTGATTAAGACGGATATATATTGACTCATCGGAACTCTGAAGATAACATTAAACTATGCATTGAATTTAATTTTGAAACTGGAGCGATGCACCATTGCACTCTGACGTCACTAACGATGTACAAAGTATATGGTGAGCTAAGTGACGTCAGAGTGCAATGGTGCGAAAGGATCAAACGAAATTGCACTCCGCGTAACAATAAACATAAAGGTTGGTACGCGCGGCGCATGGTACGCGCGTGGTTTGCTGCCTGCTTAATAGTGCGCGCTCACTTTCAGCAATTTTATTGAAAACACACAAAAAATCGCTGAGATTTAGGCCTAGGAAAACTGTTTTAAGCCCGTTAACGTCCGAGGTGTTGTATAAAACAAATAGTGAATGGTCTTTATTCGTGCAATGGAACAATACTTTACATTCGGTGAAAGATGAGACGATCCATTCAACTCGGCTGCGCCTCGTTGAATATGGCGTCTCTTATCTTTCATCTCGTGCAAAATCTTGTACCATTGCACTCATGACCATTCACTATTTGTATATTATAAAATGGCTCTAGTATTTTAAGCATCGTGATTGGTCAATACGCGTCACATGGCATTGACAAATTTTTGATGCAAGCACGATTTTGCAGAAATGAGTGCAGAAAAAGCGCAGTAAAAAGTTATATTGCACGGCGCGTACGCGTGGCCATGGAGATCCAGTGCGCGCGCGTACGCGTAGTACTAGTACGCTCCATCGAGTGCATTGTAGGCTATAGGCTACGCGTAGCTAATATTGTACGCTCCACCATGATCCCAAGCGCAGCGTACGCGTAGCTTAGCTCTAGCTAGCTAGGGGTATTATTATTAGAAAGCAAATTTTTATTTTACTTTTGCCTTGGATTTAGACCCGTTTTGACTTTTGGATTTTATAATGAAGCCAGGAATTTCAGCTGTCTGATGTAGACTCGTCTCTAGACACCCTATGCATTTTATTTTTAATCAAACAATGAATCCCGTGGACTTTTTGGTAAGCCTGCAAGGTCTTAGACCCTCATTTTATTAGTAGAACCTCATTTTATTAGTAGAACCAACATAACTCTAGATCTAGATCGAACTCTAAGATCTAAACTTTTGTTTGTTGCTGTTTGTGTCGCTATTTTATAAAACAAATAACGCACTTGACCCTGTTGTGCGAAACGTAAATGCAGTGTTCGCTCGGTTTCTTCAGATGGTTCGCACTGTCAACTCGCCGCAAGCGGCTCGTTGCACAGAGCGGCACCAATCTAAAGAAACCTCGCGCGTACTGCATTCACCGCTATTGCACTCTGGGACGTGCGTTATTTGTATAATATAAATTATTGTATTTGGAGACCAAAAAACACAATAATTAGATTTATTGCGAAACAAACTGAAAACGATAATTGTATTTTGTAGTACATTTTTAATCTGAATGATATTTAAAAGTTTTATTTGATATTTCATTTTAAACATTGATTGATATTAAGTAATGAAAAGTGTACTTGTTCCTCTCCCTTAGATAAACTGGGAGTAAATTTTATTGATTTTCTTTAAAATTTAAAGGGATAGTTGAGTTTTATTGAAGAGGGCGCTACACAAAATATTTTATTGTGAGATAATGAAAAACTGAAAGTCAAATTTGAAAGAATATACAATTTAAATGACAAAATTATCTTTGTTTGATTTTAAAATCGGTTCAGAGACGGCTGAAATACCCATAAATATAACCATTTCTAATATTTGTGGTGCCCAACAAATATTCGGTAATTTTGAACCAGCCGTTGAAAAACGAGTTAGCGCCTTTTACGTTTTATTCCAGCCAATGCCAATACTGGCTTTTTGTTGGCTTTTTTGTGTTGGTTATAATATGCACAACCAGCCGGCCCGTATATTGTTATTATTAATAAATTAATCAATGGTCACCGTATTTTTTTTAAAGTGGAGCTGAATTGGTATGATCGTATTCAATCTAAATTCACACATTTTGGGGACTAAAATTACCTTCATAGTAATTTTATGTTCTAAAAGGGCACTAGAAATGTCATAAATAAGAATTAGAGCAAAGCACTTTGATGGCATTTGCGGTCTTAAACAAGAACTCCACTATCCCTTTAAGAGATATCATATAGATCAATTTAAATTAGAAAAGACACAGAAAAGTAGAAAGAGTATAAATAGTAGTATTGATTTTATTGAAACCTCACTAATTATTGTTCAATTATGAGCTATACTTGTTCGTTAAATCTAGTAATTCTATACTAGTTTGGCATTTCTGTATTTTTTATGATAGGTTGTTTACAATAGTTTTCCAAGTCAACGTCTTGCTCACTGACCCACTTTTTTAAATCAAATTACTCACACCAATTCTGTTTATAAGTTACTTGGACATGATATGGGGTTTGTTTCGTAGCGTACTAAACTATGTTCACCACTGAATTGCTCCACATATTAATTTATGTAATTTATAATTTTTGATCACACTGCTAAATTGTGTTAAGATTGTTAATATTATTGCAAATTCTTTATTACACATTTATACGACTTTGGTCATTCGCAGTGTTCGTGGGTTGCCTGGGCGTGACGGGGGTGTCCGGCGATATAATTTATAACGCGGGGTCATCCTTTGTCATGGGGTTATAGAATTGGTAACAAATACACGAATCGGGTTGTTCGTTTTATTGTTGGTATAACTGGGTCAGTAAGTATCCATTGTTTTGTACTCAAATGTTCACGTTCCATTTGAACTCTAGGATGTGTAAACTGTTCATGACTTGAACTTTGTTATTCTATTTCATAAACTTAAGCCCCCATCACACCAAACAAGTTATCACTACGTTCTGAAAAATGTTGCTAAACGGGCTCAAACGGTGTGCGAACGGAGTGAACGTAGTAGCAACTGTTTATGATCTGTTTAAGAACTTCATGGACGGGCTCGGTCTGGCTTGGACGGGAAGGGTGCTCTAGAACTTTGAGCCTGTTCAAAATTTTCCCCGTCCTGCAATTAGACGTAGTGATAGCGTACCTAAAACGAAATGGACGTTTACTAGGAACGGAATTGCCGTACTTCGATCCTACTAGGAACGTGTTACAACGTGACATGGTCGAACATCAATTAGCAGTACAGCCGGGTCAGTTTGTAGCTCGATCGGGTTCGTTTGCTTGTTCATCCTGTTGAATGTCTTGATCTGCACAGCTTGAATCGTTGAACGGGAATGAGGAATGGCAGGAACGCACTGGGTTTTTTGTTTATCCCTCGAGCCAGGACGGGATTGCACACGCATAGGAGCGCTTTTGAGCGCACTAGGAACGAGATGAGGACGAGTTGAACTGTTTCTGAACGGGGTTGTCGGGTTACAAACCAGTTAGAACAAGTTGCGAACTAGTTAGATTTGGTTTGGTCGTATTGGGAACTGAGAACGGACGGGCTTGGACTGCTGGGAAAAGGCAAATCTACCCGATCTGAACTTAATATGAACTGGCTATGGACGGGGTACAGACGAGATGGACGTATTGAGGACTGTTTATGAATGAACTAGGATCGTAGTATAGACATTATTTACACATTCTACACCGACCAAAACCCGTTTTATGATATTCTAGGACGGTTCCAGTACGTAGTGAGAACTAGTTTGATGTGATGGGGGCTTTAGATTCGGTCCCTTTTTTTTAAATTCTTTACTACATAACGTATGTTACCTTAGACTGCGTTATTATTCGTGACCGCTGTGTATTTGTGTTTGCACGATCACGGTGAGATGTTCGGTGGTCTATTGTGGACCGTGGGGTTATCCTTGGTCATTTTCTGGGTTCCATCAAGTACAGCGGGCACGAGAGAGGTAGTAGAGTAGGATCTAATCAGTTAACGATATAATGCTCACATAACTTGTTACTGTTGGTGTGTTATTGCATTATTGTTCTTTTTTATATAGTTTTTCATTCCACATTATATACGCAGACAATGACCCCATTTACCCCATACTCTTATATATTCTCCATAGGCTTTTATAATGTATACAAACATTCACCTTGCCAGTCCGCAGCTAATCTGGTGCTCTCACTTGGTGATCATGTACTGTAAATTTCCTTTTATTGTATTTGCTTATTTGTATTAAGCACGTACTTTTACACACTACAAACACAAATGCCCGTATGTGCGCTCAGACAAAACCTTTCTTTAGTACCAAGACGTGATTAATTTAATTGAACATTGTTCATGAATAATGATATTATGGATAATCATGTTTTGATCCCCGAAATTGTGGGTAAATACTAAACGATTGATGAGTTTAAATTTTCTATTACTTCTCAAAGAAACATATCAATAATAATAACAATAATAATAATAATACCCCATACTTGAATTTTAGCTTATAACATAATTATGAATGTAAGACGCTTCCCCCCCCCCCCAAAAAAAAAAAAAAAAAAAAAAAAAAAAACATTTTTGTCTTCAATGGATGCATTTTCATTCTCTATAATAGGTATTACAGAGACATGGTTGCACTCTCTTTATAATTATAATTATACATTGATTCGTGATGATCTTAAATATGGTAGAGGGGGAGGAGTAGCTGCTAGCATACTAGTGATTTAACATTTAAGATAAGAAAAGATATTCATATTGAAGGAGTTGAAAATGTATTCATTGAAGTAATTGAAAATAATGAAGAAAAAAAAAATGATGGTTATTATTTATAGACCGTCTAATAATTCATCTGAAACATAAGATAGTTGAGAATCTCTCTTGAAAAAATTTCTTATGAAAATAAAAACGTTTACTTAAAGGTACGTTGTCTCATTTGTAGGCCCAAAAATGAAAAGGTTAAATTCCAACGGCATTTGAAAGACAATACTAATTTAGAAAGGGATTGAAAATGGCTTTTAGTGGGAAAATAACGACCATTAGTTGTCGAATCGACTTAAGTTATTGCAATCACCTAAGTAATAGTCTGATTTGCAGACCCTTTTGCCAAATGGTCGTTCGTTTTGTGCTGCACAAAGATTCAATCAGTTTTAATAATGTTGGCCATTATGGCCACTTTAATACTGATACATCTTTCATTCTACTAATTTAAGTCAAAGATTTGTTAATATATTCTCAACATATGCATTACACCTCCTTAAATATAAACCAACTAGGATTACACAATTATCTCACACAGTACTTTATAACATATTCTAACGAAAATAGTAACAGGTCTAGTGGAATATTGAATTATGGTATTTCTGATCATTTGCCTTTATTTATGATAAATAAAAAGAATACATATCCCATTCGAAATCGTCCAAATAAAACAATAAAAAGTAAAGAGGCTGACCAAAAGATTGAATCTCTTAATATCAGTAGAGCCGGGAAGAATGGCAAGACTTTTAAAATGAGAGTATTTATGTATCAATTCAATTTCGATCAATATACTTCCAAAACCATTCCATACCTTATTCACATACAATACCGATATTCATTCGTCTGACCTTCACCTTAATAATGCCAAAGTTTGAATAGCCCATAGATCTATAAGACATCATGTACCCACACTTCGAATAATTTACCCGAAAACATAACAAAAATGCACATTCCTTTATTCTTTTAAAGCCCATATGAAAAGAAATCTTATATTAAAATATTCTTTTTAGACTCCTTCAAAACCTGATCATTTTATTCATGTAATTGTTTAAACTCTTTATTGACGGTTTATTCCATATTTGCATATTAGTCGTCTTCGGTAAAATATAAATATTATCCCTTTTTATGGCGCGCAACTGTACAGAGGTTAAGTACGCTTTCAATTATTTATGTTTTATTTTTTGTCACAATTAAAATTATACATTTAGGTGACGATCTGAATAATTGTTATACAACGCCTTTTTGGCACCACGTAGCTTCCCCCTTCCTGCTTATGATGGTTGGTCTACTGCGTTTATTTAATTATATAACAATAATTTATAGTTAAATTATTGTCACATTTATATATTATGATTGTATAACTGTTCTATTTTAATTGCTTTATTATTTTAATTTAATTGAAAAGTGTTCTTTGTCTATTTAATTTTGATTATGTTCATAATGCAAAAATAAATCTGCCTTAAAAAAAAAACCAAAAAATCCACACCAAAAAAAAAAATCAAAAATGTTAATCATTTTTTTGTCAGAGTGACAGTTTTAGATGTGATGGTTGCCTTGGTTTATATGGTGCGATGCTATTTAAGTTGTGAACGTTGGAAGGATGAACAGTAACTCTATAATACTCCTATACCTCTTTCTCATATTACGTATGCCGAGAGCCAGAACGGTATGAACCCATTGGCTTTAAAACAAACTTATCCACCTTTCAGCCCTTGAACAGATGATAATGGACTTCACTATTCATGACTTCACTATTCATGATGTCCCGCTGTCAAACCTTCTCCATTGATCATGAAACTGTCAGATTGATGTGATTATGGTTACCCCGTCATCAATCCTTGGTTTTCTCTTTTCTCCTGACAGCGGGGCATATATTGATATGAAATAGTCACAATAAATTCTTATTCCTTTTCTGTAATGCACAATCGATGATTACCATCATTTTTTCCAAAACTGTTAACCTATTTATTGTAGGCCCTACTAAACAATAAATATGACGGCGCGGTTCTTGCTCTGTAGTGGGATTTTGATCAACAGCAATTCTTTAACTCGATTCAAGAGGCCTTGTTACAAAAAAGTTGGCTATATTGCCTCTCAGAATCTTGTCGAGCCGGGTCATGGTCTAAGGTAAGGTTTCCTCCTTGTTTTTTATTTGTTAATCTGTTATAGTTAATGATCATTACGTCCAGTTATATTATGTCTTGTATCATTTTAGTATAGGATTTTCCGGCCAAATTCGCGAGTTTGTCATTTAAATTAATTTGTCATGCGTTCAAATTCGACGGTTTTAGTGCTGTCAGATATATCTTGGGTTTATATTCCTCTTTCTAGTTTTCAAATATATGAAGTTTTTGTTAGAATATATGTATGTTTCATTCAAATTAATGAATAATGTGCTTCTTTCGCTATTTGGTCATTTGATTTGGCGCAACACGATTTCTGGCATCGCGAAGGTGTAATTTGAGCATTCGAATTCATTTGTAGCATTCAAATTAGCACCTTGTGCACTTAAATTGATGGTCAATATACATTTCTCGTTTATTACACACTTTTTATAGCTTATTCTTTTTCTTTAAGATTGTTTTATCCATGTGTATTTCATCATATTTTATTTTCTTGCATTTATACACTTTATATACTTTTAGATTTATCTGATATTCATCATCCTTTAAATTTGATTGATAAGAAAAAGAAAAAAACGACTTACATCTACGAACTTGATGGTATCAATATTTGTGTAAATTTTCATGTAAGGAAGTTGTTCGTCTTGTGTTTCATCATAAATTTATCACAATTTCATTATGGAGGAAGGGTACAATATTGTGACTGGGGTAGGTATTTTTGTATCCCACTTTTCCGGGGTATATGAACATGTCCGTGCAGAAATGCCATATCCCTTGATTTCGCCCCTTCTTTACCTAAATGTCTGACTACACCCATATGCATTGTCCTCAAAATTAATAAATGGAATAACAGAAAAGACCCGAATGGCAAATCATACATTTAATTGCATTTTTTAAAACTGTAAACGTGCGTTGCATTTCTCCCCCTAACATTCCTAACTTGAATAAACATAAGTCGAATACGAATGACAGGTGATAATTTGAATGATAAAAATGACTCCTCGACAAATGACGATTAATTTGAATGCTAGTTGAGCAGTTTCTAAATTAAATGGCAGATCTATGAAACCCTTCGACCAAAATCCTAAATTGAATACCAAAACGGGAATATTGAATGATAATTGGCATGGCAAAGCCGATCTGCGCTAACTTAAATGCAAAGTAAATGAATTCGAATGACAAACTCGCGAATTTCGCCGGGAAATCCTATATTTTAATTAGAGTCAACAGCCAAAATGAATATTCGCAGATAAAATATTTTCTGTTCATGCTCATAATAATGTTAATATTTACCGTTCATCGTTAATGTTGCATCTGAGAAAAAGAAAAAAACACTATGTAGATTTAAAGGAAAATTCCTACTAAATCTAAATACATTTGACTCGTGGTCTTTTAAAATAGCAAAAATTATCGGAAAGTCTCAATTCTGTATTGTTCAATAATATTACTGAAGAATTTTATTATGTGAAAATGTATTACTCGCGAAACCACGAAAGCACTGTCGTCAGTGACATGTGACAATATACAAGGGTATATTGGCTAAACTCAAAGGAGTATTGATTAAATATCTTATAATTTCACTGAGATCATCTGACTTGACAAGTGTGGCAATCTTAATTTCCTCTCTACGTGTAGTGTCAATATAATTGTCATGGATAGATAAACATGGCGGACAAAATTAAGTTGTAGGGTCTTTTTTAATAGAGACCAATATATGCTATGCGAGTATTCATCTTATTAGAATTGCCAAGGAAGAACTATTTTACATGGAAAGTTGACATGAAAATAAATTGTGGGGAAGAGCAACGATGCACAGCTGTCCAGATGAATTCTTAGACCCTTCCGATGGCAATTCAGATACCAATGAAACAATTAGAATGTGCAGAGAAATGTTTTCATTATAATTTTATAATATCTTCTTTAAGGTTGATGTTAATTTTTCACAATTATGATGATTAATTGTACACTCTATATCCAACGTTTTTCAGACATGGCGAATGTCATCCCAGTGATTGTCCGTGGATGTGTGCTCTTGTGTTTAACCTTTCCATTCTTCATATTTTCACATGGTGATGATCAGACCACCATTACAACTACAACCCACCCGCTTTTTAGCCCAACACAAGTACTGCCTTCAAATAACATATCTGAGGTTTTCTACTATAGCATAGAAGACACAGAAAAGGAGGATTTTACAGCCTATGACTACGACAAGACGACACTTGATACATGTACAAACACCGATGATGGTGACAGTGTCTTTAAGTCAAGTGGAACGTGGTCCTGGTACCCAATGTCGTGGCCGTGGACTTTGATTCTACGACTGAATTCCGCCATCATCGGCATCATCGGGAACGCCATCGTCATCATCGTCGTTTTCAACTGTCGAGTCTCTAAAAAAATCCACCGATATCCTGATCGGGTCCCTGGCTGTGGCTGATCTGTTATCTTCTATGGCCATCATCCCTGTCCCTAGGATCAAGTACGTCCCATCGACATGGCTTGGTGAGGTCTACTGTCGAGTAGTCAACGGACAGATCTTCATGTGGTTTTTCGTTAATGCATCCATCTTCATTTTAAACGCCATTTCTGTAGAGAGATATGTGGCGGTTATATATCCATTCACATTTCGACGTATCTTCTCGATGCGACGTACGATGATCTACATCATTCTCATCTGGACGGCCTGCGTCATCAACCACGCCACCTATATCTATTTCTTCATCAAGGTGGACCACGCTACTCACACATGTCAAGTGCCAACAGACCCACCGTCCTTACGGCTTCTTGGTGGATTGTCACAGGTCACAATCCATTTTATCTGTCCTCTATTCGTCATGGTTATCACCCAAGCAATGATCATCATCACCTTGCATCGCCAAGCGAAGCGCTTCAAGTTTATGAACGGCTCCAAAGAAAGGACAACCCATGCCGTGAGGTCACACGATGCTAAATGGAGAGTCATCAAAATGTTTCTCATGGTAGTCCTGACTTTCATTGTTTGTTGGTCTCCTAGTCAAATGTTATTCCTCCTTTACAGCGCACAGATCATTGGTCCTAGGTACCTCTATAGTCCTCTGGATCGTATCTTTACAGTCATGGGGTTCTACAATTCATGTGCTAACCCTATTATCTATACGATCAGCAATGCCAAATTCAGACTTGCCGTCAAGAACGTGTTGACGCGAAAAGGTAGCGATAATATATCTGTTTTTGGAATCAAACCAGAAACAAATAACCCTGATACTGGAATGGCGTCTGTCCATAGCGCTTGAAACCTGCCGAATACAGTCGAATGTATAAATGTGGGCCGGTATTTATGGTGGCCCTGAAGGGACATCGGAAATAGACCAACTCGTGAATTATTCACGACGAAATTGACGATTTCGTGAATTTCGTCGCCAATTTCGTCGTAAATAATTCGCAATTTCGTATATTGACGACGTCGTGAATTTTATCGCCAATTATTCATGACGAAATTGACGATATCGTGAATTTCGTCGCCTATTTTGTCGTGAATAATTCGCGATTTGGTCTATTCGCGATGTCCCTTCGGACTGCTACCATGCCACGTGTGACGGACGTGTCTTTGGTTCTCTCTCGGAATATACCGAAATATTTGGAATTATCTTTGAAACTTTGGAATTCAAATGGTAGCATTTGGAAAGATTTATGAATCTGGATTATTTCTGTCGGTAAGCAATTATTTTGTGGGATTTCTAACACAATCCTGCACCTTCTAACCTAATATAGCACGTAGTCTACGACGGCATTCAAATTTCCCGCCTTTTCTGGGAGGCCAATCATGGCGACGGCTTCGGCTTTCTCTGAGCCGGAACTGTCTGTGAGAAGTGAAAGTGATGACGTGTTCAGAGTTGTTACTCATAATCGACCTAGGAAAGGAGAACCTAATCAAAAAAAAAGACGAGAAGAAAGTGTAGCGGTAGAAAACTTAAACACTAAAACATCAGAATCAGACTCAAACACCACGGTTTATCAAACCCCTTCTCCTGGCAAAGATACAAAGCAAACAGATTTTAAACTGTTCATTACCCCAATAGACAAAAATAAATCTTTAAAAAATATGAGTCCCATAAAAATCGCACGAGTGATTAAAGATGTATGTGTCAGTCCCGTGGAATTCATAAAACCTGTTAGCTCTGGATTACTAGTTAAGTGTAAGAACACAAAACAAGTTCGAGCAATCCTACAGTTGGATAATATAGGGAATATTCCCGTCAAAGTGACCGAGGGTGCAATAGGCGCCAAAGGGGTAATTTACGCCATTCCAACAGAAATGACCGAGGAAGAAATTTTGTCTGAATGAAGAACGCAACAGGTAACAGCGGTTAAAAGAATGACAAAAAGGGTGAAGAATGGAGAAGATAAAGATCAAATGGAAACAAACGAATCAAAGCAGATTCCTCTAACAAGCGTCATCCTGACCTTTAGTACATCCACTCTACCAACATCGATAAGGATGTGCTACCAAAAGAAGTTGGTAAAATTATACATTCCCAAAGTAGTCAGGTGCTTCAAGTGCCAAAGATTTTAGTCAGGTGGCTTAGTGAAATTATCGTTACCGGCCGGATACAAGCGCCATTTTTGGTACAGGGCTTTGTTATGACCTACTGAACGATATTAGGGTAGGAGCCCCCGGCAAAAATCTCAAATAGGGGTGTGGTGGGCGGGGGCGTCCTCCCGGAGCCCCCAAATAAGAAATAAGGAGAAATAACATTGATTTGTTGTTGTACAAATGCAATTTTTGGTACAGGGCTTCATTAGGACTAACTAAACAATATAAGGATAGAAGCCCCCTACAACAAATTAATATAAGGTCGTGGTGGACGGGGTGTCGTTCCAGAGCCCCCAAATAAGAAATAAGGTAAAAATAACATTTATTTGTTGTTGTAAAAATGCAACTTTTGGTACAGGGCTTCCTTAGGACTTACTGAACAATATTAGGATAAAAGCCCCGTCCAAAAACTTCATGTAAGGGTGTTTTGGGGCGGGGGCGTCGTTCCAAGGCCCCCAAATAAGAAATAAGGTGAAATAACATTGATTTGTTGCTGTACGAACGCAATTTTTTGGTACAGGGCTTCCTTAGGACATTCTGAAAGATGTTATAGTAGGATCCCCCAACAAAATATTTATAAACCTAAGGTGCAATTTGGTGGCGGGGGCGTTGTCCCATAGCCCCCAAATAAGAAATAAGGTACAATAACATTGATTTGTTGTTGTAAAAATGCATTTTTGGGTAAGGGGCTTCCTTATGACCTTCTGAACGATGTGAGGTTCGGAGCCCCACGGCATTATATTCATATATGTGTGAATGGGGGTGGGGCGTCGAGCCAGAGCCCCCTTGTTAAATATAATGTAAGATCGCATTGGAGCCCCCACATCATATACAGTGCATAATTACATTTAAACAAAAATTAGGGTTACCTGAATACTGAATACTACTGAAAAAAAATCATTTAAAATGGCACTGATTTGGTGCTGTACACATGCCATATTTGGTACAGGGCTTCTTAGGACTTATTGAACGATATTAGGGTTGGAGCCCCCAACAAAACATTCATATATGTGTGATTTTGGGGGCGGGGCGTCGTACTGGAGGCTTCTTCTTGTCTCATTGGTAGAGTTTGATGGACTCGACTTTGTCTTACAAGACAATTGGTCAGCCTTTTAAGAACCTGGAAAGGCTCAGAGTCAACGGTCATCTTCTAAAAGGGATGCTTGGCTAGATATTACGGTAAGTAAAATGTCTCTGTGACATCATCGTACACTTTTCAGGCCTGGCAGACTGACTTTATTCCCGTGCCATGAAATGCTGATGTCGTATCGCAACCTGAATATGAGTGTAACACAGGCAGTGCTTGTGACTTTGGCTCTCCTAAACTCCCACAGATGGCATTGATGCAAAAGTATAGGTGTATCTGTATTTCTTCCCCATACCTTATGCCACCCAAATGTCAGTTAATGGTTGAGTCTTGAGGAGATCATATAATATAAGACACGGATGACTACAACATCAAGACACTTTCCAATGGATGCCAGTTCCTCTCTTTTCACGGGTAGACTCTGACTTTCTAACTGTCTGGAATGTAAGTGTCCCACATAAGATCTAATCTCCTGGTAGTCTGCCGTTGCTTCTCCAGGTATGGAATGAAGACTTCGTTGGCGTACCTATCAAAGTACTGATGCCGATAACAGGCAGACGGTGGACGATGACAGCTCCATCGAATACTTTACAGCAATATGCTGATGGTGGCTCTGGTTGGTCAGGCTTCTCAAGGCATTGCAGCAAGTCGGACTTTGTACCTGGTAGATAAAGATCAGTACCGCAGTCTGAGAGAGAAGAGCGACGTGGAGTTGACCCAAAAGTGCTATATTGTTATGAAGCACTTTGATTTTCTTGTCTTTCTTCTGAACTATCTTGCAGTCTGAAGAGAGCCAGTGAATTTCTCTTGATTGAATTGTGGATTGAGTGGGTGCGCTCATCAAGCACAGTCTTGAAAACTCTTGGTACTGTTTCCTTCTAGTCTACTCCAGATTGTGGACTGTGGTAGCAACGGCTCTCTCTGTGCATTTGCAACTGTCATGCTTTACCAGATCATTAACTCATCCGAAAATGGACTAACCGTTTGCCTGATGCTTGTAGAAAGGACATTGATTGTTTCTTCAACGACTTATGTGATGAGAGACCTTGCTCATGGTGCTGAAAGTTCTTAGGATTCTCCTTATCATCTTCCGTGAAGTATTCTTCCTCAAACTCCTTCAGCATTGTAGCCATTTCTGGTCCAGAGAGCATCCATCGTCTAAGGGCAGCAGGGTTTTCCAGGAGTCCAATCCCAATAAACAGAACACTAAAAAGTAACCTCTTTTGGGAGTGTATTTTAAGTGATTTGAAAGTATAGTGCCTTTTGAACTAGATTTAAACGTTATCGACACGTGCCTTCATTTAAACAAAAAAGGTACTCCTGTTCACGTTTTCATCTAACCTAAAAACTACCAGTTTATCACGCGACTAGAGTAAGATGATTCCATTCACCTCTGTAAATCAAGTGTTTATGACCAAATAACCACTTGACCAAGCAACGAGTTTTTTGTCCGTTAACCGATGGTGGCGATAAATACGTAATTATTTGGTCTTGTAAGCACCTTTATCGATTGGTTTAACAGGTTATCCAAGGTTGATGGTAATAATCACGTTACTTACACCGGCTAATCGTCTTATTGTTCTGTCCGTGAATCTCTGGTTATATTAAATTAGTAATTCTGAGATGTCTTACACACCTCTTTAAATGGTTTCAAAGTTACCATAAATTTCTTGGTTATGATCACGTGGCTCAAGCTGATTACTTATCTAAGCTGTGAATACGTGATATGTAGGTGTAAAAATTAGTAATTAGTAAGTGTTTTAAAACACCTTTTTAAATGGTAGTCAAAGTTGCCATAAGTTCCGCGGTGATGATCTCGTGACTCAAACGGATTATTAATCTAAGCTGGGCATACGTGACTTTTAGGTGTGAAAAATTAGTAATTATTAGGTGTCTTAAAACATCTTTTTAAATGGTTTCAAAGTTACCATAACTTTCTTGGTGATGATCACGTAGTTAAAACTGATTACTAATATAAGCTGTGAATCCGTGATATTTAGGTGTGAAAAATTAGTAATTATTAGGTGTCTTAAAACACCTATTTAAATGGTAGTCAAAGTTGCCAGCAGTTCCGCGGTGATGATCTCGTGACTCAAACGGAATATTAATCTAAGCTGGGCATACGTGACTTTTAGGTGTGAAAAAATTAGTCATTATTAGGTGTCTTAAAACACATATTTAAATGGTAGTCAAAGTTGCCATACGTTCCGCGGTGATGATCTCGTGACTCAAACGGATTATTAATCTAAGCTGGGCATACGTGACTTTTAGGTGTGAAAAATTAGTAATTATTAGGTGTCTTAAAACACCTATTTAAATGGTAGTCAAAGTTGCCAGCAGTTCCGCGGTGATGATCTCGTGACTCAAACGGAATATTAATCTAAGCTGGGCATACGTGACTTTTAGGTGTGAAAAATTAGTAATTATTAGGTGTCTTAAAACACCTATTTAAATGGTAGTCAAAGTTGCCAGCAGTTCCGCGGTGATGATCTCGTGACTCAAACGGATTATTAATATAAACTGGGTATTCCGTATTTTCCAGGTGTGAAAATGAGTTATTCTTGGGTGTCTTGATGGTTTCACAGTTACCATTTAAGTTCCGTGGTGATAATCCCGTGACTGTTGGCATATTTCTATGTTCACCAGTTGATAATTGACTGTTGGCATATTTTCATTGCACCAGTTGATAACTGGAGTGTGCATATTTCCAGTTGCACCAGTTGATGACTGAGTGTTGGCATATTTCGAGTTGAACCAGCTGACACCAATTAATTTGCATATTGAATATGGGGTGCGTGCAGATCTATGTTTTTTAAACAATTTATCTGAATTTACAGCATATTTCTTAATTACTGATGATTTAGTTATATGCAATTCATTTCGAAAATACTACAAATATAAATTACCAGTTATTAGGACATTTCGCTACTTCGTATAAATTACATTTAGTTAAACATGAATAAGGGAAACATTAACTATGAACTAAAATAATTTCAATAAAGTACAAGTATACGAAATTTGTTCGATTAATTCAATTATGTAAGTCTACTTAATACCAATGCCTTTACATTGGAAATACAGACGTACCAGTATTGAAGTATTGTTGCTGTTCAACTGGTTGGAAGTTTTACCAAATGGTTCTAATGGCTCAGCTAGACCAGTTGAATTATAACTGGCCTGGATCAACTGGATCATTTAGCCCATTTCAATTTCACGGGTTACCAGTTGGCATTAAATGGTTCATCAACTGGACCAGTTGCAACTAGCTTTCTCTTCTGGGATGTTTGCACCCCCCCCCCCCCCCAACCCCCTCTAATCTCAAACTGCTTCCGGCGCGCCTGGACGTAATTATGGAAGATCCAAGACACGATGTTCAGAAACGGGATGAGAACGTCATTATTTTGGTTCATTTATTGTGTAACATTTGCGTAATTATTGGGTTGAACGCGGGTTACAGTAACATACTTCCTCTTCGACGCAAATTTCACGTGAATGAAGAACATGATTCATCTCAAGTCAGCCTCGTAATATTCACGTGAATTTCACGCAGATATTTTGACTAAAACTATCACTAACGCTTCACGTGTTTCTGTGACGCGATAATTTCGTTTATGAAGATGTAATTTCATAACCAAACAAACACGGGAGTATTAGGTTTACAAACCATGGTCTCCAAGGTAGGGATAATCACGTTATTATAATGGTGATATTGCAGTGACAATTGCGTAATTTAGTGTACGTGTGTTTTAAGTTACCTAGTGCAATAAACGTATTAACACATTTACGTAAATGTCAGGTGTTTGAAGAACGTAACTCTCCTCAAGTCGACACCTTGATATTGACGTGATTTTCACGTGATTTTGTTTATTGGGATAGCGCCACCTGCACCTTTCACAATCTTGTTCTCTTGCTCATGGGCCTGGCCAAAAGGGATTGAAGAAAGCTTGTTTGATGTTTTAGAAAGAACCCAGTGTGAGTGTTGATCAAACTCTTTCTTCACAGTGGCTGGTAAAGACTTCATATCTCGAATGTGGACAGGCGTCCACCTGGAATAGTGCACATGGTCCAAGACGAAGGACCTTCTCACACAGTGGGGAGTTTTTCTCTCTGTGAGATCTGATGAAGATGAGTATGAGGGTTTCATATTTCATGATCTGGTCCGAGAAAATAAAAGTAGGGCTCTTCTTCAGCATGTCATCTATCCACTCCTTGACTGATCGTCCATCCTTGGGGCCTGTTCTTGGCATGAAAACCTCCTGCTGCATATTGTTTAATTACAGGAGAGGGGTCATGGGGAGGGGGGGGGGGGGGGTTATGCCCACTAACCTTAATTTACTGAATGACCGTGTTCTGTCATTGTTTTGGATAGGACTATTTACTGGCAATTCACAACATTCTCCCCATAGTAAGCAAAGTATTCAGGTAAAACAAATCAACGTGATTATGTGGGGCCTATAGTACAACGCCCCTGCTCCCTTCACACTTATGTGAATGTTTTTCCAAGGGCTCCTTCCTTAATATCGTTCAGTAGATCCTAAGAGAGAGCTGTACCAAAAGCAGGCGGTCGTATAACCACAAAATCAATGAGATCTTCATGGGGCACTGGCACGACGCCCCGCCCCCATTTACACACATATATATGAATATTATACCGAACGCTCCTATCTCACATCGTTCAAAAGGTCATAAGGAAGGCCTGTACCAAAATTTGCACTTTTACAACAATAAATCAATGTTATTTTACTTTATTTCTTATTTGGGGGCTATGGGACAACGCCCCGTCTCCAGATTGCACCTTTATAAATATTTTGTTGGGGGCTCCAACCTTCACAATGTTCAAAAGGTCCTAAAAAAGCCCTGTACCAAAAATTTCATTCGTACAACAACAAATCAATGTTATTTTACCTTATTTCTTATTTGGGGGCCTTGGAACAACGCCCCCGCCCAAAAACACCCTTACATGAAGTTTTTGCACGGGGCTTCTATCCTAATATTGTTCAGTAAGTCCTAAGGAAGCCCTGTACCAAAAATTGCATTTTTACAACAACAAATTAATGTTATTTTACCTTATTTCTTAATTGGGGGCTCTGGAACGACGCCCCGTCCACCACGCCCTTATATTAATTTTTTGTAGAGGGCTTCTATCCTTTTATTGTTCATTTAGTCCTAAGGAACCCCTGTACCAAAAATTGCATTTGTACATCAACAAATCAATGTTATTTCACCTTATTTCTCATTTGGGGGCTCCGGGAGGACGCCCCCTCCCACCACACCCCTATTTGAGATTTTTGCCGGGGGCTCCTACCCTAATATCGTTCAGTAGGTCATAACAAAGCCCTGTACCAAAAATGGCGCTTGTATCCGGCCAGTAACGATAATCGATATATTTGACGCTAAGCCACCTGACTATTTGGGCATGGGGCAGCAACGTGCCGGTCTAACATGAGATGTGTTAGATGTGGCGAAAGCCACAAGTTTGAGGAGTGCGCCAAAAAAGACACCCCGAAATGTGTAAACTGCGGAGGCGAGCATTCTGCTGCTTATAATGGTTGCACACAAGCAAAAAAAGCTAAACAAGTACAACACATCAAAATCACAGAAAAAATCACATATGCACAAGCATCACAAATATGGACAAATAAACAAAATCCCCCTCAAACTAACATTGTCACACAAACCTCCCAAATGAGGAAAGAGGAACAAGAAAACACACAAATTAAACCAAGAGATGCGATACCTGGCTCATATGCCAACGCTGCAACCACACTAAACGTACCTCCCGCAACCACCAGCACCCCACAAACTCAAAATGTCTTACCACCTCGAACAACCTCAAAACATCCTTCGAAAATCCCTCGAAAAATCCCACAAAATCCTTTAACAACATCAACAAACTCCACAACAATCACTTCAAAAAAAGACAATGAAAAGAAAGAAAATCCTTCTGTACCCCTGAACTTTATAGCTACAGCAAATGATGATCAGATAATTGACTTTATTTGTCAATTGATCCTCTCACTCACAGAGGGCAAAACTCTCAAAGAAATAAATAATTTAGTTCTGGTCGCAGCGAAAAGATCGCTGCAGCAAATAAGTAGTGCTAACAATGTTGATAACGATACTTAAAACATTGATGATACTGTTTTACATACTACAATGGAATGCACAGATTACGCTCAGTACATTAAAAATATAATAACATAATGTAATAAGAAAAGAAAATAAGAACAGTAAAACATAATACAATATTATAAATATGCTAAATTACACTCAGTACATTAAAAATATAATAACATAATGTATTAAGAAAATAAAATAAGAAAAAGTAACAACAATGATAAAAGGTATGATAAGATTATTGAATATAGAGGCTTGTGTATGGTGTGTATGTGATATAACAAATAATCTGCACGTACTGTTAAGAAACACTAACAAAGCCCATGAATGTTTTGCTTACGATATTATTTTTCGATACTATCTTAAAAGATAGATAAATATAAAACGAAATAAATATATTTTTAAAAAATACAAAATTGAGAGATATAACACGTGCCGTAAAGTATTTTGGCGACAATAGTCAAATTACTGACTAATCGCCAATAACTAAAAACACAACAACAACAACAACATCATGCCCGTTACAAACGAGACACGGGGCGTCATTTGCTTATTTGCTGACGTAGCAATGCGTCAGTGAATGGCGCGGTCTTTGACGCACCATGCGAAAGTGATATCGTTGAAGGTAAATACAAGGGGAACATTGCAAAATAGTGTTGTGTCTAGTTATAAGTACATCCTTTTAGGTAATGTGACGTTCTTTTAAGGCACTGCTGGGCACGGCCCAGTGCCTTAACACAATGTCACACGCGGCAGTCCACGCTCTCGTCGTGTAAATCTGAAAGTCCCTATTACCTTCACGTCTTACTCCCACGTTGAATTTCCTGATTGCTTCTAAAATATGTATCGCCTCTCTCCCGTGAGTGTTAACTTATATGCACTCTCAATGGCATCAATCTTCTCCTTTCCATAACAACAATAGGATTTCTGGTCAATGTTTAATACTCTTTCTAACATAACCCTGATGCTAATGAATAAAGTGATGTTTGCCGCAGACCATTAGGCTACCCCGAATGGCATGCGTAAAACACTCCCGATAGAGAGATAATGGAATATTATGCCAATAATTACATTCTAAAATGTTTCCTCGGGGCGACTGTAATCTAAATTAAAACGTGAATTTTTGAAGGGTTAATGTACGTCGTGTGAAGGTGTGCTTGAAGCATCAAGATCGCTGGAAATTCAGTGAAATGTTTTCCTATCTGCTATTCTTTCTTCTCTCCCGTTAGATTTCTGTATTTTTCTTTATTCTTCTCTTTCGTCTCTTTTAATTTCTCTGGTTTTCTTTCCTTGCTTTCTTTCTCTCTCTCTCTCTCTCTCTCTCTCTCTCTCTCTCTCTTCTCTTCTCTATTTTCCCTCTTCCTCCTCTCTTGATAAACACTTTACTCTACCCTACACCTATTTTAGTACAAACCAGTTTCCCCATAATACACGGTATTATCTTAAAGTTGAAGAGTTACCACAGGTAGTTTGTTGAAAATTACTTTAGCATGGTATTTCTTATCAATATAACTGTAATTTCCTTCACAGATAACTAGTGAATGAATGTTAGCGATAGCCGATGAATGTCATTGGGTCGGAAATATTAAATTTGGTGTAATTTGTGTGTATCATAACAGCCTACGCTAGTAAATTATCGAAGATTATACAAAATTTTGTTTCTAGAGTCGTATTGCTAAAGTCGTCGGTAGATATGCAGTGACTAAGTACCTTATTGTTTGTTTATTTGTTGTTTTTGTTGGTTTTTAGGTAAGTTTTAATATTCTTAATCGAATGGATGGCATGGCTATCTATCTTTTCATTGAATCTCCATTATCCATTAAGTCAAGTTATTCCACGAAATGCTGAAACTGATATTATACAAAATTACGATTCGATTCATTAAAAACGTCTAAATCTATTTTCTACTTCAGTGAGACTCAATATCAATAATTTTATGCTGGCATGATACTTAACGAGAGGCCTTGATACAAGGATTACGATCAGGATGCTGATTATAATGACCGGATCTCGCAGGCAATGTTGTTATTCATAATTATTCCTTTATATATATATTTATATCCTGCATCAAAAATTGATTGGTTTTTGATTGGTTGAGAGCTCTACACGTGACCAGAAATATTTCAACCATTTTAATGTTGCTCTGTAAAAGTACTATTTGGGAGTAGAAGTACCATTTTGGAGTTGAAAATTGTGTATGATAATTTTTTTTTTAATTTTAATATTTTATTAAAATTATAAATCTTTAAAAAAAAATATATAGAATATATAATAAATGTCGAAATGTTAAAATGTTTTAGATTTTTTTTTTTTGGCGGGGAGGGAATGCAGAATGCAGGATATAAAACAAATATACCCTGCCTTCTTTTCTAGGTACTGGTTAAAAACTATGGGCCTCGGTGACTCCAATAGTACCATTTACTTCGGGGCTGCGCCCCTCAGCAAATAGTACTATTGGAGTTTTCTCTTGCCCATAGTTTCAACCAGAACCTCTCAAGACAGTGAATTGTGGTGTAGTCATTATAAGGATTTGTTTAATTGTGTACATAGTTCGGTGCAGGATGTTACTAATGCTTTTTTTTTATGTAGATGTGGTTATCTCTCCTGAGGAGGTAAAAGAAGCTATTAGAAAATTAGACGACAATAAGTCATGTGGTCTTGATATTGCAGCTGAACATTTAAAGTTTGCAAGCATTTCTGGCTTTTTGATTTATGGTATCTTACCAATCGGCCCGTATTGACTTTACACACCGGACTTAGAGGGGAGGGGGTGCTTTCAAAGGAAGGGAACATGCATACGCGTACCCTAAATAACACTGAGTGGGGGGGGGGGGCGGGCCAGATAGTATGATTTCCGTTGTTTTGGTGCAAGTCATTTAAAAAGTTTGCTCAAGATTTGTTCTGAATATGGGTATGATAATACATTTTAGTGAACTACTCGAAGGAGCTAAAACAAGTTATTCCCAATCTGAACAGAGAAGCTTGTACCGAGCCGTAGACCACACGCCTCGAGGTCACTTCCGAGAAGAGGGAGGGGGTCGTGGAAGTATTGGCGTCAGCAATAAAACCGGTAAGGTTCGCGCCATTACACCGCGTGCTCTCAGCTCGCCTCATTCTTTCTATGGTCTTCATTAGAGATGGTCAGATTTGTGAACAAACTTTTTGACTAATCTGTATTTCCATTTCTTATTCATAATATATCGTTTTTCCTGACTTCAGTGAGGTGGATCAACACTTGCACTCTGCATATAGACACCTTATCCCAATATTAAAGGGGTAAATAACTGTAGTCTGTAATCAATTGACTTAGACAAAATGCCGAAAACGAAAGCTCAGCAGCGGTCATCGGATGGTGGCGTGGAAGCCGACAGCCAGCCGTTTTGGCCGGAGTGCCGGCATCGTTGCGGTGGCTGCTATTACAGCTTCGCATCAATCAGCGAAAGCGGCGGGTAGGAAGAAAAGACAGCCCACCGTCGGTGTCATCATCTGCTTTCGACGGGACATTCGATAAGGCGTCTATATCTTCATGCAGGGAGGGCGTTTACTGTAAGGACCTCCCCAGCACTGTGGTCGGCGCAGGCGATAACTTACAGCCGTCGGGTACATGACATGACAGCTGAACTGAACTAATAGTCAATCGGGTGAGTCATGGCCATTGTTTTTGATTGGTTCGGGTAGCATGAAGAAAGTGGGGTTGGGTTGTTAATTGATGCTCCTCCCACCATAACTGGCATTAATGTATTGGTATTACCATTTGACAGACATTTAAGATGGAATTCACATATAACATCTGTTAATGACTGTCTTCGGAGAAAGGTTGATAATTATCATCTTTAAATTACGGCACTTTGTCTCACCTTATATATATTGATACTGTCGTAAAAAGCTCTGATACAGCCACATGACAGCGAGGTTTGGTCTAGTTACTCCATGGTGTGGGGTAGTACTTTTAAATCACACTTGAATTGTTTATTTTTATACTCGAAAGTTGGCTGTACGTGCTTTAACTTTCAAGCCACATCGTTCTCTTTAACTAACATTGACCAATGCACTATTTCATGACCTCAACTTGTCGAATGCTTTTTAAATTGCATAAATTATCTATTTGTACTTTTGTGTTTGATTTGATAAACGAACGATTACCTCATTCCTTAAAAAAAAAAGAAAAAAAAATTATGGCAGATGATACAACATGAACATTCATAGACAGAGAAACGGGTCGACGATTAATCTTCCTATTCAAAACAGACCAAGGAAGATTTTCTGTTTCGTTTGTGGAAATAATTTTTGGAATATGCTTCTTACTGATTAAGGATTGAGAGATCAAGAACCTCTTTTCGTAAAAAAATTTAAAAAAAAAAAATTACTCTTAGGTGAAAACTACGAAATATAACCTTGAATTTATATAGTTGTATATATATCAACCAGTCTACAAACAAATCTTACTTATAGGATTTGGAAACCCATCATGTATTTTTTAATAAACTTTATTTTAGGCTTCAGATAACAAGAGTCAAACTCGACTAGCACATGTGCTATTCTTTACCCGATTTTACCATCGATCTCGAACTCATTGTAAATAGACATTTATTGTATTACTCTTGACACTACAATTACTTATAACTATATAAAAGAAGAAAAAAAAAAAAAAAAAAAAAAAAAAAAAAAAAAAAAAAAAAAAATATATATATATATATATATATGTGGATATCGTATGTGTATACAACTGTAGAACATGTATTTTTATATATTGACATTGTCATGGTATGTTGTGCATTGTTTCAATGTTTTCAAGGGTGGTGAATAAATAAATTCAATTCAATTCAATATGAGCAT
The DNA here is from genome assembly GCA_035222895.1 of Strongylocentrotus droebachiensis. Classification (NCBI taxonomy): domain Eukaryota; kingdom Metazoa; phylum Echinodermata; class Echinoidea; order Camarodonta; family Strongylocentrotidae; genus Strongylocentrotus; species Strongylocentrotus droebachiensis. The sequence continues at coordinate 79,667 of JAVYIG010002768.1, forward strand.
AGTGACAACTTCAGCGGGGTCGAACTATAATTGGCGCGATTATGATATACAGTTCCGTTACTCGGCCGGACTCCTCGTGGCCAACTGTGGACACAGAGTTGTGGTTGTCAGTGGCAACAGCTCAGTCATTTCGCCTTTCAGACTTTTCGGGTTGACATTTCGAGTTGTTGCAAATGCCCGATGTTGAGCAAATCGCTTTGTTTATATCATGGCACGAATATTCCGAAACAGATCAGCTGCGTGCGGGCTGTGCGATAACAATACCGGAGAGCGCTTCTCATATGGGCCCTATGCAGGGGTTGCAGTGGCAGTATACACACTCGGTTAGCACAAGGCAATGCATTATTTAGACATTTTGATACATCCCCGCTGACTAGACATGAATTTACTCGTACTTTGCACATTTTTAATGCTAGACCAGTTCACGGTTAGCATATTACTGCAATGACCCCGAATATCCACAGATCTTCAAAACATGAAGAGGTCCCACTTTGTACAATTTGAAATAATCACTCTTGCATCGATGGACGTGCTATATAAATAGCATTTGTTTCCCCTTTTCAAAGATTACTTCCACCTGTGTATCATGGAGTGCACTGAATGTGCATGAATGAATAATGATTACATATCTTTCATGAGCACGTATCCAGTATTTCGTCTCCGTGTATTTCAAAATTTGTTCTGCAATGACCTTTATCTGCTCATGCTCAGATAGGGGCGGCTCTTTCTGCGGCTATGAGGGGATATTCTTGTGAGCAGATTCAAAACATGGGTCGCTGGACCTCCCATTCATTATACGTTTGATCAAATCCTTTCATTGGGCTCCCATGTCAATAGTATCTGTGTAAAGCATCCCTCGCTTTAAGAATAATTGGTAAAATTCATAAATTCCTCTCCAAGTCTTTCACTGAAATCATCATACTTCATTCGAAAGTTATTTGCCATTTGGGCCAAAACGAACAAAACGTCTCGGAAAGCTCATTTAAGCGCCATTAGCAGTGCTAACCATGGTTTTGCGATTTTCGCCAAAACTAAGGATGCGAGACATGAACCAATTACACGATTTGGTAGAACACGACGAGCCTTACATCGTGGTATCTATTGGGGACAGTTGTAATAGCCCCGTCCATGAAATTCCGGAAAAATTTATGGCCAAGCTGCAGAGAATCCAGAACTCTGCAGCACGGCTAGTTTCTCTCACCAAAAAACATAACCATGTTACACTAACCCTTAAACAATTGCATTGGCTCCCCATTCAATTTCGCATCCAGTTCAAAGTTCTTCTTTTAACTTTTGACCGTTAAAAAAGCAAAAACAAAATACTTTGGTGATAGCTCCTTTTCTTGCTCTGCTCCATGTTTGTGGAACCTCTCCAGCCTTCATTCATTGCATCTCTAATGTTACTTTGTTTAGATCGAAATCATAAACCTACCAACAGAAAAGGCATATTCAACCTAGTTCTTAAATTGTTACCTTACCTTGCTATCTTATGTTTGATAGTTTCACTTTAATATTGGTCTCTTGTCATTGCTCTGTTTACTTTTACTCGCATCAATATTGTAGAGCGCTTCGAGATAACTCTCATATGGCAAGCGCTGCTAAGTGAAACTTATTATTATTAATATTATTATTACAGCCAAACCTGTCTAGAGTGACCACCCCAGGGAAACACCAAAAGTGGCCTTTGTAGACAGGTGGTCTTTGTAGACAGGTTCCTTTAGTACATGATTCAATAAGAAACCATTTTCAAGGGAATCAACAAATATGGCATTTGTAGACAGGGGGTCTTTGTAGACAAGTGGTCACTATAAAGCAGGTTTGACTGTATAAGGGTCGACCCGAAGAGATCACGTATGATAGAGAGCGCGGTTTGAGGTGCCAACTGGATTTAACAGAGCAGTTTATTTTAACATATTATGCCTTGATTCTCAACACAAACTGATTAAGAAGGATTTCGAGAGTATCAGCTCATTTCCAGCAAACAGTTTGTTGCTATTCTGCAATCGATATTTTTTCCGTGACCTCCTCCCCACCCCCAGCCTCTCCCCCATATTTCTTTTTTTTTTTCAAATAAGTTTCAGCTTTGAAAGGAACAAAAAATGTCTGTTATTTAATATGTGTTGGAACCCAAGATGCTGGCCGTTTGTTTTTTCTTGTTTTCTACCCCCTTTTGCAGCCTCTTCGCCCACACTCATCACTGGATTTCGTCCGAGCCTCGGGTTTGGATAGTGACAGACTAAAGCGGCTCTTTTTGCGAAAGAGAAAGAACGGCGGGAAGGAAACCTCGGCCTCCCAGTTCGAATCACGTGAGAGTACAGCGTGGGCTTCGTCTAAAGGGGTTGAGGGATTATGTAAGCACCTTTCTCCACGCAGTTGACTCGCCACGCTTTGATCATACACGGGGACAGCAATGATGGTGACAGCCTAATTCGCGGACACCAGATTTTGTGGAAACACAATTAATGTGTTTACACGTCGGCACGCAGCGAACCCGTAGGTCCATCAAGGAATCGGGTGAGGGAAAAGTGAGATTAAGACTTTTACCACGTGGATGAATGGATGAGGAAATGAAAAGCATTACATAAGGTATTTTGGTCATGAAACTGAAGGCTAAACCTGGTGATTGACAACGCCTGTTTTAGGGTAAACACTTGAGCGGTGTCGGATTTCCCCATGAGAGCCGATTACGACAGTGTATGCGTCTAGACCCTCAACGAAATGCCCACGGTAGGGGCTAACGTGAATCGGACATTGTCCCTCGAGTATCGTGTGGTTCTCACTTTAATGTTGTAAGGCTAACATAAATGTATCGTCGTGTCCTGTTTCCCTAACAGTGTAGGATAGCTTCGCTAGTTATTTAGTAACATCGAGTTATAATGATCATATGGAGTTATAATGATCAATATTTTTTCTCGTGTGCAGTATTAATGTTTGGGGTATCAATATTAGAGTTACTGTTCGTCTTGGCGACTTTTAGATGATAGTTAAGCCAATAAATGTTTTCTTTTGCTCCTTCGTCTTCCGTATTGAGGGATTAACTCCCGTACATTGATGATGATGCATAATTGGATTGCTGATTAATAATGCCAGGCTTACGTGGCCTACAACAGTAATGCAGTTAATTCAGTATGATTAACCTAATCTATTATGGCTCGAAAAGTTTACATTTATATGAGTGACCTGTTGTGAACACTATAAAACGCGATATATTTGGCGGCGAGTTGCGTTGCATCTCGTTTGGCGGCATTCTTGCGAATTTGGACGCCGATAATCGCTTATATAAGAAATATATTTGTTGTCTGAATGTAAAACTAGAGCAAGCGGTCTGTTTATAGGAAGGGGAGACAAAATGTTATGATATTGGAGGATTGTTTATTGCCGTATCTATACAATTATTATACGAGCCTGACTTGTCCATAAGCTGGGGATACAATCAGTATTGCCCAGGGAAGTCGTTTGGGCTCACCACTTTTTTGGTTGGGGTGTGGGGGGGTGAGCGGGATCCTGTCCGTTGAAGCTGAGTTTGCCTGGCTTATGCCGTGTGTAGCGCTCAGGGTGTCCGGCTGGAAGTCATCTTCGCTCACCCATGCCTCTTGTCTGTGCAAAACCAGCAAGAGATGGGGGAAGTCCCGTTCGCTTGGCCAGGCGAATGGAAGAATTGTTACGGCTAGTCAAAAGATATTACTTTGTCGCCCGGCCGGGCCCCCTATTGGTTCCTTACAGATCGCTCTCGACATATAATGCTCGAAGTATTTGATTTGCATTCATTGTTGTTTGTTATGTTTTCATTATAATTACTTTGCTGACCAGCTTGATTGTAATCAGCTCTCAATAAAGACCATGGTCAATCGCACATATACATACAAATTTGTTGACTTCTTCTTTTGTCTCAGAGTGGGAATAATACATTTTAGTGAACTACTCGAAGGAGCTAAAACAAGTTATTCCCAATCTGAACAGAGAAGCTTGTACCGAGCCGTAGACCACACGCCTCGAGGTCACTTCCGAGAAGAGGGAGGGGGTCGTGGAAGTATTGGCGTCAGCAATAAAACCGGTAAGGTTCGCGCCATTACACCGCGTGCTCTCAGCTCGCCTCATTCTTTCTATGGTCTTCATTAGAGATGGTCAGATTTGTGAACAAACTTTTTGCCACCTTCCCACCCCTAGCCGCCTTTATTTGGCCGGCTGGCAAGACATTAAGCTTATGGATACAACTTATGAACTATAAATGTACAATTGCAGCTGGGATACAGCTGTCTATGTGTTAACTAATATTGCCAAGATTCGCTCCCTGTTCAGGGTTGCAACTGCAATAACTTTTTACCGCATTCCTTTTCTTTTTCATAATCACTTGTATAACCTTATTTTCTTTGACATATAATTTTCCGCTCAAAAGCTACTTCGAGCAATTTTTCTCAATTGCATATGCATATTTCGAGCTATTCGGTACGAAGCCAGTGTTATTGAGGAGAATTTGATGACAATCCACTCTCGCAAGGGCTACGCCTGGTCGCGTTCAGAATCATAACACGGGCCTTGCGGGGCTTTTCCCGATCTTATTTTCCAGAACTCAAACTCTTCATGCGGTCATATGATACCTTTGGTGTAACTTATAACCTTCATTTTCTATTAATCGGCTTTTTGGCCAAAAGAGTCTGGTTTTCGAGAGTTCGGGTTTCACCCGCATTTGAGTGTAGTGGACGATGTCATCAAATTCCTGCCGTATGTTCTTCCCAGAGAATTTTGGGACGTACATTTTGGTCATTTATACGTCTGCATTTAGTTCGTCCAATTCGCGGCATTCTTGCGAATTTGGACGCCGATAATCGCTTATATAAGAAATATATTTGTTGTCTGAATGTAAAACTAGAGCAAGCGGTCTGTTTATAGGAAGGGGAGACAAAATGTTATGATATTGGAGGATTGTTTATTGCCGTATCTATACAATTATTATACGAGCCTGACTTGTCCATAAGCTGGGGATACAATCAGTATTGCCCAGGGAAGTCGTTTGGGCTCACCACTTTTTTGGTTGGGGTGTGGGGGGGTGAGCGGGATCCTGTCCGTTGAAGCTGAGTTTGCCTGGCTTATGCCGTGTGTAGCGCTCAGGGTGTCCGGCTGGAAGTCATCTTCGCTCACCCATGCCTCTTGTCTGTGCAAAACCAGCAAGAGATGGGGGAAGTCCCGTTCGCTTGGCCAGGCGAATGGAAGAATTGTTACGGCTAGTCAAAAGATATTACTTTGTCGCCCGGCCGGGCCCCCTATTGGTTCCTTACAGATCGCTCTCGACATATAATGCTCGAAGTATTTGATTTGCATTCATTGTTGTTTGTTATGTTTTCATTATAATTACTTTGCTGACCAGCTTGATTGTAATCAGCTCTCAATAAAGACCATGGTCAATCGCACATATACATACAAATTTGTTGACTTCTTCTTTTGTCTCAGAGTGGGAATAATGATGTCAAATATAATGCCAAAAAAAGAGTCATGTTATGATAATTAGATGTAAGGATCACCGTAGATTGGTATTCCCGGATTTGTATTTATGTGGAGCTATACTCAATGTCTGTACAGAGGTCATGTATATTGGTAATTTCTTTACTGAGGACCTCAATGATGATAAAGATATAAGTCGACAGTGTCGTAAATTATATGCTCAAGGTAATATGCTTGTTAGGAAATTTCATATGTGTTCTCCGGATGTGAAGGTGGCATTATTTAGGGCTTACTGTCCACCTGTGTACACTGCGCATCTGTGGTGTAATTTTAAGAAGAGTATTCTGCACAAGCTTACTGATGCCTTTAATGATGCCATGAGAATGCTTCTTAGGGGACCTATATATTTGTGCTAGTCAAATGTTTGCTGAGTTGAATGTTCCAGTCTGTCCGGCTGTATTACGAAATCTCATGTATAAGTTCATCCAGAGAGTGGATGTCTCTGAGAAAGGTATTATAAAGATGTTAGTGAACCCCTCGTATAGTTGCCTTAGGTACACATCGGGCCTCTGGAAATTTTGGCTTAAGTTAATAGCCTGCTAAGTGCTGACACATGGGAATTGATCATATTGTGGTGTTACCAAGGACTATCCAGTTTCTCATGGTTGCAGTATAGTCTGTTCTTGTTGTTTCTTATAATATCTATTATTAGTATATTGTTTGGGTTAGTTTAGCCGAGATTGTTACAAGTTACAACTTCAATAGATTGTTATACATGTACTTATTTTAATATTACAGTTACAGTTACAGTTTAGAGTCAGATTGCTATAGGCCTACTGTTATCAATCTTACAGATACAGATTATATGTTGCAGTTTAGATTGTATATACGTAGTATAGTTTAGTTTTTATACTCTTTGTAAGATTTGATGTTATTATATAGTCATCATGTTTATACTCCGCTCTTTTCCCTATATTCCTATGTAACATATGTTTTATGGACCTCTGTCTTGTGCAGCTGAGTCTGAAATAAAGTTCTGAATTGAATTAAATATATTTGTATAATGTATACATGTACATAGTCTTTAAAGGGAAATTCAACCTTAATAGCAAACTAATTTAACAACTTTACCATTTAATCCCCCCCCCCCCAAATGACTACAATGTCATTTGTTTTCAAAGTTAATAACTCAGGAGGGCCTTTTCATTTTAGAGAACCTGTAATGATACGCTCTCCATAATATACGTTGAGTAGTGCCTGAAGAGATGAAAGGCTTAGAAGAAAAAAAAACAGAACTTAATTATATTTTTGTACATGACAAACGGGAGAGTAGTCCTTGCATCCGTCATAATCCACTGACCAAATTACCAATGCGAAATTTGCATGAATATAGTGATCTCATATTTCAAACTATTATGACTTCCTCATTATTGGTCGGATATATTACAGACCTCCGTCATTCTGGTTCTCCTATTTTCTTGCTTTCAGACAAATTAACTTATTACAAGGGTTGTGCTTTAAAGATACTATGTCCCTTTTGCAACCAACGTCAAATTTGGAAGAACTTTGCAGGAATTATGGATATGTCATGTATGTCCTATCTTTGAAATTTAAACGTTAGCAGTGTCCTTATATTCAAATTATGCGAGGAAACCCGTTTACTTGCTAGACTTCACTGTCAGACACTATTGAGTATCTGACTGGCCTTTTTTCTTTTGTGGTAATAACATACATTAAATGAGCTGTAAAAGGTACAGGAGCATTTGTCTACATCAATAACCCACTTCTTGTAATGGCCAAAATTAAACTGATTGAATCTTTGCTCAGCATAAAACGTATGACCATTCGGTACAATGGTCTGAAAATTAGACTATTACTTACTGGCTCTATAGCTCTTAAGTCGATTCGACAACAAATAGTCGTTATTTTCCCACTTAAAGACATTTTCAAGCCCCCCTTTTTTAGGGAAGTTCTAAATTAGTATCATATTTCAAATGCCGTTGGAATTTAACCTTTTCATTTTTTTGGCCTGCAAACGGCATTGTTTAACAATGTTTCCACTTTTACATATCTGATATGCATGACCCTACGTGTTATCAGTGTCTGTGATATGGTGTAATATTGAAGCCCAAAACAAATTGCGCTTCAAAATGATCATTAAGTACTTCAAAAAAGTAAAAATCTTTGAGTGACCGGTTTTACCATACTCATTTTCCCCAGTGGACTGTAGTGTTATATTTTGCTCTCTCTTTCTCTCTCTCTCTTCCTTTCTCTCTCTCTCTCTCTCTTTATTGTTTGTTTGTTTGTTTGTTTTTAAATCAGATTCATCCTGCATGCAATCGTTTTTCAGAGAGGGAAAGAGAAGACAGGAGAGGAGAGGAGAAGAAGGGAAAGAAGAAGGAGAATAAGAAGCCGGAGAAGCATACGAAGCAGAATAAGAATAAGAGGAAAAAGCAGAAGAGGAAGAAGCAAAGAGGAAGAAGAAAAAGACAAAGAAGAAGATGAAGAAGGAGAAGAGGAAGAGGAAGAGGAAGAAGAACAAGAAGAACAAGAACAAGAACAAGAAATAGAAGAAGCAGAAGATTTTGCTACCATAAATGACAATACTATTGTACCCGGTAATTCGACGCCATCGTTTGCCTGACTTTTGTAATAAAATTTGCCAATTCAGTTTATATTATACAGAGACAATAATTAATGCACTTTTCGACAAACGGTCGGAAAACAATTTTTACTGAACTGATTGCGCCATACAAGGAAACTAATTTAAACGTATATTAAACCAGACACCTCGATGTAATATTTACCTTCGAGACACATCAAACATAGAGGCTCATTAACATTCTAGCTTTTGTATTTTTTCGTTTTATTTACTTTTATTCAAAAAATACTTTGAATACACATACAACCAAGATCGTCCACATTTTAACAACAACATCATTTATTTTATCTGAATCAAATTCTCAATGCATTTCAACACATCTCCGTCTATGATATTTGGTTCATAATTCATCATTGCTTTTTAACTTTATCATGTATTATCACGCATAGAGTAGATAACACTGAAATAATTCATAGAAAACTCACTTAAGATACCAGCTTTGTCTCGCCATGCTGTTAACGTTGCATTTCTGAAAACATGGTTTCATACTTCAGCATCATGTCTCAGCCAAATAATTCATTAGAATGGTAATTAGTTGATTACATTTCATTTTCATTATACATATTATGTATATACATATGATAAGGAATGTCACTTTTGGTCAAAATGGACATAAATAAATGATAACATATTATACAAGCATGAATGACACATGTAAGGTTTCATCGATTTCTTTTAAGTACTGAGGTTTATATTATTTAAGCCAATCCCTAAAACACCGGGTTAAAATTGTACAACACGAAGGGGTTTATGTATCTGTCCAACCTTAGTAATGTTTTGCACATTCCCGACAAACGTATACTACAAACTGAGCTAACAATATTCAAGTTGGACACACATTTACCCCCTTGTTGTGCATTTTCAAATACAAAGTTGAGGGTCAAATCGATCGGAGCCATGAGGGCATTAACATCGTTCTGGTTTTGACAAACTATTAAAGTGTTCTTTTCCATTGATGGCTCCAATCGATATTGTATAGAAAATAAAGCCGTGCGCCACCCTCCTCCCCGAATATATCTAATCTAAAAATGTCACCATCATGCTCATCGTGAGTGATTCTTGAAGTTCCATTCTTTCATATTAAGCTGCCATGATCGTTGACTAGTTCGTCCATCGCATTCCTGTACAGTGAGAGTAAAAGATTCGTTGTCATCATCGACCTCCGGATCCAAGCAATCTTGAGCTCTGTTCTTGAGTTCACCCGTCTGGTTAGGTGTGGCAAGGAGAAAATTGATCCAGTGAAGCAAATTGTATTACTGGTTGATTTCATTTCGGATTCAATACATAACATGATGACATTGTGAAACAAAGTTCTAAAGATGTATTTTTGAAGATAATTGTTGTTTGTTCAAGGGAGTTCGCATTAAAAATGTATTCTTTAGTGATTATAAAATGTTTGTCAAACTCTTCACATAGAATAGTGTATACGCGCCTTTTGATTTGTATTTTGGGGTTATAAAACATGATCATAAAGATTTGATGAAGATGTCAACTCAGTCATATCAGTCATAGGTAATTCCAACACAAATTGTATACCCTTATAAATCGTCGATTCCTTACTCAGATGCAAGAAAGTAGTATTCATATCATAATGTTTTATAGTAACTTGTATTTGCTCTTCGGTGTTCATCCAGATCTAAGTAACATGGTTGGAGCGAAAGCAATCATTTGTTCATGTGATGATTACGTTGTTTTTATTCCATGCCCTCAATGTGACAGTTTATCCGGGGTCTATTGCTTTTTACATTTACAGAATTCTTAACTTCAATCCTTGACCAAATACTATACTTAACCCAAACCCAAATATTAAACCTAGCATAAAAACTCAATTGACACGCTTCACCTAACTAATGTTAAAAGTTCAGATGCTGGATCATGCAAATGTTCTTTCATGCATCATTTGCATTATTACTAGGTTGATACAAAATCAGCTGGTGATCTAATCTTTCTCAGTCGCGTCAAACTTATGTTTGGTACATGTATTTGTTTGTTAGATTAATTAGTTGGCATGTCTTTAATTTTCTCTCATCTTGAATGAAACGATATAAAAATAATAATAATAATATTCCAATTTATATAGCGCTTAATACAATGTCTCTAAGCGCTTTACAAATATACTAATATTTATTGGGCATTCAAACGGCGTTAGGAGCTTAAAATCCCCCCCCCCCCCGAAGTATTATTTTGGTTCGGTAATATGATTTAAGAAATCACGTTTGCCTTCCTCGGCTTGCTGGAGATGATTACTCCGTCTTGTCTGATACATGCAACTGCGCGCCTGACAATACCTCCACTGCCATTCCAGCCCTCAGATCCTTAATAGTAGATAAATTAGAATGCAAATTATTTAAATTGTTTACTTTGCATTTTAAAAGGAATAAGCTTGATCTATGTTGACCAATCCCGATCGACTTATGGTCATGCCTACATAAAATAGAAATTGGTATTTATGAATCATTTGCTGTGTTTGCTGTCAATGACGACCAAGGATCATCACGAAAAATTGACAGACTCGTGGTTTCACGATTGCTCTAGAATCTAATCCAGGAACAATCTTTTTGACATAGCAAGTATAACTTTCTTTCATAAATGAATTTGTATTTTAAATATTGCCCACATTCTATTGATGAATACAAATCAGTTGCACAAGTGTACAATGTGTTATAAAGACCCCGCGCCAAAAAACATATGCAATGGATGCGAAATATCGGAGTTTCGAGGTGCTTTTTATGCGGTCTTGAATTGAACTCTGTGCGAAGTGGATTCGGATGCACGCCATCTGCGATGACATTGGGTTAAGACAGTTTTCATTGGTCAGCCCCAGATTGCAGTGCAGAATTGAACAGGCCCACTGATCTCTACGGAAAAATCAGAGTAACAAGCCTTCTATACAAACTTCCGTGAACTATATCAGGAAGCAAAAGTTCAAAAGTATTTTGTCATTTTGATCTCTTACTTTACTACGATCGGATAAATCAATTGATCTTAAAAGAAAATCCTACCTTGATAGCAAACTTGTCAAAGAATAAAGCAGAAAAATCAGAGAAGCATGCTCAGGAAAGTTTGAATGAAATCGGACAAAAAATTAGAAAGTTACGAATTTTGAAAGTTGCAATTACTATAGATATGGGCTGAATTTATAATGTCTATGTGATGTAGAGTGGCGTACAACTTTCCCATTTGCTCCAATACACAAAAGGACTAAAATTTCAACTTTTCAATGTATGCCTCGGGATGGTCTGTTCTTTTTAGAGGACCTGTAATAATATACTCTCCCTGAAATTCTTTGAGTAGTGCCCCGAGGGTGAAGGCACTTGGAAGAAAAAAACAGAAATAAGTGATATTTTTGTACGCGACAAACGGGAGAGTAATCCGTCACTACGTCACAATCCACTGACAAAATTGCCGATTTGAGATTCACACAGCTGTAGTGTTCTCATATTTCAAATAGTCATAACTTTCTTAAAGGGACTTGGTAACATTGTTCAGATGAGAGAAAATGGTGCAAAGGTATAGTGGCAATAGTACAATAGTATAGTACAATTAAAGATAATCTGAAAGTTTGAGTGAAAACATACCAAAATTGGGAAAAAATCTTATCTGATCGATTCCTTAATTCTCCCAACTATATTATTACAATTTAATTACATTTTAGGTGAATGTAAATTGTCACAAAGCAATGAATTAGCTCTACATACCGTTCCAGACATTTGAGTGTTGAAAGATTTTTTAAAGCCTGTCTAGTGTCTTATTTTCATGGGAAAACGGTTGGGAAAATTCTAAAATGGATGGGAGAATTTACTGTTAAAGGGTGATGCACAGTGACGCCTTCAAACAAAAACATAAATATCTTTGTGGTTTGAGAATCTTTTCATGGTTTTTGGATGTTAGAGGGTTAGTACAGTAGAAGGAATATAATAAGTAACATATCATACACAAATTACGCACTTTTTTCATCACTGAACCTTCAACAATGTTACTGAGTCACTTTAATATTGGTCCGATTTATTTCAAACTTTCACCATTCTGTTTCTCTGATTTGTATGCTTTCATTCAAATGAACTTGTTAGAAGGGTTGGATTGCCCTTTAATGTTAATGGTGTATTTAGAGACTGATAAACAGGGTGCAATGGGGAGGAATTTGACCTTGTTTTGGAGTTAGAAAAGAAGACACGCGTTTCTTAGTCTTACCAAGGAGGTAATAACTCCTTGGTCTTACTGGAGGTTTTATCAATTATTTTTCTGTCCAGTCTAATGACGAATCGGGCGCACCGTGCCGTGTGCTCCTGCGGTAATAAGGCGAGGTTCTGATGTATATTTACTTGTGTTATAGGCCTTCGTAAGAATGTATTTTAAATTGGAAAATAAGTTGCTATTAGGTGAGCTTTCGTTCTCACATGAAGTAAGAAGGGTTCATTTCATTTCATTTCAAATCTCCTTTACTGCTGACCCCTAAGTCACATGAACTGGTTTTTTTCTTCCGCGTTCTTCAGAAAATTTGACAGAGTAGAGAGAATGTCAGAAGAATCGTTCTCTTTTTAGCTCTTTCTTTTCGTTCGGTATTATTGAGCATGCTTTTTCCATTAGCAGAAAAAAATCTTTGAAATTGTATTTGAATGATGTTTTTTACCTCTCTCTCGATTTGAAGGAAGGTGAGCACAAATGACAGGAAAGGCAATTCCCAAACTTTTCCTCATTTACGAAATATAGGCCAACCATAATGCACATTTTACGATGTTTTAAAACATGTATTCTCGATTCTATTTTTCTTGATTATATTGTTGACTTCTTCATTTAAATTTCTCCATTCTCACTATCCCTCGGCTAACTGTTACTTTAAAATGATTTTCCACTTCATTCAAGTAATTTACTAGACCTACTGCAAGCAAAGGCTCGTAGGTATTCACTCTCTTCGGTGGGAAAAATATTTCTTTATGATACAATTATGTATTGTACAATAATGTTACAGAAGAATTGTATTATGTGAAAATGCATTACTCGCGAAACCACGAAAGCAATTTTGTCAGTGACAAGGGCATACTGGCTGACCTCATTTTACTAAGATAATGTTGGGGCGCCATGAGGAAATTGAAAGGCGATACGTGCGCTACATAAAAATCCATTAGTATTATTATTATTAGGGACTTTTAGATTTGCACGTCAACAGCTTTGACTGCAACGTGTGACGTCATTTTAAGGCACTGCGCATGCGTTTCGTCGTCTCAGTCGGCGATCGAGAATGCGTCAACCTTGATTTTCCTAAATCTAGTACATACATACATACATATTGATATTTATATAGCGCCTTTACATGCTCAAGGTACTAGTATGCCGCGTGCGCATAAAATAAACAGTTTCTCATGTAGACAAAGGAACATTCCTTCCCTGCTATTATGTAAAAATGTGTAGAATAGGTGTACATGCATATTCACCTGTTCTACACATTTTTATATAATAGCAGTGAAGGGATGTTCTTTTGTTGAGGGTAGAATGAGGAACTGTATATTTTGTCCTCTTTCTTTGTCCGTGATGTTCATAGTGTTACTTCCTGCATGTATGTATATATCGCCGAGTGCAATCTAAACGATTTCTAATTGTAGTCAACATGGGCAGTTAAATACGTTGACACACATGATCAGTCGGTGTTCGTCGTGTTCTCGTCCGCTCAATCTAAAAGTCCCTATTATTATAATCTGACTTGACACGCGTAGCAATCTTAAATGCCTCTCTATACATGTAAGTGTCAATATACCTGTCATGGATGTATAGCGCGGACAAAATGAGGTTTCAGGTAATATTTAAATAGAGACCAATATATGTTATGCGAGTATCCATCTGATTAGAAGGACGGAGTCTAACACGATCTTCCTCTGGTCACAAGTATCACAAAATGATACAGTCAACTTAATCAACACTACTGGTCAAGATACAAGAGTGTGTTGGTCTTGACGAGGAAGGAAACTACTTTGATTATACACGTACAAACCAATTTGTGTATAAGCCAGAATTATTGTGCTGTTTCTAAATGTTTTTTACAAGAATTTTATATTCAAAATTGGCATCTTTCTTTGGGAGCAAATGTTTTATTTCTCTCCAGGATTTTTTCATATCATTACCATTTTCAATGCAAAGATTCTTATAATATTGTTTCTTAACTTCTTGTTCAGTGCATTTGCCCTATTTCTGAATTCTTTAAACTTTTCCCAGTAGTCTGTAGTTCTGTGTTTATCAAATTTGCGTTTAAACTAATTCCTATCTCCTGCGATACATAAATATTCGTTGGTAATCCAATGTGATCCCCTAGAACGTTTCTTACTGTGACATAAGATCACAAATGTCTTTGAATGTACATTTGAAAATATTCCACATATTCTCAACATTTTTATCGCTTAAGTACAAATTATCCCAGTTGATATCTTTAACATCATTTTTAAAAGAATTTTCATTAAAGTTTCTAAATGAACGGTAGGTACTCACAGAACATATAAAGGGTGTTGGTTTTTCTTTCAATGTAAGGTAAATCGAGATCAGGTCGTCTAATATATTTTTATGATATATTCTTTTGTATAAAACATCCAACTCCCCCTCCCTTTTCATCCCTATCAAGATGATACACATCAATTTGTAACAATGATTTAAAAATGTTTTCACCTAGCCACGTTTCTGACAAGTTCAGAATTTCGTACGGATTTTGTTTCAAATATAATTGCAAATCATCCACCTTATTTCTAAGACTGGCTGGTCGTCCTAGTGCGCGGTTTCGTCGATCCTTCGCTTTGGGATTTCTGCTGCCCAAGTCGATGACTACGCTCGACTTCATCCATCTGGACATCGACACCGAGGTACTCCTTGCAGAGTTGTATGATTCTGGAATCGGTATTCTCGTTTATCCTCTCAGGTACACCACTGAGGACGAGGCATGTACGTCTGGAATACTGCTTAGCATCATCATTCACTTCCTTTAATTCCTCTATCTCCTTTCTCATTGCCGCCATCACATCCCCTTGATTTGCAGAATTAAATTCCAACGAGTCCAAACTTCTTGACAAATTGACTCCTTTAAATCATTCAGAAGCTTTCCTTGAATTGTTCGAGTGAGCTGTTACTTCTTCTTCCAAGAAAAGTGCTGCTTCAAGGCCTTGAAGATTGCGCACTGTCTGTGCCTGTAAGGAGCCTGTGTGAGCCTGCTGACCAGGAACCTTGTGCATATATATGTACAGGGTGCGAGTAAAAACTTTTAATCCCGTGAGGGCAGTCAAGGGTGCTTCTTTCCCAGTGAGGACTTAAATGACTCAAGGGAGAGTGAGCAGGCTGGATCTACTGGAAGGTTGTTCCAGTCCTTGGTAGTTCTGGGGAAGAAGGAGCTGATGTAGGCTTGGCTAGTACACAGTGTCGTTCTGAAGCTGTTTTTACAAAATCGTCGTCTTTGAGAAAACTTTCCAATACTTACCGAATTGCTTAATTGAGTTCAGCATCGGGCTGTACGGAGGTAGATTCTGGCGCCGCGGGGCTTTGTGGCTTGATCACGTGATCTCCCGATGCGTGAATTGGCGCCGGTTAACCCCTTTCCTTTGTACCGTCCGATACAACAGCGGGAGCTGATGGGTTCTCCACGGCGCCTTGGGTAGGGACCAGGCGCGTACGCAGGGGGGGGGGGGGGGGGTTAACCCCCCCTCCCCCTTCAGTTGTGTGTATGTGTATATTTTTGGGGACCCCCCCCCCCTTTTGAGTTGAGATTATTTGTTTTAGATTTTTATTTTTTATTTTTATTTTTTAAATAAAATCCTAATGGATGACCTAAAAAAGATGACCTTAACCCTCTCCCAACGGAACGGAATGTCAATCGGTCAAATTTTCAAATTTGGGACGCCCCCCCCCCCCCCCATCCCCCGAAAAAAAAAATGTCCTCGAAAAGTTCAAAGACATTAAGAATATTTAACTAAACGCACTTTATTAGCGTGTTTTACTACGTCTACTGGTATTGATTGATTTGATCTTATACACTACGAAACAAACACACGCTTGCACTTGCACTGCTGACCCATATTACACGCTTTCAATTACTTATGTTTTATTTTTTGTTACAGTTAACATTTCACATAATAGGTGTCGATCTGAATAAGTAGCTTCCCCCCTCTCTGCTTATGATGGGTCTACTGCATTTATTTAATTCTATAATAATATTATTATTAACATTATTGTCACATTTATATGTTATGATTGTATAACTGTTCTAATTTCTTTGCTTTATTATTTTAATTTTATTAAAGAAAATGTTCTTTGTCTATTTAATTTAGATTTTGTTAATAAATGCAGAAATAAATCTGCCTTTAAAAAAAAAAAAAAAAAATCAAAAATGTTAACCAATTTTTTTGTCAGAGGGACTGTCTTAGATGTGATGGTTGCCTTGGTACCTATGGTGCGATGGTATTTATGCTGTGAACGTTGGAAGGATGAACAGTAACTCTATAATACTCCTATACTTCTTTCTCATATTACGTATGACGAGAGCCAGAACGGTATGAACCCATTGGCTATAAGACAAACTTATCCACTTTTTCTGCCCTTGAACAGATAATAATGGACTTCACTATTCATGACTTCACTATTCATGATGTCCTGCTGTCAAACCTTCTCCATTTATCATGAAACTGTCAGATTAATGTGATTATGGTTACCCCGTCATCAATCCTTGGTTTTCTCTTTTCTCCTGACAGCGGGGAATATATTGATATGAAATAGTCACAATAAATTTGTATTCGTTTTCTGTAATGCAAAATCGATGATTACCATCCTTTTTTCCAAAACTATTAACCTTTTTATTGTAGACCCTACTAAACAATAAATATACGAGGATAGTCGTTGACGGCGCGGTTCTTGCTCTGTAGTGAGATTTTGATCAACAGCAATTCTTTAAGGTACTCGATTCAAGAGGCCTTGTTAAAAACAAGTTGGCTATATTGCCTCTCAGAATCTTGTCGAGCCGGGTCATGGTCTATGGTAAGGTTTCCTCCTTGTTTTTCTATTTGTTAATCTGTTACGTCCAGTTATATTATGTCTTGTATCATTTTAGTATAGGATTTTCAGGCCAAATTCGCGAGTTTGTCATTTAAAATAATTTGTCATGCGTTCAAATTCGACGGTTTTAGTGCTGTCAGATATATCTTGGGTTTAATTCCTTTTTCTAGTTTTCAAATCTATGAAGTGTTCGTTAGAATCTATGGATGTTTCATTTAAATTAATGAATAATGTGCTTCTTTCGTTATTTGGTCATTCGATTTGGCGCAACACGATTTCTGACATCGCGAAGGTGTAATTTTAGCATTCGAATTCATTTGTAGCATTCAAATTAGCACTTTGTGCACTTAAATTGATGGTCAATATACATTTCTCGTTTATTACACACTTTTTTATAGCTCATTCTCTTTAAGATTGTTGTATCCATGTGTATTTCATCATATTTTATATTCTTGCATTTATACACTTTATATACTTTTGGATTTATCTGATATTCATCATCCTTTAAATTTGATTGTTAAGAAAAAGAAAAAAACGACTTACATCTACGAACTTGATGGTCTCAATATTTTTGTAAATTGTCATGTAAGGAAGTTGTTCGTCTTGTGTTTCATCATAAATTTATCACAATTGTACAATATTGTGACTGGGGTAGGTATTTTTGTATCCCACTTTTCCGGGGTATATGAACAGGTCCGTGCAGAAATGCCATATCCCTTGATTTCGCCCCTTCTTTACCTAAATGTCTGACTACACCCATATGCATTGTCCTCAAAATTAATAAATGGAATGACAGAAAAGACCCTAATGGCAAATCATGCATTTAATTGCATTTTTTTAAACTGTAAACGTGTGTTGCATTTCTTCCCCTAACATTCCTAACTTGAATAAACATACTTCGAATACGAATGACAGGTGTTAATTTGAATGATAAAAATGACGCCTCGGCAAGTGACGATTAATTTGAATGCTAGTTGAGCAGTTTATAAATTAAATGACAGATCGATGAAACCCTTCGAACAAAATCCTAAATTAAATACCAAAACGGGAATATTGAATGATAATTGGCATGGCAAAGCCGATCTGCGCTAAATTAAATGCAAAGTAAATAAATTCGAATGACAAACTCGCGAATTTCGCTTGGGAAATCCTATATTTCAATTGGAGTCAACAGCCAAAATGAATATCCGCAGATTAAAAATATGTTATGTTCATGCTCATAATAATGTTAATATTTACCGTTCATCGTTAATGTTGCATCTGAGAAAAATAAAAAACCACAGATGTAGTTTTAACGGTATTACAAAGTTTTGGTATGGGGTCATGAATTTGGTTCAAATTAACACATTGGAAGCATATGCGTTCCTACAATATTCATTGATAGTTGTCTCGGTTGAAATTGAGTCTAAAGTTATGAAATTATAAATAATAAACTCTTTATGTTGTATAGCTCCCTCTCAAGGTCAAGATATTAATTTAGCTATGAAACAATGTTTCTTGACTAAAATCGACCGATTAGCTATTCCCATTTGGAAATTATATATCACAACTACATATTCTGAGATTTTCATAGTCGCAGCTACCATTGTACGGCCGTAGGCGCTATTTGAAATTTATCAAAATTTATCCCTGGAGCACTGGTAAATTTTTATATTAAATTTTTCTCGAAAACAGAAGTGTTTTAGGGGTTAATTTTTTTAGTGCTCATAATACATCCACAGGGGCATCCAAATATATCAAAATGGTAAAGATTCACTATCCACCCAATTTTTCAAAATTTCCACAAACTTTGTATTACCTTTAAAGGAAAATTCCTATTAAATCTAGAGTATGATCATGAGAAAAAAAATACATTTGACTCGTGGTCTTTGAAAATGGATAAAATTATCAGAAAATGTCAATTCTGTATTGTTCAATAATATTACTGAAGAATTTTATTATGTGAAAATGTATTACTCGCAAAACCACAAAACCACTGTTGTCAGTGACATGTGACAATATCCAAGGGCATATTGGCTAAACTCAAAGGAGTATTGATTAAATATCTTATAATTTCACTGAGATCATCTGACTTGACAAGTGTGGCAATCTTAATTTCCTCTCTACATGTAAGTGTCAATATACTTGTCATAGATGGATATACATGGCGGACAAAATTAAGTTGTAGGGTCTTTTTTAATAGAGACCAATATATGCTATGCGAGTATCCATCTTATTAGAATTGCCAAGGAAGAACTATTTTTACATGGAAAGTTTACATGAAAAATAATTGTGGGGAAGAGCAACGATGCAGAGCTGTCCAGGTGAATTCTTAGACCCTTCCGATGGCAATTCAGAGAGACCAATTAAACGATTAGAATGTGCAGAGAAAGGTTTTCATTAATTTTATAATATCTTCTTTAAGGTTGATGTTAATTTTTTCAAAATTATGATGACAAATGGTAAACTCTTTATCCAACCTATTCCAGACATGGCGAATGTCATCCCGGTGATTGTCCATGGATGGATGCTCTTGTGTATAACCTTTCCATTCTTCAACGTTTCACATGGTGATGCTCAGACCACCATTACAACTACACCAAACCCGCTTTTTAGCCCAACACAAGAACTGCCTTCAAATAACATATCTGAAGTTTCCTACTATAGCATAGAAGAAACAGAAAAGGAGGATTTTACAGCCTATGACTACGACATGACGACATTCGAGACAGATGCAAACACCGAGGATGGTGATAGTGTCTATAAGTCAAGTGGAACGTGGTCCTGGTACCCAATGTCGTGGTCGTGGACTTCGATTCTCCGACTGAATTCCGCCATCTTCGGCATCATCGGGAATGCCATCGTCATCATCGTCGTTTTCAACCGTCGAGTCTCTAAAAACTCGACCGATATCCTTATCGGGTCCCTGGCTGTGGCTGATCTGTTATCTTCTATAGCCATCATCCCTGTCCCTAGGATCAAGTACGTCCCATCGACATGGCTTGGTGAGGTCTACTGTCGAGTAGTCACCGGACAGATCTTCATGTGGTTTTTCGTCAATGCATCCATCTTCATTTTAACCGCCATTTCTGTAGAGAGATATGTGGCGGTTATTTATCCATTCACATTTCGACGTATCTTCTCGATGCGTCGTACGACAATCTACATCATTCTCATCTGGACGGCCTGCGTCATCAACCACGCCACCTACTACTATTTCTTCATCAAGGTACACCATACTACTCACACCTGCCAGGTGGTACAAGACCCGCCGTCTTATCGGATTCTTGGTGGATTGTCACAGATCACATTCCTTTTCATCTGTCCTCTATTCGTCATGGTTATCACCCAGGCAATGATCATCATCACCTTGCATCGCCAAGCGAAGCGCTTCAAGTGCATGAACGGCTCTAAAGAAAGGACAACCAATGCCGTGAAGTCACACGATGCTAAATGGAGAGTCATCAAAATGTTTCTCATGGTAGTCCTTACTTTCATTGTATGTTGGTCTCCTAGTCAAATATCATTCCTCCTTTACAGCGCACAGATCATTGGTCCTAAATACTTCTATTATAATAGTCCTCTGGATCGTATCTTTACAGTCATGGGGTTTTACAATTCATGCGCTAACCCTATTATCTATACGATCAGCAATGCCAAATTCAGACTTGCCGTCAAGAATGTGCTGACGCGAAAAGGTAGCGATAATATATCTGTTTTTGGAATCAAACCAGAAACAGATAACCCTAATACTGGAATGACGTCTATCCATAGCGCTTGAAACATGCCGAATACAGTCGAATGTGGGCTGGTATTACCATCATGCCTGTTGCAAACGAGACGGGGCGTCATTTGCTTATTTCCTGACGTAACAATGCGTCAGTGAATGGCGCGGTCTTTGACGCACCATGTGAGAGTGATCTCGTTGAAGGTGAATGCAAGGGGAACATTGCAAAATAGTGTTGTGTCTAGTTATAAGTACAGGCATTATTATTGCATTCACGTCTTACTCCCACATTGAATTTCCTGATTACTTCTAAATTCATCGCCTCTCTCCCGTGAGTGTTAACTAATATGCATTTCCAATGGCATTAATATTCTCCTTTCCTTAACAACAATAGGATTTCTGGTCAACGTTGAATACTCTTTCTAACATAACCCTGATGCTAATGAATAAAGTGACGTTTGCTGTAGACATTAGGCTACCCCAAATGGCATGCCTGAAACACTCCCGATAGAGAGATAATGGAATATTATGCTAATAATGACATTCTCAAATGTTTCAGCAGGGCGACTGTAATCCCTCCCCCCCCCCCCCCCCCCCCACACACTCCGGGGTCGGAATGACATCATGACATCATGGTTTGTAAATAACAAAAGGAGAATTGTCGAAACAAAAGGAGGTTTGTCGACAAACCTCCTTTGTGAATTCGGGCCTTAAAGTTTGCAAGCATTTCTGGCTTTTTTATTCATGGTATCTTACCAGATAGCCAACCCCCCCCCCCTCCCCACACACACACACACACACACACACACATATAAACACACACACACTCTCTGGGAATGGAGGGACCGCATTCATGTTTTTTTTTCACGCAACAAAGTCCGGCTCGTAATACACAAAAAAAATCGGCCTGTATTGACTTTACACACCGGACTTAGGGGGGGGGGGGGGGGGGGGGGGGGGGGGGGGGAGGGGGGGGGGGGGAGGGGGGTGCTTTCAAAGGGAGGGAACATGCATACGCGTACCCTAAATAACACTGAGTGGTAGGGGGCCGGGCCAGATAGTATGATTTCCGTTGTTTTCGTGCCAGTCCTTTAAAAAGTTTGCTCAAGATTTGTTTTGATTATGGATATGATAATGATGTCAAATATATTACAAAAAAGAGTCATGTTATGATAATTAGATGTAAGGAACACCGTAGATTGGTATTCCCGGATTTTTATATGGAGCTATACTCAATGTCTGTACAGACGTCATGTATATTGGTAATTTCTTTACTGAGGACCTTAATGATGATAAAGATATTAGTCGACAGTGTCGTAAATTATATGCTCAGGGTGATATGCTTTTTAGGAAATTTCATATGTGTTCTCCCGATGTGAAGGTGGCTTTATTTAGGGCATACTGTACACCTGTGTACACTGCGCATCTGGTATAATTTTAAGAAGAGTAGTCTGCACAGGCTTACTGAGGCCTTTAATGATGTCATGAGAATGCTTCTCAGGGGACCTATATATTTGTGCTAGTCAAATATTTGTTGAGTTGAATGTTCCAGTCTGTCCGGTTGTATTACGAAATCTCATGTATAAGTTCATCCAGAGAGTGGATGTCTCTGAGAAAGGTATTATAAAGGTATTAGTGAACCCCTCGTATAGTTGCCTTAGGCCACACATCGGGCCTCTGGAAATTTTGGCTTAATAGCCTGCTGACACATGGGAATTGATCATATTGTGGTGTTACCAAGGACTATCCAGTTTCTCATGGTTGCAGTATAGTCTGTTCTTGTTGTTTGTTATAATATCTATTATTAGTATATTGTTCGGGTTAGTTGAGCCGAGATTGTTACAAGTTACAACTTCAATAGATTGTTATACATGTATTTGTTTTAATATAACAGTTACAGTTACAGTTTAGAGTCAGATTGATATAGGCCTACTGTTATCAATCTCACAGATACAGATTATATGTTGCAGTTTAGATTGTATATATGTAGTATAGTTTAGTTGTTATACTCTTTGTAAGATTTGATGTTATTATATAGTCATCATGTTTATACTCCGCTCTTTTCCCTATATTCCTATGTAACATATGTTTGATGGACCTCTGTCTTGTGCAGCTGAGTCTGAAATAAAGTTCTGAATTGAATTGAATATATTTGTATAATGTATACATGTACATAGTCCTTAAAGGGAAATTCAACCTTAATAGCAAACTAATTTAACAACTTTCCCATTTATCCTCCCCCCCCCCCCCCAATGACTACAATGTCATATGTTTCAAAGTTGATAACTCAGGAGGGTCTTTTCATTTTAGAGAACCTGTAATGATACGCTCTCCATAATGTACGTTGAGTTAGTGCCTGAAGAGAGGAAATGCTTAGAAGAAAACAAATCAGAACTTAATTATATTTTTGTACATGACAAACGGGAGAGTAGTCCATGCATCCGTCATAATCCACTGACCAAATTACCAATGCGAGATTTGCATGAATATAGTGATCTCATATTTAAATCTATTATGACTTCCTCATTATTGGTCGGATATATTACAGACCTCCGTCCAGAGGACTGGTTCTCCTTTTTTCTTGCTTTCAGACAAATTAACTTATTACAAGGGTTGTGCTTTAAAGGCATTGTTTAACAATGTTTCCACTTTTACATATCTGATATGCATGACCCCACGTGTTATCAGTGTCTGTGCTATGGTGTAATAACTAATATTGAAGCCCAAAACAAATTGCGCTTCAAAATGATCATGAAGTGCTTCAAAAAAGTAAAAATCTTTGAGTGACCGGTTTTACCATATTCATTTCCCCCAGTAGACTGTAGTGTTATATTTTGCTCTCTCTTTCTCTCTCTCTCTCTTTCTCTCTCTATCTTCCTCTCTCTCTCTCTCTCTCTCTTCATTGTTTGTTTGTTTGTTTGTTTGTTTGTTTGTTTTTAAATCAGATTCATCCTGCATGCAATCGTTTTTCAGAGAGGGAGAGAGAAGACAGGAGAGGAGAGGAGAAGAAGGGAAAGAAGAAGGAGAAGAAGAAGCCGGAGAGGAAGTAGCAGAAGAGGAAGAAGAAAAAGAAGAACAAGAAGAACAAGAAGAGGAAAAAGGAGAAGAGGAAGAGGATATTTCGATGCCATCGTTTGCTTGACTTTTGTAATAAAATTCGCCAATTCAGTTTATATTATAAAGAGACAATGATTAATGCACTTTTCGACAAACCGTCGGAAAACAATTTTAACTGAACTGATTGCGCCATACAAGGAAACTAAAATTGTACATTAAACCTGACACCTCGATGTAATATTTACCTGCGAGACACATCAAACATAGAGGCTCACTAACATTCTGGCTTTTGTATTTTTTCGTTTTATTTACTTTTATTCAAAAAATACTTTGAATACACATACAACCAAGATCGTCCACATTAAACAACAACATCATTTATTTTATCTGAATCAAAGGCTCTTCAATACATTGACGTACATCGAACAATCTTTCGCCACATAAAGTAACTGCAGCTGCGAAGTCGGTTTTCATATTTTCACGTTTGGAATTCCATTAAAACACTATACGGTGATCATTCGTGATGACGTTTTCAAATGTAATCATTCTCAATGCATTTCGACTTTTGCAATACAACATATCTCCGTCTATGATATTTGGTTCATAATACATCATTGCTTTTTAAGTTAATCGTGTATTATCACGCATTATGATTTTTGCTATTCAGTTGGGTTTCTTTTAAGTTAAGATGACAAATTTTATTCAAGGCACACAAAACCGATGACCCACAAGACCGAGAGCCCGCGAAACCGACAAGCATACTATCGGTTCATTGGACCTTCAGACAATTGTTCGGTCTCGTGGGACATCGGTCTCGTACATAGAATATATAAAACTGAAATAATTAATATAAAACTCACTTAAACTACCGGCTTTGTCTCGCCATGACAATAACTTTTTATTCCTGGAAGCATGGTTATCATACTTTAGCATCATGTCTCAGCCAAATAATTCAATAAAATGGTAATTAATTGATTACATTTCATTTTCATTATACATATATTATGATAAGCATTGTCACTTATAGTCAAAATGGACATAAATAAATGATAACATTATATACAAGCATGAATGACACATGTAATGTTTTATCAATTGATTTTTTAAAGTACTAAGGTTTACATTATTTTAGCCAATCCCTAAAAACCAGCTTAAATTGTACAACACGAGGGGTTTGTGTATTTGACCAACCTTAGTAATGTTTTGCACATTCCCGACCACGTTTTACTACAAACTGAGCAAACAGTATTCAAGTTTGACACAAATTACCCCCTTTTTGTGCATTTTTAAATGAATGTTGACGGTCAAATTGGTTGGAGACATAAAGGCGTTAACGTCGTTCTGGTTTTGAACAGACTAAGTGTTCTTTTCCATTGATGGCTCCAATCGATATTGTATAGAAAATAAAGCCATGCGCCACCCTCCTCCCCGAATATATCTAATTTAAAAATGTCATCATCGTGTTTATCTCGAGTGTTTCTAGAAGTCCCATTCTTTCATATTAAGCTGCCATGATCGTTGACTAGTTCGTCCATCGCATTCCTGTACAGTGAGCGTGAAAGAGTCGTCATCATCATCGACCTCCAGATCCAAGCAATCGCGAGCCCTGTTCTTGATCTCACCCGTCTGGTTAGGTGTGTTAAAGAAGAAATTTGAAGATAGATTTTTGTTATTTTCAAGGGAGTTGACATTCAAATAGTATTCTTCAGAAAGTATAAAATCTTTGTCAAACTATTCACATCGTACTGTATATGCGCACCTTTTGATTTTTATTTATATTTATATTTTTTTTGGGGGGAGGGCATAAAACAGAGATTTGATCAAGATTTCAACTCAGTGGATATCAGTCAGAGGCAATTCCAATACAAGTAGTATTCATATCATAATGTTCTTACAGTAACTTGTCTTTTTCTATAATGGGTCTTTTCAACCCAAGTTTAGGGTTCAAGAATTTCGCCTTCTATTTTGTTTTAATACTTCACTGTTTTGATCTCTATGTTAGTCATTTTTTACCGATAATGAGAGATGAATAAATGAGAATGTAAATTTAAAAAATCATGTCCTGGTAAAGTAATTTGTCCAAATGTGATGACGTTAAAGGCTATTGTAATTGAGTTAGGTTGACTTGTTGAAACTCTTTGCGATTCTGTTAATTATACAAACAATGTTTAAATTTACCTCGTTAGTCCCATATTAACTGGTTGCCTCCCATCTGATGACACCCCATCAAGGTCAAAGTCATAGACGTTGCGTCATAATCCAAACAGAGTGAACTATGTTTGACCTCTTGCTCTTCGGTGTGGAGCAAAACAATAATTTTGTTCATGTTATTATTACCTTGTTTTTATTCCATACAGTTTATCCGGGTTCTATTTCTTTTTACATTTACAGAATTCTTAACTTCAATCCTTGACCAAATACTATACTTAACCCAAACCCAAATATTAAACCTAGCATAAAAAGTCAATTGAAACGCTACATATTTACACCTAACTAATGTTAAAAGTTTAGATGCTGGATCATGCAAATGTTCTTTCATGCATCAATTGCATTATTGCTAGGTTGCTCAAAAAAATCGGCTTGTGATCTAATATTTCTTAGTCGCGTCAAACAACTTATTTTTGGTACATGTATTTGTTTGTTAGATTAAATTAGTTGGCATGTCTTTAATTTTCTCTCATCTTGAATGAAACGATATAATAATAATAATAATCCGCTTTTTTATAGCGCTTAATACAATGTATCTAAGCGCTTTACAAATATACTATTACCCCGGTCATTGGATTCAGAGCTTGCCCGCACATATTACATGATATCATTTTTTATTGGGCATTCAAACGGCATTAGGAGCTTAACATCCCCCCCCCCCCCCCCGAAGTATTATTTTGGTTCGGTAATATGATTTAAGAAATCACGTTTGCCTTCCTCGGCTTGCCCGAGATGACTACTCCGTCTTGTCTGATACATGCAGCTGCGCGCCTGACAATACGGTACCTACACTGCCATTCCAACCCTCAGAACCTTAATAGTAAATAAATTAGAATTACTTTGCTTCTTAAAAGGAATAAGCTTGATCTATTTTGACCGAGCCCGATCGACTTATGGTCATGCCTACATAAAATAAAAATTGGTATTCATGAATCATTTGCTGTGTTTGCTGTCAATGACGACCAAGGATCATCACGAAAAATTGACAGCCTTGTGGTTTCACGATTGCTCTAGA
Source organism: Strongylocentrotus droebachiensis (assembly GCA_035222895.1). Classification (NCBI taxonomy): domain Eukaryota; kingdom Metazoa; phylum Echinodermata; class Echinoidea; order Camarodonta; family Strongylocentrotidae; genus Strongylocentrotus; species Strongylocentrotus droebachiensis. The sequence goes on from JAVYIG010002768.1 coordinate 106,772, forward strand.
ATCTAATCCAGGAACAATCTTTTTGACATTGCAAGTGTAACTTTCTTTCATGAATGAATTTGTATTTTGAATATTGCTCACATTCTATTGATGATTACAAATCAGTTGCACAAGTGTACAATGTGTTATAAAGACCCCGCGCTAACATATGCAATGGATGCGAAATATCGGAGTTTCGAGGTGCTTTTTATGCGGTCTTGAATTGAACTCTGCGCGAAGTGGATTCGGATGCACGCCATCTGCGATGACATTGAGATAAGACAGTTTTCATTGGTCAGCACGAACTCAGAGTAACAAGTCTTCTATACAAACTTCCGTAAACTATATCAGTAACTAAAAGTTCAAAAGTATTTTGTCATTTTGATCTCTTACTTTGCAACAGGTTTTCCTTTTTCTGCTTCTTTCTCTTTCACTACGATCGGATAAATAAATTGATCTTAAAGGGAAATCCTACCTTGATAGCAAACTTGTCTAGAATAAAGCAGAACAATCAGAGAAGCATGCTGAGGAAAGTTTGAATGAAATCGGACAAAAAAATAGAAAGTTACGAATTTTGAAAGTTGCAATTACTATAGATATGGGCTACATTTATAATGTCTATGTGATGTAGAGTGGCGTACAACTTCCCATTTGCTCCAATACACAAAAGGACTAAAATTTCAACTTTTCAATGTATGCCTCGGGATGGTCTGTTCTTTTTAGAGGACCTGTAATAATGTACTCTCCCTG
>JAVYIG010002768.1:112500-162500 GCA_035222895.1 Strongylocentrotus droebachiensis
CTGATTGAACAATAAAGGACACTTTGTGATAGTTTATTGTCTCAGCTACAACATACTCAAAGCTCAGCGAAAACAAAGCTAAGACGACGGAGATATTGCTCGCGAAAGACGGGAATGTAGAATCCAGTTTTGAGAAAAAGTCATGTCCTAAAGAGAATACACGCAAAATGTGAAAAGTTGACATGTCTCCTTTAATCGCAAAAATACGCCATGATGCCTTTGTCAAAATGAAAATTGTGAATTTTTCAGCTACAACATATCAAAATTTGGAAGAAAATCGATCAATATTTACAGAGATAATTATATACAATCAATTTTCAAAAAATATGCTGACGTCATAATATGCAGATTGAAATTTTGAGTTCGGAGGCCATTATGATGATACCATGAGTTAATTGAGGGTCAAATGAGACATGAAATCATATCTCCGACTCATAATCTATCCAAATATGAAAACAAACTTGGGATCACCTTGCATCCTAAAGAGCTACAATGGTTTTTGTATAGGCATGTTTTTGCCCATATCTGCTATGTATTACAAGAACTCGCACGCACGGACATGTATCTTAAACGGACGCTCATTGCGTTATTACTGGTCAGAAAAAGGTGAACAAGGTACCAACATGCTTGGAAAAATGTGCCAAATATGTTGACAGAGAAAAATACGGCGATTCTATTTTGCAAAATGCCAGTACGCGCGAAAACGCGCGTTTTTTGCGAAATGCTCCGCATGCTTGAATAGCCCCAAACTTTAAGGCTCTCTTTCTCACAATTTAATACCAGTAACCTCCCTCACCAGCTCTTTTCATTCACTAAATTGAAAGGGTTAGGAAGCTTCAATTTGGACAAGTAATATACCATTTTAATGAGGAGAACTTCTTCTTTCATAATCAGATGAAATCAGGAAAATAATTTTTTGCGACTTTTTGGTGGTTTTGTGGTGCCGGGTCACATATGGCCTAAAACGTATCCAAACTGAATTTGAGACGATTTGGAGCATTTTGAATTTTTGCGCGTTTTTTGACCTGAAATTGACCGGACGGATATTGACCTTGATCATGATAAATATTAATGAGAAATGACTCTCCCTTATGAAGATATAATCATGAGTTGAAAATAAAAATGGCGCCTGGATGACGTCATGAAGACTTGATGACTTTGAAAATGTTTCTGTCACGTCTCATGATAAGGACCTATGCCAAAATTGAAAGAAATTGACAAAACCGATCTTGAGTTATCCGACAAAAAAAAGTGCGGAGAAATAAAAATAGGGAAAGAAAATTCTGACGAAAACAATAGGTGATCTCTCGTAGACGACAGACCACCTAATAATAACCCATAATCAAACTTAAGCTTAAAACATATGAATGTTGGACGCCTCCAAAAAAAAAGAAAATGTTGAAACATTTTTTGTCTTCAATGGATGCACTTTCAATCTAGGTATTACAGAGACATGGTTGCACTCACTTTCTCCACCATTATTTAGTATTGATAATTATACATTTATTCGTGATGATCGTAAGGATGGTAGAGGGGGAGGAGCAGCTGCTTACATACATAGTGATTTGAAATTTAAGATTAAAAAAGATATTCATATTGAAGGAGTTGACAATGTATTCATTGAAGTAATTGAAAATAATGTACAAAATAAACTTATAGTATTATTTATAGACCGCCTAATAATTTATATGAAATATTTTTAGATAGTTGAGAATCGTCTCTTGAAAAAATTTCTGATCAAGATTCAAGATTTTATTGTCCATAATATAATACAGAAATTTGTTTTCCATTGGTGTAACATGTAATATATAAAACATAAGACAAACACATGGTGTCGTGTGCTGAAGACTCTATTAGAAAAAGTCTATGAGCAGGTACGGTCCTCCGGCTTTCAGCAGACATACATACATACATAGCAAGAATTTTAAATATAATTCTGAATCACATCGTGAATAAATTCAGGTATGAATAAGTAAAATAGTAGAATAGGAGCAGCATCACAATCGAAATACGAGCAGAAAGATAAAGGAAAAGAGAGCTCAAGCTCGAAGGACTGATAAAAGAGAGAAATACATGTATAGAGTTGGTAAGGGTCCAAGGTAAAGGGGAGAGATAGAGAAGGAGAGATGGCATAATTTCCAATCAGATTATAATGCATGACAGAAAGTACATCGCCATAGTAATGTAGACAAAAATCAGCAGCAGAGCTAAACAACAGATGTTTTTGACCCACAAAGGTGATAAAGTGGAAAACTTTTCAACCCAATCCCTACACATTTATTTTACTGGGTGGGTAGAGAAAAAGTTAACAAATAATCATAATCGCTATTATCTCTATTATTTCGCTTAAAGCTGAGAACTTCGTGTTATTTGTGCATTATAGATGTGCATGGAATTTGGAATGAAAGAATTTCTGTATCTGGCTCTACGGGTAATTGGTACACGCAGGCGGATTCCTGAGCGGTTAAAAGTAAAACAAGAAAATAGTGGATGTGATGGATCTTTCATATTAGAAGTTATTTTAGTCAATAAGCGATCTTCAAACAAAACTGATAGGGGTGGTAATTCAATGCCGATAAGACGTTGAGCAATTTTCCTAGGACGTTCGAGTTTAGTTTTGTCTGCTTGTGTGAGGTTTCCATAAAAACAAATGAGATTGAATAGAAGAACACTTTGAATGATAGACTAATAGAAAAGATGCAAGATCGTCCTGTCAACGTTAAATTTGTTGAGCTTCCTTAGAAAAAACATCCGTTGATTAGCTCTACTGTGTACAGCGTTGGTGTTCTTATTAAACCGTAGCTTATCATCAATCAAGGTACCAAGATACTTATATTCATGTACGTGTTCGATTGCCTGTTCATGAATATACAAAGGGATATGATTAACGTCACCACGTCGAAAGTCTATAATAATCTCTTTGGTTTTTTGAACATTCAAATATAGGTTGTGGCGATCGCACCATTCAACAAACTGATTAACTTGACAAAAATAATCATTCTCATTATTTCCTCCCTTAATGAAACCTGTGATAGCAGTGTCATCAGCATACTTTATAAATGAACAAAATTGACTGGTACTAGTGCAATCACTGGTATACAGTGAATATAATAGGGGAGAAAGGACACACCCTTGTGGAGCTCCTGTATTGGTTACTTAAGTAGGTGAGTGAATATTTCCAAGTCTTACTGATTGTTGTCTATTTGTTAGAAAGTTATGAATCCAGAGCACTATTTTAACATCAACCTCCATTTCTATCAGTTTATTTATTAAAAGGTGAGGAGTTATGGTATTGAAAGCACTAGAGAAGTCAATGAAGGTACATATTACATATGATTTTGGGATATCTAAATGACTATACATTCCATGAAGAAGGACAAGAACAGCGTCCTCAACTCCCCTATTCTGTCTATAAGCAAATTGAAAGGGGTCAATAAATGAGCCAGCTTGACTCAATAGATGTTTCAAAATCAACCTTTCCAAACATGTCATGACATTATATGTGAGTGCTACAGGGCGAAAGGCATTCAGATCTGTGCTTCTACTTTTCCTATTCCCTTTTGGAACTGGTATTATCGAAGATGTTTTCCATATTTGTGGTATTACACCTAGATCCAAAGTTAACTGATATAATCTCGTACAAATAGGAGCTAATTGTTGATAACAAGTCTTAAGATGCAAATAAAAAAGTTTACTTAATAGGAGACTTTAATTGATACATCTTTACCGTCTACCAATTTAAGTCAAAGATTTGTTAATAATTCTCAACATATGCATTACACCCCCTTTTTAAACAAACTAGAATACACAATTTTATCACACAATACTTCATAACATATTTACTAATGAAATTAATAACAGGTCTAGTAGTATATTGAATTATGATATCTCTGATCATTTGCCTATATTTATCATAAATATATAGAATGCATTTCCCATTAAAAATCCTCCAAATATAACAACGAAAAGGAAAGAGTCTGACCAAAATATTGAATCTCTTAAAATTGAGTTGAGCCAGAAAGAATGGCAATACATTTAAAATGAATTGGACGTAAATAATTCTTATAAACAATTCATTGACGAGCTCACTTGTTATCATAATAAATACATACCTCTTGTTCGGTCTAAATTTAATTTTAAACAATCAACCTTAACGATCATGGATTGCTCACGGTATATTAAAATTAATATTTATTTGAAATTGTTTACATAAGAAATCATTACGACACCCCTCAAATGAAAATAATTAGAAATATACACAATATCGTAATGAATTAACTTCTATTGTTCGTGCAAAATATTCATCCGATTGTTGATAATATACAAAGCCCAGGCCAAATTGCAAATTACAAGTCCAGAATTAGCATCTAAGATACCACCTACAAGTCAACACTATTTAGAAAATATACAATGTAATAATGAACAATCTGTTTTTTTGGTCTCAACAACTATTTATAAAATTACACAGTCATTCAAGTGTAATAAAACAAGTGGATATGATGAAATTAATATATATTTGTCAAAAAAGATTATTCATTTTATTGCTCCCCCGTTGTGTTATATTTATAATTTATCCCTCACAAGTGGATTTTTTCCTAATTTTTAAAAAAATATCAAAAGTAATTCCTATACAAAAGAAAATGACCCCTCTCAATTGATCAAATAAATACTAATTTCTTTGTTACCGAGTATATCTAAAATATTAGAATGAATTGTACACAAACATTATATTCATTTTTGAATATCATTCATATTTTAATACCTAGCCAATATGGATTTAGAAAAGATCACTCAACTGACTATGCAATTTTGCAATTATGGGATAAAATTACTAATTCATTCGCTAAGAAAGAACACATTGTAGGAATTTGTATGGACTTGTTTGACACCATGGATCATGGATATTGATTCATAAATTAGAAGCTTATGGAATTAGAGGCACCTTTCTTTCTTGGTTTAAAGACTATTTAAATAATAGACGACAATTTGTTGATTTTATATTTAATTCGTCGTTAACTTAAAAAATTAATGTAGAGTGCCACAAGGCTCCATTTTAGGTCCTCTGCTCTTTCTGATTTATATTAATGACATTGTAAAGACATCACCACTCTTAACAAACATTTTTATTTGCAGACGACACTAATATATTTTGTTCACATACAAATTTAAATACTCTCATTGAAACTTTGAATTATGAAATTAGACAAATTATCTATTTGGTTTAGATGTACTAAACTATCTTTAAATATAAGCAAAACCAACTTTATATGTTTTAAGAGTTTGCACTCTACACACGAACCTGCTGACAATATAATGTATTGATATATAGGATCCTTATTGTACAAAAAAAAAATCAGTTAAACTTCTAGGCATAATAATAGATTCTCAATAATTTGACATGGCATCTCATATAAATAATATGTGTGCTCTAGTCTCTAGGTATATTATATGAATTTAATATTTTCTTTCAAAAAGAACAATATACGGGATATTATTCATTAATACTCCCTTATATATCATACTGTAACATAGCATGGGGAAATACTGTAATGGAAATTAATGTAGTATTTCTTCTAAAAGAAAGCATTACGTATACGCGCTCATGTACATTTTTTAGCAAACATAGATTCAATATTTAATTAATTTAATACCCTGAAAATAAATGGTATTCACACCTTCCGATCAGCAGTATTTATGTATCAATTCAATTTTCAATCAATATACTTCCAAAACCATTCCATACATTATTCACATACAATACTGATATTTATTCGTCTGACCTTCACCTTAATAATCCCAAAGTTGTAATATCCCAAAGATCTATAAGACATCATGGACCCCCACTTCGAATAATTACCCGAAAACATAAAACAATGCACATTCCTTTATTCTTTTAAAGCCCATATGAAAAGAAATTTTATATTGAAATATTATTCTTAGACTCCATCAAAACCTTATCATTTTATTCATGTAGTTGTTTAAACTCTTTATTAACGGTTTATTCCATATTTGCATAGTAGTCGTCTTTGGTACATTATTAATATTATCCATTTTTATGGCGCGCAACTGTACAGAGGTCAAATACGCTTTCAATTATTGATGTTTTATTTTTGTTACAATGAAAATTAAACATTTAGTTGACGATCTGAATAATTGTTATACAACGCCTTTTTGGCACCACGTAGCTTCCCCCTCCCTGCTTATGATGGGTCTACAGTCTTTATTTAATTCTATAATAATATTATTATTAAAATTATTGTCACATTTATATGTTATGATTGTATAACTGTTTTATTTTAATTGCTTTATTATTTAAATTCATTCAAAAAATGTTCTTTTCCTATGTAAATTTGATTATGTTAATAAATGCAGAAATAAATCTGCCTTAAAAAAAAATATACAAAAAAGTTTTTTGGTCAGAGTGACAGTTTGAGATGTGATGGTTGCCTTGGTTCCTATAATCCGATAGTATTTATGTAGTGAACGTTGGAAGGATGAACAGTAACGTCTATAATAGTCTTACTTCTTTCTCATATTACGTATGCCGAGAGCCAGAACGGTATGAACCCATTGGCTTCAAGACAAACTTATCCACCTTTCAGTCCTTGAACAGACGATAATGGACTTCACTATTCATGATGTCCTGCTTTCAAACCTTTCCACATTTATCATGAAACTGTCAGACTAATGTGATTATGGTTCTCCCCGTCATCAATCCTTGGTTCTCTCCTGACATCGGGGCATATATTGATATGAAATAGTCGCAATAAATCCTTATTCGTTTTCTACAATGCAAAATCTTTTTTGCCCAGGTATCACTGGTAAATATTGATTACCATCTTTTTGTTGGTAAACTATTAACTTATTTATTGTAGGCCCTACTAAAGATAAATATACGAGGAGAGTCGTTGACGGCGCGGTTCTTGCTTTCTAGTGAGACTTTGATCAACAGCGATTCTTTAACGTACTTGACTCGAAAAATAAATTACCAAAGAGAAATTCGTGAAAAGATTAAATTTGTTTCTTAACCAGTCTTTCTTGTTCGAGATTATTAAAACGTTTCGTAATAAATAAGTTGGCTACATTGCCTCGCAGAATCTTGTCCTGGCACATCGCAGCATCCAGAAGCCGGATCATGGTTTATGGTAAGGTTTCCTCCTGTCTTGTATTTGATAGTCTGTTTATGATAGTTACATTATGTATTGTAGCGTTTTAACATTTCAATTGGAGTCAACGGTCAAAATAAGTATGCGCAGATAAAATATTTTTTCCTGTTCATGGTCATAATAATTTTTATATTATCGTTCATCGTTAACGTTGCATATGAGAAGAAAAAAATACATTTGACTCGTGGTGTTTGAAAAAAAGCTAAATTTATCAGAGAGACTCCATTTTGTAGTGTACAATAATATTACGGAAGAATTTTATTATGTGAAAATGTATAGTACTCGCGAAACCTCGAAAGCAATTATGTCAGTGACATGTATCCAACAATGGCGTGTTGGCTAAACTCAATGGAGTAGTGATTACATATCTGATCATTTCACTGAGATAATCTGACTTGACTTGACAAGTTTGACAACCTTAATTTCCTCTCTACATCTAAGTGCCATTATACCTGTAATGGATGTATAGCGCGGACAAAATGAGGTTTCAGCTATGTTTGTTAAACAGAGACCAATATATGCTATGCGAGTATCCATCTAATTAGAATTGCCAAGGAGTCTAACACGATCTTCCTGTTGTCACAAGCATCACTAAATGATACAGTCAAATTTGGGAACATTACATGATCAAGATACAAGAGTTTGTTGGTCTTAACGAGGTAGGAGACCACTTTGATTATACACGTACAAACCAATTTGTGTATAAGCCAGAATTATTGTGCTGTTTCTAAATGTTTTGGACGATGCTAAACTGAGATAAAAGAGTAAATCCTGAAGTTTGTTTGCATTATACTGTCTCCTCACAGTGTATTTGTGAATGCTGAAGAAGACTCCATATAACGTTCCTTCTAAAAGAATAACTGAAAGACTATTATCTTCAACCTGTTACGACTATCTGGCCTAATCATCCAAACAAAGACAATGGCTAGATGGATTAACAACAACACATCTTTAATGACAGGATTCGTTACTGTCACTACTTTTATGCCATTTTCGACGGTTTTGGAAGAAGACACCGCTCAAACTACCAATAGTCAAGCATCCGATGCAACCGCAGTTCCTTGGGTCTGGTTACACATGGAGTGGTCCTGGTGGGTCATTGCTCAACTGTTCTCTGCCATACTCGGAATTTGTGGAAACCTTCTGGTGATGCTGGTGTTGTTCAACAAACGTAGGGCCCGCCGGTCAACTGATACTCTGATCGGAGCCTTGGCTTTCGCTGACTTCTTGACCTCTGTATTCTTCATTCCACATCCGCAGATTGCTACGCTACCAAGTGATACTTGGCTGGCTCAGGTCTACTGTCGTATCATTCATCCATCCCTAATCATGTGGGTAGCCGTTGTGGCTTCCGTCTTTACATTAACTGCCATCACTTTGGAACGTTACCTCGCCATCGCACATCCTTTCTTCTTCTTAAGAAATGTCAACCCTGCTCGCACCTCAATTTGCATCTTCTATGTATGGGTCGCTGCAATTGCAACGAATAGCTTCCTGTTTGTTGCAGCGTATGCAGCTGGAAATACATGTGTCGTTATGTCCACATCTCGGAGTGCTCTAATCGCGATTGGTATTTCTGTTTTCATCGTGGAATTTTTTCTCCCGGCGATTGTAATGATCTTAGCACAGATCATGACAGCAGTTTTCCTTCACCGGCAATCACTTCAATTCCAGGAGGGTAACTCTAACAACGATCGATCAAATGCTAACATGAACCATATCGTCGCTAGGAAACGCGTCATTCAGATGCTTTTCTTGGTCACGACGGTGTTTGTCCTCTGCTGGGGACCGACTCATATCTTCTATCTGATGCTCAACCTCGGACTTCAAGACATTTCGCATTTATATGGTCCTCTTCATCGGTCCCTGGTCGTTCTCGCGTTTGCCAACTCCTTTGCGAATATTTTCATATATACCATTCGTTACCCTCAATTTCGTCAGGCCATGTGCGATATGTTTCGGAGTGATTCAAAATCAAAAGCTACAATCTTTGGAGAAGTCACTGCGAAAGATCAAAGGAGGTCTAAAAGGTCTTCATCCAATGTTTAAGATTTCCATGCTGGTAATCATAAAGATGCACTTAGTTGAACCTGGTCTAACGTAGTACATTGATCATATAGAAAGCCCCGTGTTCTCTCTGTATTATGTGCTTATTGTAATTCAGCTAGAAAATAAATGAACGAAATAAATCCAGATATGTAATCAATATTAGAAATTGATTCATGTCTATAAGTAATCTACAGACAATCGCTGTTTTTGTATACAACGCGCCTTTCAGATCAAGGCTATCAATTTGAATGATGCTGTTTAGAAAACGATCTGCTCTGTTTTTATTGGGGTAAAATAGAATATTTGTATTATATAAAAATACGATTTTTGTTGTTGATTTTTTTTGATTTTTTATACAGTTTATACGGTTTAATAGACATTCGTTTAAAAGTATGAAAACATAAAACGTACATTTTTATTTTTATTTTTGGTTCATCATTTTCAGACTTTTAAAACATGAACACGTACATCTTTTGGCATAAACATATTGGCAATATAGCTGGTTTGACATGTATAAAATACACACTATGATGTCCCGAAATAAAAATGTGTCAATACAATGAAGAGCGCATGAAATAATACGAGCAAATATTTTCAAGACGAACGATGACATGGGAAGGTTGTGAAAATATATAGGAGTAAAAGGTTCAAAGACTTTAAGAATATCGAACTAAACGCACTTTATTAGCGTGTTCTACCACGTCTACTGGTATTGGTTGAACCAAGAAGTTTTAAGAGATGGAGTCCTATCTAGCTCATTCTCTTTGTACCATCTTCGATGCCGCCAGGAGAAAATATGTCAGGCATGTGCTAAACTGGATCTTCCTTGCAGATACGTAGACAAAAGATTCCTGCCTAGCTGCGAACTGACGGGCCACTTTCATAGGGAAATATTCTTTTGTAATGATAATTACTTTTCGCTACCACTCGTCTGATAATACGAGCAGTACACAGTGCTTACCTTTACAGGAGGCAAGCGAAAGGGAATGGAGCAAATTTTTCTGAAATATTAATCAAAATTACTCGACTGGGCATGTGTGGGCACTAATCTGATATATAACATTATAAAAAACTGTACATGAACATATTCACTTTTCTTTTTTCGTGAGCCGCCAGTAATCGTAAAAGTGTCAAATTGCAGGTTTTAGGACTGTGAATGTTTTTCTATTTTTCAAAAATTAAAGCTGCTATCATACAATGTATTAGCAAATTTCTTGACACAATTAGGCTTTTGTATTCATATTTTATCACCTGTTCGATTTTCCCCTGGTTATTTCAAATAAAAAGTGAAATATTAAGGATATTTATTTGTGACAAAAATCACTACTCAAGCTTTCCAATGATATTGGCGGCTTCGAACCTCGGTCATCAAAGGTAACAGCACACCAGTAGATTCTATTGTGCAACCATAGAAAACGGCAGCTGCTTGGAATAATTTGTTGCCAGTTGGGTCTCCATCTCTAAAAAAACTCCTTGGTTGAACGAACTGTACATTTCAAATATAATTTCTGCGTTGTTAACACTCTTCTTACATTTCTACATTCTGAATATAAAGAATGATGTGATGCAATGAAGTTTGTAAAATCAATGAATGAGATGACGTTTTAAACTTCAAACGTTAGTGTATCGACCCTCCAATATTCCTCTTGCGATGCCACTATGCGTGCAACTATCGACTATCCAACGTATTAACCTCTCACAAGAAGTATAGGATGTTTAGTTATTTTAATTAAATGATTCCCTTCACTTGTTACACCATGTATACATGTATAACGCACTCATGATTTCTTTGACGTTCCTTAGAAACTTTTGTCAGCCGGCTTTAATCATTGTTATGGTTGACATACACTCTTTGGCGGAAATCAGCTTAATTATATTTTTGAAATATCTGATGAATAAAAGAGACATTGTGGCAATATAAGAACACAAAGATGCTGGTAGGAGATATATGAAAAGAAAGAAAATTCTATTCGTGCAATAATGAGATCATATTTTCAGATCGCGAGGAATTCGATGAAATACTAGTGTACATAGATATATAATTTCGTTTTGGGATTTGAAATGACAGAAATCTCTTAACTCTGCTGCTTTCTTGTACGAGTATTTTAATTTCAGTTCTTATTCCAGGTTATTTTATGGAAATAATCTGAAAAGAAACATTAAACAGATAAGATTTGATTTGACGGATATATTGACTCATCGGAACTCTGAAGATAACATTAAACTATGCATTGAATTTAATTTTGAAACTGGAGCGATGGACTGTATCGAAAGAAAGAAAAAACATCTCAAAAGAAACATTGAACAGAATAAATGTTTTTAAGACGGAGATATTGACTCATTGAAATTCGGAAGATAACATCAAACTTTATATTGAATTTCATTTTGAAACTTGAGCGAGAGACTGTAAAGAAAGAAAACACAAAACAAGCATTTAATGAAAAGTTTATGATATCACATAATTATTGTATTGCTCATATAAATACCGATTAAATCTTTATATGACTAATGAATAAAAAGGCGTTTTCATTAAGGAAATAATTATGACTAAGCATTTTTTATACAAACAATAAATGTTGATATGTATTATTTTATTTTCATATTTTGATATAAATGTATGAAATTAATATTTCGTGATTCACTATTCTCCATTGTTACACTACCATTTATTTATTTGTATAGAACACCTACGTGGATCCTTGTCATTTGATTGGAGGATTATTGGTCACATGATATTCAATAGATGTTCTATTGCACGGGCGTGCATTTTTAGTTATATGCAGACTGCGTACCTCTCTGCCGTGCGCGTATCCCTGCGTGTATCTGACGCGAAAGCAATCTGAATGTAATCGAGAAGGCTTGAGTCCAACTTTAGATTATCTTTAATATAAGGAGTCAAGCATAATTTGTTGATTAACGTTCTATTAGATCTTCTTCGATGTTGTATAAAACAAATAATGAATGTTTTTCATTCGTTCAATAGTGCGAATATTTTCATTAGTTGAAAGATTAACATTTTATTCAACAAGGCGTCAGCCGAGTTGAATAGAATTAACGTTGAATAGAATGCTAATCTTTCAACTCATGAAAATGATTTTCAAAGAATGTTCTATTGCACGGACGTGCATTTTTGGTTACATTCGTTGAAAGATTAACGTTAATTCTATCCAACTCAGCTGACGCCTCGTTGAATAGAGTGTTAATCTTTCAACTCATGACAATATTCGCACCATTGAACTCATAATCATTCATTATTTGTATGTTATACAACGCCTACTAAGATTCTTGCAACCTCATTGGTCAATTCTTGATCACATGACATGCGCTATAAGAACTGTTGAACGGCATCATTCTCCAGCCGTGCAATTCCGTTTGATCCTTTAGCACCATTGCACTCTGACGTCACTAACGATGTACAAAGTATATGGTGAGCTAAGTGACGTCAGAGTGCAATGGTGCGAAAGGATCAAACGAAATTGCACTCCGCGTAACAATAAACATAAAGGTTGGTACGCGCGGCGCATGGTACGCGCGTGGTTTGCCTGCTTAATAGTGCGCGCTCACTATCAGCAATTTTATTGAAAACAAACCAAAAATCGCTGAGATTTAGGCCTAGGAAAACTGTTTTAAGCCCGTTAACGTCCGAGGTGTTGTATAAAACAAATAGTGAATGGTCTTTATTCGTGCAATGGAACAATATTTTACATTCGGTGAAATATGAGACGATCCATTCAACTCGGCTGCGCCTCGTTGAATATGGCGTCTCTTATCTTTCATCTCGTGCAAAATCGTGTGCCATTGCACTCATGACCATTCACTATTTGTATAATATAAATTATTGTATTTGGAGACCAAAAAACACAATAATTAGATTTATTGAGAAACAAACTGAAAACGATAATTGTATTTTGTAGTACATTTTTAAATCTGAATGATATTTAAAATTTAATTTGATATTTCATTTTAAACATTGATTGATATTAAGTATTTAATGAAAAGTGTACTTGTTCCTCTCCCTTAGATAAACTGGGAGTAAATTTTATTGATTTTCTTTAAAATTTAAAGGGATAGTTGAGTTTTATTGAAGAGCGCGCTACACAAAATATTTTATTGTGAGATAATGAAAAACTGAAAGTCAAATTTGAAAGAATATACAATTTAAATGACAAAATTATCTTTGTTTGATTTTAAAATCGGTTCAGAGACGGCTGAAATACCCATAAATATAACCATTTCTAATATTGGTGGTGCCCAACAAATATTCGGTAACTTTGAACCAGCCGTTGAAAAACGAGTTAGCGCCTTTTACGTTTTATTCCAGCCAATGCCAATACTGGCTTTTTGTTGGCTTTTTTGTGTTGGTTATAATATCCACAACCAGCCGGCCCGTGTATTGTTATTATTAATAAATTAATCAATGGTCACCGTATTTTTTTTAAAGTGGAGCTGAATTGGTATGATCGTATTCAATCTAAATTCACACATTTTGGGGACTAAAATTACCTTCATAGTAATTTTATGTTCTAAAAGGGCACTAGAAATGTCATAAATAAGAATTAGAGCAAAGCACTTTGATGGCATTTGCGGTCTTAAACAAGAACTCCACTATCCCTTTAAGAGATATCATATAGATCAATTTAAATTAGAAAAGACACAGAAAAGTAGAAAGAGTATAAATAGTAGTATTGATTTTATTGAAACCTCACTAATTATTGTTCAATTATGAGCTATACTTGTTCGTTAAATCTAGTAATTCTATACTAGTTTGGCATTTCTGTATTTTTTTATGATAGGTTGTTTACAATAGTTTTCCAAGTCAACTTCTTGCTCACTGACCCACTTTTTTAAATCAAATTACTCACACCAATTCTGTTTATAAGTTACTTGGACGTGATATGGGGTTTGTTTCGTAGCGTACTAAACTATGTTCACCACTGAATTGCTCCACATATTAATTTATGCAATTTATAATTTTTGATCACACTGCTAAATTGTGTTAAGATTTTTAATATTATTGCAAATTCTTTATTACACATTTATACGACTTTGGTCATTCGCAGTGTTCGTGGGTTGCCTGGGTGTGACGGGGGTGTCCGGCAATATAATTTATAACGCGGGGTCATCCTTTGTCATGGGGTTATAGAATTGGTACCAAATACACGAATCGGGTTGTTCGTTTTATTGTTGGTATAACTGGGTCAGTAAGTATCCATTGTTTTGTACTCAAATGTTCACGTTCCATTTGAACTCTAGGATGTGTAAACTGTTCATGACTTGAACTTTGTTATTCTATTTCATAAACTTAAGCCCCCATCACACCAAACAAGTTATCACTACGTTCTGAAAAATGTTGCTAAACGGGCTCAAACGGTGTGCGAACGGAGTGAACGTAGTAGCAACTGTTTATGATCTGTTTAAGAACTTCATGGACGGGCTCGGTCTGGCTTGGACGGCAAGGGTGCTCTAGAACTTTGAGCCTGTTCAAAATTTTCCCCGTCCAGCAATTAGACGTAGTGATAGCGTACCTAAAACGAAATGGACGTTTACTAGGAACGGAATTGCCGTACTTCGATCCTACTAGGAACGTGTTACAACGTGACGTGGTCATCAATTAGCAGTACAGCCGAGCCAGGACGGGATTGCACACGCACTAGGAGCGCTTTTGAGCGCACTAGGATCGAGATGACGACGAGTTGAACTGTTTCTGAACGGGGTTGTCGGGTTACAAACCGGTTAGAACAAGTTGCGAACTAATTAGATTGGGTTTGGTCGTATTGGGAACGAGGTAGAACTAGTTGAGAACTGGTTTAAACTGACAACGGACGGGCTTGGACTGCTTGGAAAAGGCAAATCTACTCGATCTGAACTTAATATGAACTGGCTATGGACGAGGTACAGACGAGATAGACGTATTGAGGACTGTTTATGAACGAACTAGGATCGTATTATAGACATTATTTACACATTCTACACCGACCACAACCCGTTTTACGATTTTCTAGGACGGTTCCAGTACGTAGTGAGAACTAGTTTGATGTGATGGGGGCTTTAGATTCGATCCCTTTTTTTATTCTTTACTACACGTGTACGTATTTTTCTTTATACTGTGTTATTCGTGACCGCTGTGTATTTGTGTTTGCACGATGATGGCGGGATGTTCGGTGGTGGACCGTGGGGTTATCCTTGGTCATTTTCTGGGTTCCGTCAAGTACAGTGGGCACGAGTGAAGTAGTGGATTGAGATCTTATCAGTTAACGATATAATGCTCACATAACTTGTTAATGTTGGTATATTAATGCATTATTGTTCTTTTTTATATAGTTTTTCATTCCACATTATATACGCAGACAATTTACCTCCCATACTCTTATATATTCTCCATAGGATTTTATAATGTATACAAACATTCACCTTGCCAGTCCGCAGCTAATCTGGTGCTCTCACTTGGTGATCATGTACTGTAAATTCCCTTTCATTGTATTTGCTTATTTTTATTAAGCACGCACTTTTACATACTACAAACACAAATGCCCGTATTTGCGCTCAGACTAAACCTTTCTTTTGTACCAAGACATGATTAATATAATTTGAACATTGTTCATGAATAATGATATTATGGATAATCATGTTTTGATCCCCGAAATTGTGGGTAAATACTAAACGATTGATGAGTTTAAATTTACTATTACTTCTCAAGGAAACAATAACAATAATAATAACAATAATGATAATAATACCCCATACTCAAATTTTAGCTTATAACATAATTATGAATGTTAAACGTTTCCCCCCCCCCCCAAAAAAAAGAAAATTTTGAAACATTTTTGTCTTCAATGGATGCATTTTCATTCTCTATAATAGGTATTACAGAGACATGGTTGCACTCTCTTTATAATTATAGTTATACATTGATTCGTGATGATCTTAAATATGGTAGAGGGGGAGGAGTAGCTGCTTACATACTAGTGATTTAACATTTAAGATAAGAAAACATATTCATAGTGAAGGAGTTGAAAATGTATTCATTGAAGTAATTGAAAATAATGTACAAAATAAAGTTATGGGTATTATTTATAGACCATCTAATATTTCATCTGAAACATTATTAGATAGTTGAGAATCTCTCTTGAAAACATTTCTTATGAAAATAAAAACGTTTACTTAAAGGTACGTTGTCTCATTTGCAGGCCCAAAAATGAAAAGGTTAAATTCCAACGGCATTTGAAAGACAATACTAATTTAGAACTTCCCTCAAACGAAAGGGATTAAAAATGGCTTTTAGTGGGAAAATAACGACCATTAGTTGTCGAATCGACTGTCTGATTTGCAGACCCTTTTGCCGAATGGTCGTTCGTTGTGTGCTGCACAAAGATTGAATCAGTTCAATGTTGGCCATTATGGCCACTTTAATACTGATACATCTTTCATTCTACTAATTTAAGTCAAAGATTTGCTAATATATTCTCAACATATGCATTACACCTCCTTATAAATAAACCAACTAGGATTTCACAATTATCTCACACAGTACTTTATAACATATTCACTAACGAAAATAGTACCAGGTCTAGTGGAATATTGAATTATGGTATTTTTGATCATTTGCCTTTATTTATGATAAATAAAAAGAATACATTTCCCATTCGAAATCGTCCAAATAAAACAATAACAAGTAAAGAGTCTGACCAAAATATTGAATCTCTTAAAATTCAGTAGAGCCGGGAAGAATGGCAAGACTTTTAAAATGAATTGGACATAAATCAATCTTATAAAAAATTAAATGACAAGCTCACTTTTTATTTTAATGAATACATACCTCTTGTTCGGTTTAAATTTAATGTTAAACAATCAACCTAAACGAACATGGATTGCTCACGGTATATATATTAAAATTGTTTACATAATAAATCATTACGACACCCCTCAAATGAAAATACTCAGAAATATACACAATATCGTAATGAATTAACTTCTATTATTGGTGCAGAATATTCATCCGATTGTTGATAATGGGCACACTATACAAGACCCTGGCCCAATTGCAAATTGCAAGTCCAGAAATAGCATCTAAGATACCACCTACAAGACAACACTATTCAGAATATATACAATGCAATAATGAACAATCTTTTTTGTTGGTCCCAATAACTATTTATGAAATTACACAGTCATTAAAGTGTAATAAAACAAGTGGATAAGATGAAATTAGTGTATATTTTTCAAAAAAAGATTATTCATTTTATTGCTTCCCCGTTGTGTTATATTTGTATATTTTTTCCTTATTTATTAAAAATAACAAAAGTAATTCCTATACATAGAACCCCTCTCAAATGATCAATTAAAGACAATTCCTTTTATCGGGGATGGGGGAATGCATCCCCCCCCCCCCCTCGCTTGAAGGAGGGGGGGTGGCCTGTACAAATATCCCCCCTGAGATTACCAAAAAAAAGAGGGAAAAAAAAGGAAGAAGAAGAAGAAAAAAAAATGTGATTGTTTCAATTTCAGCATAATGCATGAGAAATTAGTTATTTTTGTTTGTATGTATAACTGTATAGCCTACACATATTATACAGTATGTCACGATCATTAAGAGTAGTTGCGCGACGTGCGCGAACAAGCACTTCAAAAACTTCAGAATAATTTTTCGTTATTTTACAAGGTATTATTATAGCCCAGACGTAAAGTGCGCTAGCGCGCGAGCGCTTAAAAAGTGCAATCATGTACAGTAGATGCCCGCCCCCCCCCCACTCAGTGTTATTTAGGGTACGCGTATACTCGTTCCCTCCCTTTGAAAGCACCCCCCCCCCCCCCCTATGTCAGGACTGCCAACATTTCTGAATCCCCCTTTCGCCGGCTTTTCGCTGGCTTTTCCTGCCTTGGAGACCCCCTCCCCCCCCCAAAAAAAAAAAAAAAAAAATCCAGAACACTGCTAAATATACCACCCCCCCCCCCCCCCCCCCCCCAATTTCAGGTGAGCTCTAGTCAATCGAGGGGGACTGGGGGCCAATGTTTTTACTTTTCAAAATGAAATCATCCTGAATGAGCTTTCAAACCTAGCAGGATCAATTTTTCTATGATATTCAAGATATTTTATAACCCCCTTTTTACATTTCTCAGGAGTCCAAAGAGAGAGAGAAAGAAAAAAAAAACCTTTTTAAAGAAATCTCCGGGTGAAAAGTCAAATACACCCCTTTTTTTTTACGATTCTCGGGCCGGATTTTGTCGCGCGAAAATGTACCCCTTTTCTGGAGATTTTAGTAACGCGCATGCGGTCCCTCCGACCCCGGAGTGTGTGTGTGTGGGGGGGGATAGATGAAGACTGAAGTTCCAGACCTGGCGTGTTCAAGTCTTAAAGTGGCCGTTTGTCTCTTCAGTTATTTCAAGGTATTATAAGCCTGTACACATTCTTATTATTTTTATATTTTAGAAAGGATTTGGCTGAGGAAATTAAAGAATTCATTAGATTTAATTAATAAACACAGTACATGTATCATTATACGAATTCCAGAATCATTTTTTAAGAGGTGTGAAAACTGTGAACGCATCTGATTGAGAGTGATAAATAATACGGTAACTGTTGCATTGCCCAAGTCCTACTCGGTGGTTGTCATTTTTTCACACCTAAAACTTAAGGGACGAGGGGATGATATTTAAGGGCTGCAATGCATGTGATGTTTTTGTAGGTCTATGAATGAATTAATTTGTTGTTTATATTGAATGAATTGAATTGAATTCAGATAAATAGGGCTTAATAAGAGTCGAAAACGGTGCAACGAATCGTCTTCTTTCTATAATAATTAAATCAAACATCTAAGCTTTTCGCGCTTCGCGCGGGAGAAGAAACTGAATTCAGACAAGGATTAAGAGTCGAGAACAGTACACCCAATCGTCTGCTTTCTCTAATAATTTAATGAAACGCCAAAATTTCCGCGCGGGAGGGGGGGGGGGCGGGGGGAACTGAATTCAGACAAGGGTTAACAGTCGAGAACGGTACAATAAATCGTTTTCTTTTCCTAATAAGAAAACATCTAAGCTTCCGCGCTTCGCGCGGTAGGCCTATCACCCACACCTCCCTAATGAGCGCGCTTCGCGCGCTCTTTGAGTGATTCGCCTGCTCACTACCGCCCCTCCCTAAAATGGGATCCTAGGTCCGCGCCTGCATTAAAATATATAGCTATGATGCTGACTAAGTTGACGAAATAATTCGTATATTTATGTCGTCGAGGAAAATGACCATTTGCGCATACGCAAGTACTATAGATAGTCCGTAGGAAAAACAATTTAGCCTTCGGCCCCGGGTATATAGGGTTAAATTTGTAAATATTGGGACATTTAATTTTGTCGGTAATTGGGGGCTAGTTTTGTCGGTAATCGTTGGCCTCTACACCCCCCCCCCCCCCCCACTAAAAAAGATCTAGCGACGCCCCTGACCATTATACATCATTTTCTAAGTGATGGGACTCAAAATAAAGAGTTCGCATCTTCCTGACGAAATACTCAATCTTTATGTTACTACTTGAAAGTGTGTCGTCTTAT
Organism: Strongylocentrotus droebachiensis; assembly: GCA_035222895.1. Classification (NCBI taxonomy): domain Eukaryota; kingdom Metazoa; phylum Echinodermata; class Echinoidea; order Camarodonta; family Strongylocentrotidae; genus Strongylocentrotus; species Strongylocentrotus droebachiensis. The sequence continues at coordinate 132,252 of JAVYIG010002768.1, forward strand.
TTCGGAGTTCATTATAATAACACACTACAGTTTGCAGCTGTCAGTATTTCGAAATATGTCCAATTCTTTTACTTCATGGTTGTCAAATTTGGCATGTGCGTGCATTTATGTATGCATGTATAAAAGGTATGTGTGTGTTTGCTGTTTGTTCGTTTGTGTGTGTGTCTGTGTGTGTCTGTGGGTGTGGTTGTGCGTGTGCGTGTGTTTGTGTGTGTGTGTTGTGTGTTTGTGCGTGCGCGATCGCGCGCGCTTGCGTAAATTAGTGTGGGCGTGTGCTCGTGCTAGTATGTGATGGCTATCGCCGATCATCCCCCCCCCCCACTCCTCGGTACGGATTTACGCCCCTGCTATATAATTGTGCAAAAAGATTCAGTCAAATTTCTAGGCGTAATAATAGATTCTAATTTGACATGGCATCCCCATATAAATAATATGTGTACTCTTGTCTCTAGAGCTATAAGGAATATTATATAAATTGAAATATTTTCTTTCAAAAAGGACAACGATACTGTATATAGAGTTGTGAAGTGTGACGTCATAAAAAAACTGTTTTTAGAATTTCTCAATTTGAACTTCACTTTCTGAAAGAGCATCAAAAATAATGTCCAAATGTCGAAAAACGGTTGAATATGTTAAGTATTGGCTGAAGTATGACCATTTGAATAAATATATTTCCTATAGGAATTCAGTGTTCTTTTGCTCTGGTTCGTAAAAGAACACTGAGGTCCCTTATATACCATACTGTAACATAACATGGGGAAATAGTGTAACGAAAATTAATGTAATATTTCTTCTTCAAAAGAAAGCATTACGTGTATGCACTCATGCCTATTTTTTAGCAAACACAGATTCAATATATAATGAATTTAAAACCCTGAAAATAAATGATATTCACACGTTCCAATCAGCAGCATTCATGTATAAATTTGCAATCAATATACTTCCAAAACCATTCCATACATTATTCACATACAATACTGATATTTATTCGTCTGACCTTCACCGTAATAATCCCAAAGTTGTAATAGCCCATAGATCTATAAGACATCATGGACCCACACTTGGAATAATTTACCCGAAAACATAACAAATGCACATTCCTTTATTCTTTTAAAGCCCATATGAAAAGAAATCTTATATTGAAATATTCTTCTTAGACTCCTTCAAAACCTGATCATTTTATTCATGTAGTTGTTTAAACTCTTTATTGACGGTTTATTCCGTATTTGCATATTAGTCGTCTTCGGTAAATTATATATATTATCCATTTTTATGGCGCGCAACTGTACAGAAGTCAAATACGCTTTCAATTATTTATGTTTTATTTGTTGTTACAATTAAAATTATACATTTAGGTGACGATCTGAATAATTGTTATGCAACGTCTTTTTGGCACCACGTAGCTTCCTCCTCCCTGCTTATGATAGTTGGTCTATTGCGTTTATTTAATTCTATAATAATAATTTATAGTTAAATTATTGTCACATTTATATATTATGATTGTTTAACCGTTCTATTTTAATTGCATTATTATTTTAATTTTATTGAAAAAATGTTCTTTGTTTATTTAATTTTGATTATGTTAATAAATGCAGAAATAAATCTGCCTTAAAAAAAAAATCAACAAAAAATCTAGAATGTTAACCATTTTTTTGGTCAGAGTGACAGTTTTAGATGTGATGGTTGCCTTTGTTTATATTGTGCGATGGTATTTATGTAGTGAACGTTTGAAGGATGAACAGTAATGTCTATAATAGTCTTACTTCTTTCTCATATTACGTATGCCGAGAGCCAGACCGGTATGAACCCATTGGCTTCAAGACAAACTTATCCACCTTTCAGCCCTTGAACAGATGATAATGGACTTCACTATTCATGATGTCCTGCTTTCAAACCTTCCCACATTTATCATGAAACTGTCAGACTAATGTGATTATGGTTCTCCCCGTCATCAATCCTTGGTTTTCTCTTGACAGCGGGGCATGTATTGATATGAAATAGTCGCAATAAATCCTTATTCGTTTTCTACAATGCAACATCTATTTTTGTCCAGGTATCTCTGGTAAATATTGATTACCATGGTATTTTTGTAAACTATTAACTTATTTATTGTAGGCCCTACTAAAGATAAATATACGAGGAGAGTCGTTGACGGCGCGGTTTTTGCTTTCTAGTGAGACTTTGATCAACATCGATTCTTTAACGTACTCGATTGGAAACATAAATTACCAAAGAGAAATTCGTGAAAAGATTAAATCTCTTTCTTAACCAGGCTTTCTTGTTCGACACTATTAAAACGTCTCGTAAATAAATAAGTTGGCTACATTGCCTCGCAGAATCTTGTCCTGGCACATCGCAGCATCCAGAAGCCGGATCATGGTTTATGGTAAGGTTTCCTCCTGTCTTGTATTTGATAGTCTGTTTATGATAGTTACATTATGTATTGTAGCGTTTTAACATTTCAATTGGAGTCAACGGTCAAAATAAGTATGCGCAGATAAAATATTTGTTCCTGTTCATGGTCAAAATAGTTTTTATATTTACCGTTTATCGTTAACGTTGCATCTGAGAAGAAAAAGAAACATTATGTAGACTTAAAGAAAAATCTTACAAAATCTGAAGTATGATCATGAGAAGAAAAAAATACATTTGACTCGTGGTGTTTGAAAAAAAGCTAAATTTATCAGAGAGACTCCATTTTGTAGTGTACAATAATATTACGGAAGAATTTTATTATGTGAAAATGTATAGTACTCGCGAAACCTCGAAAGCAATTATGTCAGTGACATGTATCCAACAATGGCGTGTTGGCTAAACTCAATGGAGTAGTGATTACTGATCATTTCACTGAGATAATCTGACTTGACTTGACAAGTGTGACAACCTTAATTTCCTCTCTACATGTAAGTGTCACTATACCTGTAATGGATGTATAGCGCGGACAAAATGAGGTTTCAGGTATGTTTGTTAAACAGAGATCAATATGCGAGTATCCGTCTAATTAGAATTGCCAAGGAAGGAGTTTAACTCGATCTTCATCGGAGATCACAAGTATCACACAATAATACAGTCAACTATAGCAACACTACATGATCAAGATACAAGAGTGAATTGGTCTTAACGAGGTAGGAGACCACTTTGATTATACACGTACAAACCAATTTGTGTATAAGCCAGGATTATTCTGTTGTTTCTAAATGTTTTGGACGATGTTAAACTGCGATAAAAGAGTAAATCCTAAACTTTCTTTTGTAAATACTTTCTCCTCACAGGGCATTCGTGAATGCTGAAGAATTTAACGTTCCTTCTATACAGTGCGTCCCAGAAAAAACGAAACCGAGAAGTATCGATGTTTTATCATAACTTAATCACAACCATAATTAATGAATGATACATATTTGGAAAGCTTAGAGTCTCCTCTTTCATGTGATGCTACTCAGATGATGCATATTTCACGCATGAGTGATTAAAAGCAATTTGAAGGAAGGAAACCAAAAAGACATTAGGCGGGCGGTATCTAAATTTCGAAGGGAAATTCACATTTCTAGAAAGTTGAGTTTCTGGCCTTTCATATGACACCTCAATCAGGAAAAATGAGCGAGGAATAACAAAGTTCTGTTTGTTTAAAGTAGCCCTTACATTTTCATAATTTTAACAAGCGAATTCGTTTTCACTGGGTGCCTGCCGTAGCAAAAAGCAGATTTGACAAAAGACTTAACTCCGTTTCGTTGACAATCAGCCATGCATGAAGACTCTCGTCTACGGCTGATTGTCAACGAAACGGAGTTAAGTCTTTTGTTAATTTCGTTTATTGATACGGCAGGCAGCCAGTGAAAACGAATTCGTTTAATAAAATTATGGAAATGCAAGCACTACTTTAAACAAACAGAACTTTGTCATTCCTCGCTCATTTTTCCTGATTGAGGTGTCATATGAAAGGGCAGAAACTCAACTTTCTAGAAATGTGAATTTTTCTTCGAAATTCAGATACCGCCCGCCAAATGTCTTTTTGGTTTCCTTCCTTCAAATTGCTTTTAATCACTTATGCGTGAAATATGCATCATCTGAGTAGCATCACGTGAAAGAAGAGACTCTAAGCTTTCTAAATATGTATCATTCATTAATTATAGTTGTGATTAAGTTATGATAGAACATCGATACTTCTCGGTTTCGTTTTTTCTGGGACGCACTGTATAAAAGAATACCCGAAAGACTGTTATCTTCAACCTGTTACAACTATTTGGCCTAATCATCCAAGCGAAGACAATGGCTAGCTGGATTAACAACAGCACAACTTTAATGACAAGAGTCGTTACTGTCACTACTTTTATGCCGTTTTCGACGGTTTTTGAAGAAGACATCGCTCAAACCACCAATCATCAAGCGTCCGATCCAACCGCAGTTCCTTGGGTCTGGTTACCCATGGAGTGGTCCTGGTGGGTCATTGTTCAACTGTTCGCTGCCATACTCGGAATCTGTGGAAACCTTCTGGTGAAGCTGGTGTTGTTCAACGAACGTAGGGCCCGCCGGTCAACTGATACTCTGATCGGAGCCTTGGCTTTCGCTGACTTCTTGACCTCTGTATTCTTCATACCACATCCGCAGATTGCTACTCTACCAAGTGATACGTGGCTGGCTCAGGTATACTGTCGTATAATTCATACATCCCTAATCATGTGGGTAGCCGTTGTGGCTTCCGTCTTTACATTAGCTGCCATCTCTCTGGAACGTTACCTTGCCATCGCACATCCTTTCTTCTTCTTAAGAAATGTCAACCCTGCTCGCACTTCCAAGTGCATCTTCATTATATGGGTCGCTGCAATTGCAACGAATAGCTACATGGTTGTTGAAGGGTATGTAGCTGGGAATACATGTGTCGTTATGTTTCCATCTCAAAGTGCTCAATTCGCAAAAGGTCTTTCTGTTTTCCTCGTGGAATTTGTTCTCCCGGTGATTGTAATGATCTTAGCACAGATCATGACAGCAGTTTTCCTTCACCGGCAATCACTTCAATTCCAGGAGGGTAACTCTAACAGCGATCGATCAAATGCTAACATGAACCATATCGTCGCTAGGAAACGCGTCATTCAGATGCTTTTCTTGGTCACGACGGTGTTTGTCCTCTGCTGGGGACCGGCTCAAATCTTCTATCTGATGCTCAACCTCAGACTTCTAGACATTTCGCATGTGTATGGTCTTCTTCATCGGTCCCTGGTCGTTCTCGCGTTCGCCAACTCCTGTGCGAATATTTTCATATATACAATTCGTTACCCTCAATTTCGCCAGGCCATGTGCGATATGTTTCGGAGTGATTCAAAATTAAAAGCTTCACTCTTTGGAAAAATCACTGCAAAAGATCCAAGGAGGTTTAAAAAGGAGTCCATCAAATGTTTAAGGTGTCCGTGCTGATAATCATAAAGATGTGCTTAGTTGAACCTGGTCTAATGTAGTCCATTTATAAAATAAAAAGCCCTTTGTTTTCTCTTTATTCGGTGCTAGTTGTAATTCAGTCTAAAAATCAATGAACGAAATGAATCCAGATATGTAATCAATATCAGAGATTGATTCATGTATATACGAAATCTACAAACAATCATTGTTTTCATAACTGGTAGATCTAGGATATTTAATTAGAATGGTTCTGCTAAATATATTACTCATTGCGGATGTAGTATCGAAAATAATATCGGAGGGTAAAAGAAGCTATCAATATCCGTCTCAATCCTAATAATTTCAACAGAGACAACGGGATCGATATCCCCGAATTTTGGATGCGGACGATACGCCGCCATGACACTCGCCGCCCTGCCGGCCAACACCGGTCGATTCCATCCAGCAGACGGTCCGAGCCAGCGGCCCGTTGATTGGTCGATCACCGTGTGCGTCGACCAATAGGCATTGTGCGTTATTGTTCCAATTATCGATCGAATTATAGACCGCTCCGCCGGTCCTCCCGTAAAGTATAAAAGACCCTTGCTCACAGTAGTTTTTATCACCTGACGAAGTGTTGCAGTAGCACACGAAACGTCGTGAACTTTTAGTTTCCTTTTTGACCACATTGCGAGACAAACGAATATCACTAGCGATATTATTTTCGATAGAATGGTTCTGTTTAGAAATTAAAACAATTTGCTCTGTTTTTATTGGGGTAAAATAGAATATTTGTATTATATAAAAATATGAAATTTGATTTTTGTTACTTTACAGTTTACACGGTTTAATAGACATTCGTTTAAATGTATGAAAACATGAAACATAATTTTTTTTTGGTTCATCATTTTTAGACTTTCTAAACATTATTATTATTATTATAGGATTTCCCGGCCAAATTCGCGAGTTTGTCATTCAAATTATTTTGTCTTGCGTTCAAATTCGACGGTTTTAGTGCAGTCAGGTATATCTCGGGTTTATATTCCTTTTTCTAGTTTTTAAATCTATGGAATTTTCGTTAGATTCTAAGTATGTTTCATTCAAATTAATGAACAATGTGCTTCTTTCGCTATTTGGTCATTCGATTTGGCGCAACACGATTTTCTGACAACGCGACGATTTTCTTATAGCATTCTAATTCATTTGTAGCATTCAAATTAGCACTCTGTGCACTTAAATTGATGGTCAATATACATTTCTCGTTTATTACACACTTTTTGTAGCTCATTCTTTTTCTTTCAAGATTGTTTTTTCATGTGTATTTCATCATATTTCATTTTCTTGCATTTATACACTTATACTTATTAGATTTATCTGGTATTCATCAGCATTTAAGTTTGATTGTCAAGAAGAAAAAAACGACTTGCATCTATGGACCTGATGGTCTCAATATATTTGTAAATGTTCATGTAAGGAAGTTGTTTGTTTTATTTTTCATCATAAAGTTATCATAATTTCATTATGGAAGAAGGGTACAATATTGTGACTAGGGTAGGGACTAGAGTCAACAATTTGAACATGAGTCATTATTTAGCCAAGTCTTTAGCCATCGATCTGCTGGCGGGCAAGTAAACTATGAATCTCTTTAAGAAAAACAGAAGGGTGTGCTGGGTATAAGAGACGAGGTGAATTACTTTTGTAAAATTCTGATTCTGTAGTAAAAAGGGGCGATTGGGGGTACCCCCACCTTGCCCTGGAATATGAACATGTCCGTGCAGAAATGCCATATCCCTTGATTTCGCCCCTTCTTTACTTAATGTCTGACTACACCAATCTGCATTGTCCTGAAAATGAATAAATGGAATAACAGCTTAGACCCCAATGGCAAATCATGCATTTTAACTGCATTCTTTAAAAACTGTAAAAGTTTGTTGCAATTCTTCCCCCTAACATTCCTAACTTGAATAAAAATATTAAGAATACGAATGACAGGAGTTAATTTAAATGATACAAATTACGCTTCGACAAGTGAATATTAATTTGAATGCTAGTTGAGCAGTTTCTAAATTGAATGACAGATCTATGAAACCCTTCGACCAAAATCCTAAATTAAATACAAAAACTGGAAAATTGAATGATAATTGGCATGGCAAAGCCGATCTGCGCTAACTTAAATGCAAAGTAAATGAATTCGAATGACAAACACGCGAATTTGGCCGGGAAATCCTATATTATTATAGTTTTATCAAAATGTTAACCAATTTTGTTTGTTAGAGGGACAGTCTTAGATGTGATAGTTGCCTTGGTACCTATGGTGCGATGGTATTTATGTTGTGAACGTTGGAAGGATGAACAATAACTCTATAACACTCCCATACTTCTTTCTTATATTACGTATGCCGAGAGCCAGAACGGCATGAACCCATTGGCTTTAAGACAAATTTATCCACCTTTCAGGCCTTGAACAGATGAAAATGGACTTCACTATTCATGATGTCCCGCTGTCAAACCTTCTCCATTGATCATGAAACTGTCAGATTAATGTAATTATGGTTAAGCCGTCATCAATCCTTGATTTTCTCTTTTCTCCTGACAGCGGGGCATACATTGATATGAAATAGTCACAATAAATTCTTATTCCTTTTCTGTAATGCAAAATCGATGATTACCATCATTTTTTCAAAACTATTAACCTATTTATTGTAGGCCCTACTAAATAAATATACGAGGATAGTCGTTGACGGCGCGGTTCTTGCTCTGTAGTGAGATTTTGATCAACAGCAATTCTTTAAGGTACTCGATTCAAGAGGCCTTGTTAAAAAAAAGTTGGCTATATTGCCTCTCAGAAGCTGTCGAGCCGGGTCATGGTCTATAGTAAGGTTTCCTCCTTGTTTTTTATTTGTTAATCTGTTATAGTTCATGATCATTACGTCCAGTTATATTATGTCTTATATCATTTTAGTATTTCAATTGTAGTCAACAGCCAAAATGAATATCCGCAGATAAAATATTTTCTGTTCATGCTCATAATAATGTTTATATTTACCCGTCATCGTTAATGTTGCATCTGAGAAAAAGAAAAAACCACTATGTAGACTTAAAGGCACACTGTCCTACTTTTAGCTACTTGCTCCCTCTATATAGAAAACTTCCCCAATCGGTGCCTGTTGGTCCCCCATGATCCTCTTTTTCTTATGTTAAATGAGAGCTGAGTTAATGAGATAGCCACCTGTCACAGTGACCTCGCTGGCTCGCTGTGTGGTCTAATCCCTTCTGGCGCAGTAGTGGTGACGGTCTTTAAAGGAAAATTCCTACTAAATCTAGATTATGATCATGAGAAGAAAAAAAATACTTTTGACTCGTGGTCTTTGAAAATAGCTAAAATTATCAGAAAGTCTCAATTCTGTATTGTTCAATAATATTACTGAAGAACTTTATTATGTGAAAATGTATAACTCGCGAAACCACGAAAGCACTGTTGTCAGTGACATGGGACAATATACAAGGGCATATTGGCTAAACTCAAAGGAGTATTGATTAAATATCTTATAATTTCACTGAGATCATCTGACTTGACAAGTGTGGCAATCTTAATTTCCTCTCTACATGTAAGTGTCAATATACTTGTCATGGATGGATATACATGGCGGACAAAATTAAGTTGTAGGGTCTTTTTTAATAGAGACCAATATATGCTATGCGAGTATCCATCTTAGAATTAGAATTAGAATTGCCAAGGAAGAACTATTTTACATGGAAAGTTTACATGAAAAATAATTGTGGGGAAGATCAACGATGCACAGCTGTCCAGGTGAATTCTTAAACCCTTCCGATGGCAATTAAAATACCAATGAAACGATTAGAATGTGTAGAGGAAGGTTTTCATTAATTTTATAATATCTTCTTTAAGGTTGATGTTAATTTTTCAAAATTATGATGATTGATTGTACACTCTTTATCCAACGTTTTCCAGACATCGCGAATGTCATCCCGGTGATTGTCCATGGATGGATGCTCTTGTGTTTAACCTTTCCATTCTTCAACGTTTCACATGGTGATGATCAGACCACCATTACAACTACACCAAACCCGCTTTTTAGCCCAGCACTAGATATGCCCTCAAATAACATATCTGAAGTTTCCTACTTTAGCACAGAATTAGACACAGAAAAGGAGGATTTTACAGCCTATGACTACGACATGACGACACTTGAGACAGGTACAAACACCGATGATGGTGACAGTGTCTATAAGTCAAGTGGAACGTGGTCCTGGTACCCAATGTCGTGGCCGTGGACTTCGATTCTCCGACTGAATTCCGCCATCATCGGCATCATCGGGAATACCATCGTCATCATCGTCGTTTTCAACCGTCGAGTCTCTAAATACTCCACCGATATCCTGATCGGGTCCCTGGCTGTGGCTAATCTGTTATCTTCTATAGCCATCATCCCTGTCCCTAGGATCAAGTACGTGCCATCGACATGGCTTGGTGAGGTCTACTGTCGAGTAGTCAACGGACAGATCTTCATGTGGTTTTTCGTCATTGCATCCATCTTCCTTTTAACCGCCATTTCTGTAGAGAGATATGTCGCGGTCATATATCCTTTCACATTTCGACGTATCTTCTCGATGCGTCGTACGACAATCTACATCATTCTCATCTGGACGGCCTGCGTCATCAACCACGCCACCTATATCTATTTCTTCATCAAGGTGGACCACGCTACTCACACATGTCAAGTGCCAACACACCCACCGTCCTTACGGCTTCTTGGTGGATTGTCACAGGTCACATTCCATTTCATCTGTCCTCTATAATTCGTCATGGTTATCACCCAAGCAATGATCATCATCACATTGCATCGTCAGGCGAAGCGCTTCAAGTTCATGAACGGTTCCAAAGAAAGGACAACCCATGCCATAAAGTCACATGATGCTAAAAGAAGAGTCATCAAAATGTTTCTCATGGTAGTCCTGACTTTCATTATAATTATGTTGGTCTCCTAGTCAAATATCATTCCTCCTTTACAGCACACAGATCATTGGTCCTAGGTTCCTCTATAGTCCTCTGGATCGTATCTTTACAGTCATGGGGTTCTACAATTCCTGTGCTAACCCTATTATCTATACGATCAGCAATGCCAAATTCAGACTTGCCGTCAAGAACGTGTTGACGCGAAAAGGTAGCGATAATATATCTGTTTTTGGAATCAAACCAGGCAGAAACAGATAACCCTGATACTAAAATGACGTCTGTCAATAGCGCTTGAAACCTCCGAATACAGTCGAATGTATAAATGTGGGCCGGTATTACCATCATGGCCGTTGCAAACGAGACACGGGGCGTCATTTGCTTATTTGCTGACGTAGCAGTGCGTCAGTGAATGGCGCTGCCTTTGACGCACCATTTGAGAGTGATCTCTTTGAAGGTGAATGCAAGGGGAACATTGCAAAATAGTGTTGTGTCTAGTTATAAGTACAGGCATTATTATTACTTCACGTCTTATTCCCACATTCAATTTCCTGATTACTTCTAAATTCATCGCCTCTCTCCCGTGAGTGTTAACTAATATGCACTCTCAATGGCATTAATCTTCTCCTTTCCATAACAACAATAGGATTTCTGGTCAACGTTGAATACTCTTTCTAACATAACCCTGATGCTAGTGAATAAAGTGACGTTTGCTGCAGACCATTAGGCTACCCCAAATGGCATGCGTAAAACACTCCCGATAGAGAGATAATTGAATATTATGCCAATAATGACATTCTAGAATGTTTTAGCAGGGCGACTGTAATCTTACTTAAAACGTGACTGTATGAAGGCTAAATGTGCATCGTGTGAAAGTGTGCTGGAAGAATCAAGATCGCTGGAATTTGGAATATTTCCCTATCTGCTATTTTTTCTTCTCTCTCGTTAGATTTCTGTAATTTCTTTATTCTTCTCTTTCGTCTCTTTTAATTTCTCTGGTTCTCTTTCCTTGCTTTCTCTCTCTCTCTCTCTCTTCTCTTCTCTGTTTTTTCCCCTCTTCCTCCTCTCTTGATTAACACTTTAATCTACCCTTCACCTATATTAGTACAAATCAATTTCCTCATAATACACGGTATTATTATCTTAAAGTTGAAGAGTCATCACAGTCACGTAAGTTGTTAAAAATTACTTTGGCATGGTATATCTTATCAATATAACTGTTATTTCCTTCACAGATAAATAGTGAATGAATGTTAGCGATAGCCGACGAATGTCATTGGGTCGGGAATATTAAATTTGGTGTAATTTTTGTGTATCATAACAGCCTACGCTATTAAATTACCGAAGATTATACAACATCATGTTACTCAACATTTCATCTCCGGTCATATTTCTAGAGTCGTCGGTAGATATGCAGTATAAACTAAGTACCTTATTGTTTGTTTCTTTGTTTTTTGTTGTTGGTTTTTAGCTAAGTTTTAATATTCTTATTCGAATTGATGGCATGGCTATCTATCTTTTCATTGAATCTACATTATCCAAAAAGTCAAGTTATTCCACGAAATGCTGAAACTGATATTATACAAAACTACGATTCGATTCATTAAAAACGTCTAAATCTATTTTCTACTTCAGTGAGACTCAATATCATTAATTTTATGCTGGCATGATACTTAACGAGAGGTCTTGATAAAATGATTACGATCAAGATGCTGATTATAATGACTGGATCTCGCAGGCAATGTTGTTATTAATAATTATTCCTTTATATACTATATATTTATATCCTGCATCAAAAATTGAATGGTTGAGAGCTCTACACGTGACCAGAAATATTTCAACCATTTTAAGGTTGCTCTGAAAGTGTACTATTTGGGAGTAGAAGTACCATTTGGGAGTTGAAAATTGTGTATGATAATTTTATTTTAAATTTTAATATTTTATTAAAATTATAAATGTTTTTTTTTTTAATTGATAATTCTTTGGATAATTCTTTTGAATATAATAAATGTTGAAATGTTTAAAATGTTTTAGAATTTTTTTGGGTGCTGGGAGGGAATGCAGGATGCAGGATATAAAACAAAATATACCCTGCCTTCTTTTCGAGGTACTGGTTAAAACTATGGGCCTCGGTGACTCCAATAATACCATTTACTTTGGGGCTGCGCCCCTCAGCAAATAGTACTATTGGAGTCATCTCTTGCCCATAGTTTCAACCAGAACCTCTCAAGATAGTGAATTGTGGTGTAGTCATTATAAGGATTTGTTTAATTGTGTACATAGTACTATTATGACTTCCTCATTATTGGTCGGATATATTACAGACCTCCGTCATTCTGGTTCTCCTATTTTCTTGCTTTCAGACAAATTAACTTATTACAAGGGTTGTGCTTTAAAGATACGATGTCCCTTTTGCAACCAACATCAAATTTTGTAGAACTTTGCAGGAATTATGAATATGTCATGTATGTCCTATCTTTGAAATTTAAACGTTAGCAGTGTCCTTATATTCAAATTATGCGAGGAAACCCGTTTACTTGCTAGACTTCACTGTCAGACACTATTGAGTGACTGACTGGCCGTTTCAAATGCCGTTGGAATTTAACCTTTTCATTTGTTTGGCCTGCAAATGGGACATAGTACCTTTAATAAAAGGTACTATGTCCCATTTGCAGGCCAAAGAATGAAAAGGTTAAATTCCAACGGCATTTGGAAGACAATACTAATTAAAAACTTCCCTAAAAATGAGGGGGCTTAAAAATGTCTTTAAGTGGGAAAATAACGACTATTAGTTGTCAAATCGACTTAGGAGCTATAGAGCCAGTAAGTAATTGTCTGATTTTTCAGACCATTGTACCGCATGGTCGTACGTTTTATGCTGCGCAAAGATTCAATCAGTTTAATTTTGGCCATTACAAGAAGTGGGTTATGCTCATGTACCCTTTACAGCTCATTTTATGTATGTTATTACCAAAGATGAAGGAAAAAAAGCCAGTCAGTCACTCCGAATAGTGTCTGACAGTGAAGTCTAGCAAGTAAACGGGTTTCCTTGCATAATTTGAATATTAGGAAACTGCTAACGTTTAAATTTCACAGATAGGGACTACATGACATATTCATTATTCCTGCAAAGTTCTACAGAATTTGATGTTGGCTGCAAAAGGGACATAGTAACTTTAAAGGCATTGTTTAAAGGTTATACAAAGTTTTGGTATGGGGTCATGCATTTGGTTCAAATTAACATATTGGAAGCATATGCGATCCTACAATATTCAGTGATCGTTGTCGCGGTTGAAATCGAGTCTAAAGTTATGAAATTGTAAATAATAAACTCTTTATGTTGTATAGCTCCCTCTTAAGGTCAAGATATTAATTAAGCTATACAACAATGTTTCTTGACTAAAATAGACCGATTAGCTATTCCCTTCTGAAAATTATGTATCACAACTACATATTCTGAAATTTTCATGGTCGCAGCTACCATTATTATAGCCGTAGGCGTATTTGAAATTTATCAAAATTTACCGGGAGCACCGGTAAATTTTTATATTCCATTTTTCTCGAAAGCAAAAGTGTTTTAGGGGCTAAATTTTCTAGTACTTATAATACATCCACAGGGGCATCCAAATATGTCAAAATTGTGAAGAATCACTATCCAGCCAATTTTCAATATTTCCCAAAACTTTGTATTACCTTTAACAATGTTTCCACTTTTACATATCTGATATGCTTGACCCTACGTAATATCAGTGTCTTTGATATGGTGTAATATTGAAGCCCAAAACAAATTGCGCTTCAAAATGATCATTGAGTGCTAAAAAAAGTAAAAATCTTTGAGTGACCGGTTTTACCATACTCATTTTTCCCAGTAGACTGTAGTGTTATATTTTGCTCTCTCTTTCTCTCTCTCTCTGTCTCTCTCTCTCTCTCTCTCTTCCTCTCTCTCTCTCTCTTTATTGTTTTTCTGTTTGTCTGTTTGTTTGTTTTTAAATCAGATTCATCCTGCATGCAATCGTTTTTCAGAGAGGGAAAGAGAAGACAGGAGAGGAGAGGAGAAGAAGGGAAAGAAGAAGGAGGAGAAGAAGCCGGAGAAGCATACGAAGCAGAAGAAGAAGAAGAAGAAGAAGAAGAAGAAGAGGAAGAAGAAGAAGAGGAAGAAGCAGAAGAGGAAGAAGAAAAAGAAAGAGAAGGAGATGAAGAAGGAGAAGAGGAAGAGGAAGAGGAAGAAGAACAAGAAGAACAAGAACAAGAACAAGAACAAGAAATAAAATCGGATTTTTTTTTTTACTGAACTGATTGCGCCATACAAGGAAACTAATTGAATTGCATATTAAACCCGACACCTCTATGTAATATTTACCTGCGAGACACATCAAACATAGAGGCTCACTAACATTCTAGCTTTTGTGTTTTTTTCGTTTTTATTTACTTTTATTCAAAAAATACTTTGAATACACATACAACCAAGATCGTCAACATTTTAACAACAACATTATTTATTTTATTTCAATCAAAGGCTCTTTAATACATTGACGTACATCGAACAACCTTTCGCCACATTAAGTAACTGCAGCTGCGAAGTCGGTTTTCATATTTTCACGTTTGGAATTCCCTTAAAACATACGGTGATCATTCGTGATGACGTTTTCAAATGTAATCATTCTCAATGCATTTCGACTTCTGCAATACAACACATCTCCGTCTATGATATTTGGTTCATAATACATCATTGCTTTTTAAGTTAATCATGTATTATCACGCATTATCATTTTTGCTATTCAGTTGGGTTTCTTTTTTTCCCGAATAATTAAAAAGTTCAATTTTCTAGCAGAAGTAAGAACTTAAGATGACAAATTGTATTCAAGGCACACGAAACCGATGACCCATAAGACCGAGAGCCTACGAAACCAACATATCGGTTCATTGGGCCTTCAGACAATTGTTCGGTCTTGTGGGCCATCGGTCTCGGACATAGAATAGATAAAACTGAAATTATTCATCTAAAACCCACTTGAAATACCAGCTTTGTCTCGCCATGATGATAACTTTTTATTCCTGGAAACGTGGTTTCATACTTCAGCAACATGTCACAGCCAATGGTAATAGATGATTACATTTCATTTTCATTATACATATATATACATATGATAAGGAATGTCACTTTTGGTCAAAATGGACATAAATAAATGATAACATTATATGAAGAGTTTAATTCCAAAAGGCGCTAAATCCAGTTTTGGTGTTTTCGAGTAAATCAAGGTTTTCTGTTAGACCACTTTTGTTTCAACGAAACCGCCAAATTTTCACACAGTTCAAAGATCTACCCCCAAACATCATTAAAATATTGCTTAAAGAAATCCTGCCATAGTAATTATTTTTTAATATTTTTTTGTTTTTTCAATTTGTTCGGATTTAGCGCCTTTTGGAATTAAACAAGGATTTAGCGCCTTTTGGAATTAAAATTTTGATGTGTCATTCCGCATTTCAATTTTTTTTGTTTTTTGTTGTTTTCAGAATGATGTTCGGATGTAATAACATACTTTTTAAATTATAATTCAGGGTCAAACACACACATATCTATCCTTTTAACACATTCAAAGCCTACATTATGTTAAACATACTTCTCACATCTCATCATTCTAGACGTTTTCGCTCCACACTAATTTCAATCAAAATTTTACACATTTCGCAAATATTTAGTACATGGGCAACTTCAATCATAAAAATGTTCTCTCTATTCAACTTTTTTTTAAAACACAACCACTCAGGTGACTCAGCACATTTCTAAATTGACAAAATAAACAGGCAGTAAAGACTTGTATTGTGTGAAATTTAAAATCTTGCAAATTTGCTTTACTCATCATCCCATGTCATAACGGTGAGTTAATTAAGACATACAAGAATTGGAAAGTACTTAAATAATTAACATACAGTCATTAACGTACAGTTTCTTTAACAATATCATAATATCATAATATGAATGTCAACAAGAAGATACCTTACAATGGAAATTGTTCATAGTTCACTAATGTAACCGACTCCTCATAAACAGCAGATAAAAGACCTACTTGAGTGCTGATTCTGCATACATATTATTTGAATAATTGTCATCCTAATGGAAGTAGGAACAATAAAACTCTACCCATACAATATCAGTACAATCTACTGTAAAGTTGTGAGATTAGCCACAATCAATAATACAGTGAAGGTAGCAAAGCGCCAAGTATTAATTATCTGTGTGCATGCATTCTGGTTTAGTAAATTTGCATTAATAATTACCATCGCTACTTACAACAAAATGCATACATGGGTAATAAAACGGGATTTGATTCCAACTGCACTGCTCAATGAATGCACATTTTAGAAGCCTTCTTTGTTCTTGAATTAAATAGTTTAAAATATTAATAAAATAATAATATGTCTTGTTTACCCAGGGTAGCCTCATCAGTATTCATACTGTTCTCCCTGAGGGCCCTGCAATATCAAACTGATCTATTAACTGTGTAAAATGAAAGCCACATCAATTGGAGCTTACACTTGGATAGCATCCCTTGTTCTTTAGCTTGTAGTAACAGGAACAATAACACAGCTTTGATTTTAAATGTTTTCCAAGTAATGGAGATACTAAGGATGAAATGAAAAGCATTCCAGGAAAATCTATGGGCAGTAGGTGATACAATTTTACATCAATTTTAAACCTTTTCAATAATTTTACAGAATTCTTTTCCTATGAAAAATGTACACATCATAAGAAAGACTTTTATGATGATATTGGTATCTGATAGAAGTCTAAAATAAATATCACTTTGGAACAAAATTATGACGTCAATTGATCACTTTAAGGCATAAAATCAAATGTCAATCTTCATAGGCAACAATGATGCCTTCGTCATCCTCATCACTCTCTACGTCCATTGCATCAGTAGGCGCGCACACCTCTTTGTAAAAGGAACCTACTTCCTGAATGAAGTTGCGTGGCCCATACCCTACTAGCGGTTCCACTTGTAGCTCCACCCCCATCGCTCGTAGAAGATTTGCGACATCCCGCTGCTTCGCTGGCTTCACACAGCTTAGCAATGGGAGCTGATTGACCCGAAGAGTACTCCATCTCTTTTCTCTCTTCAAGAAAGTGTACTCATCTCCAGGTGCGCTATAACACTTGGCGACAGTGACTGGGGCTGGAGCTGGTCTCACGTAGATGCGTTTGGCCTTTGTGACTTTGAATGGCAGGCGTACTTCATTAGGTTGCCCAGACGTTTCCTACCAAGTACAAGGATGGATCTGAATCTTCCGGAGCACACCTCCACATTTTCCCCTTGCTGTGTCGTAATCTGTAAATTGAAAGTGAAACATTGTTAATGGACATTTCCAGCTACCTGTATTATAAATCACAAAAACCGTACTTGAAAAGTTTATTTTTGTTGGTTTCATTCAATCTAAATAAACAAGTTTGTAATACTAAGCATAGCCCCCCCCCCCCTTCCCACCAACTGTCCTTGCCTATACTGCTCGTGCATGTTATATCTACATACAGAATTGCATTGCGCGAGTGCATATTTTGTTGCACAGTGTGACATGCAGTGTATGTTGATTGCGCGAGGGGAATTCGTGAATTCACTTTGACCCAGTTGTTTATGGTTCAACCGACGCTACCGGTATAAAATAAAAACAACAATACGACCTAGTTTGACATGTGTAACATAGATAGCATATTACACATGACAAAACATGTATGCCCCTCCCAGTACCAAAAATACCCCCAGCCACTGAACAACTCATAATTGGTATCTATTCTGGCAATTGTGTATGATCTGTATTCAACAAGCTGATTTGCAAGCAAATGATAATTTTTTTAAATGACTCGATTAAAACTTACTTGAAATGTTGGGGCACAGTTCCGCTCTCTCCTTTGGTTGTGGACCATTTCCTCGATGGCGCATGACTGGATTGAGTTGGAAGTGGCACATGATGAATGCATCTTGCTGCGGCTTGTTCGAGTCTCTGTAGCAGTCCTGGAAAGTATCTGTGATGTCTCCTTCTGTCAGCAAAGACACCTTACAAAAGCTGTGAGGCATGTGCTGGCATCCAAAGGCTGGCTGCTTCCCTATTGATAAAACGAAAGTCATCATGGTAAACATCAGGTATTCCACGAAAAACAAATTCTTCAAATTTAACAAAAAACTTATTATGACTGCACTCAAATACAAAATGTTTGTTACAGACTTACAGCAGATATTTTCTTAATAGATGGCAAATTATCATTAAACTTATGCTATGGCATGATGTAACAAAGGCTTGTGAAATATCCATAAACTACTGCACCAGGGCAGATAGTGACCAAAGCCAGTGACCAGTGACAGTGTGACTGAAGCCGGCGAAGGCGAAGCCAGCAAAGGCGAAGCCAGCGAAGGCGAAGCCGTGGCGCGGCAGTAAAAACGTAATTTACCCTCAGTTTAAATACAAAATTGTATCTAGTAATTCGTTTTGGTTAAGCCTTGAGCTCATACTACATGCAAACAGAATTGCAATAGTCTTAGTTAGACTATTACTTATTAGTATTACAATTCATTCAATGCAATAAAGTCTAATGCAAATGCATCTGCACTTAATTACACACTAACACAAAAATGAGTAAATGGGACTAAACTTACCAGGAGCGCTGTGATGATCTTCCTTGTTCTGGTTTTTGGCCCATTACTCATACTAATAACTCCATTTTGGTAAAAAATGGATTTAGCGCCTTTTGGAATTAAGCTCTTCATATACAAGCATGAATGACACATGTAAGATTTTATCAATATCTTGTAAGTACTAAGGTTTACATTATCTTAGCCTATCCCTAAAACACCGGGGTAAATTGTACAACACGAGGGGTTTATGTATAGCTGTCCATCCTTAGTAATGTTTTGCACATTCCCGACCACTTTTTACTACAAACTGAGCAACCAATATTCAAGTTGGACACAAATTACCCCCTTGTTGTTCATTTTTAAATAGAATGCTGAGGGTGAAATCAGTTAGAGCCATGAGGGCGTTAACATCGTTCTGGTTTTGAACAGACTAAGTATTCTTTTCCATCGATGACTCCAATCGATATTGTATAGAAAATGAAGCCCTGCGCCATCCTCATCCTCGAATATATCTAATCTTAAAATGTCACCCTCGTGCTCATCGTGAGTGTTTCTTGAAGTCCCATTCTTTCATATTAAGCTGCCATGATCGTTGACTAGTTCGACCATCGCATTCCTGTACAGTGAGCGTGAAAGAGTCGTCATCATCATCGACCTCGAGGTCCAAGCAGTCTCTAGCCCTGTTCTTGATCTCACCCGTCTGGTTAGGTGTGGCAAAGAGAAAGAGAGATTCAGTGAAGCAAAATGTATTACTGGTTGATTTCACAAGCCTTGTTTTCAAGTTTTTCGCCTATTATTTAGATTAAATATTTTACTTTTCTGATCTCTATGTTTAACATCTTGTTCTGATAATGAGAGATAAATAAATAAATTTAAATTTAAAAATACTGTCTGGGTTAGGTAATTTGTCATCGTCATGTTTCACATTTCAAAAAATGTGATGACGCTAAAGGCTATTGAAGTTGCTTTAGATTGGTTTTTGAAATTCTTTTCGATCCTGTTAATTGAGGCCGCCATCTCCATCCTAGTCAAGCATCGCTTATGATTGCGGTCTCTTACTCTTTTTCCACAGAAAGTTCGGATAATACTTTGAATTTATTATAATATATTATAGAAATATTAAGTTCGTTATTATATGTATAAAGCCTATGTAAAAATATAAAAAACTTTGACATGAAGTTATTAATGTTTCTATATTTTGTAATATACCTTACGTTTATATGTTTTTTGTTATTCAATTATTAAATTTGGAAAAATGCAGAAATAAAATAAAATAAAATCAGATCTTGATTAAATAAGGAAATTTTGAATTTACCTCGCTGACATAATTGCTTCCAGGATACAGACTGTCCAGAACCTATGAAATGCTGTACAGCGCCCTCTGAGTGCGGTCTAACATGCACACAGGTGTTCCTTACAGCTAATCCATTAACAGGTATTTATTGATTCAACTGATACAGTTATTGGCAGATCTGGGAATTGTTTTCCACCGAAGAAATGGCACTTGATATTTTCCCCGGCCCTCTCCCCCATTGTCCACCAATGGCAATAACCGAAGTACAGGAAAGATTGGGTGTGCTTTGGTTACGATGAGCATATCTATGAGAGTCTTGTTTGTGGAATGTTTAAGGGTTTACAGTATTTAAAGTATCATTTTATTCTACAAAATGGTGGCATATATATGATGATAGGTATTCATTGAGAACAAAAACTTATTTAAAACATAACGGTATATCATAATCATGTAAAACATTGCATTGCCATTCAATTTCTATATACATTGTGTTTAAACAAAGTATTTGATTACATGTAGTCGTGGCGTGAATAATCATTTTTGTTTTTACACTGTAGATGCAATTTTCCTTTACACAATTTGAAACATGCATTGTTTATGAATGACTTATTTACGTCTTTCATTCCTTTGATCCAGGGCTGACGGAACTAACGAACTTAATTGAGATCCTACAGGACGACCTAAATATCATCAACAATGAAGGTGAATATATTTTAAAAAAATCACCTTGATTATAATTTAAATGTTTTCGGTCTTTCTTTTTTCAAATGTAGTGGGTAAATGGTTGCGATTCTGTTTCAGGTTCAGGTTAGGGTTAGGGTTAGGTGTAGTGTTAGGTCTAAGTTAGGAAATTGTTCGTTTAATGTAGGAAATTAACCGCGGAGCGTTTGATGCCTGAGCGTGTGTCTTGCGGCTATGATCATATTAATCCTGACATCGAAGCTTTCATATATGCCAACAAGTGTGAAAAAGTACGGAGCAAAAATATGTAACTTATATTGCAGGTCTAGCAAATTTCATTCTGTGCCAACTTTTACAAATTTGGAGAAATTGTGAGTCAAATTTATCAAAGTAAACGTTTGCAGTTTTAAAGGCATCGTTTAACAATGTTAAATCTGAAGTGCATGGCCCTACGTGTTATCATTGTCTATGATATGGTGAAATATTGAAGCCCGAACAAAAATCGCGCTTCAAAATGATCAAGAAGTGCCTAAAGAAGTAAAAAAATATTTAAGTGATCGGTTTTTACCATATTCGTTTTCCCCAATAGACCGTAGTTTTATGAAAACCGTTAGGAAAACGCAAAATTTAGTTTCGATTTCCAATCATGAATATCTTGATAATCAGATAGGCGATCGGCTTGTAAAGTCATGGGGTTCCTGACTGACCTAAAGGTTTATAATTATCTTTGCAGCATTAGCTAAATCCCGGATTTTGTTTCAGAATCTGAGACAAAGTTACCGGATTCCTTTAAGGGCATAATTCTTTTTCATATTGCGATAGTATTTATTATCATTTAATTCACTGTAATCCATCTTTGCTTTTGTAGTTGCGATACTTGCAGACGACGTAGTCGGTATAGAAACAAGATTAGGAGCCCTTGAGACGGATTCACAACTACTGAGACAAGATGTGGATATCCTCAAACAACAAGCAACAGAAAACGACAAACCTTACCAGCCACAAGAAGTTCAACCATATGAACCACAAAATGTTCAACCTTACGAACCCCAAGATGTCAGGCCTTACGAACCACAACAGGTCCAACCGCCCGAACCACAAAATGTCCGACCGTACGAACCGCAACATGTCCAACCGCCCGAACCACAAAATGTCCGACCTTACGAACCGCAAGATGTCCGACCGCCCGAACCACAAAATGTCCGACCATACGAACCGCAAGATGTCCGACCGCCCGAACCACAAAATGTTCGACCGTACGAACCGCAACATGTCCAACCGCCCGAACCACAAAATGTCCGACCGTACGAACCGCAAGGTATCCGACCGCCCGAACCACAAAATGTCCGACCGTACGAACCACAAGGTATCCGACCGCCCGAACCACAAAATGTCCGACCGTACGAACCACAAGACGCCCGGCCGTACGAACCACAAGAAGCCCGACCGTACGAACCACCACAAGAAGCCCGACCGTACGAACCACCACAAGAAGCCCGACCGTACGAACCACAAGAAGCCCGACCGTACGAACCACAAGAAGCCCGACCGTACGAACCACCACAAGATGTCCGACCGTACGAACCACAAGAAGCCCGACCGTACGAACCACAAGAAGTTCGACCGTACGAACCACAAGACGTCAGGCCTTACGAAACGCATAATGCCCGACCTTAAGAACAACAGGATGTCCAACCTTGCAAATCACAAGATTTCAGACCTTAGGCCCTATGATCTATACAATACCCTACCTTAAAAGACGTTTTTGAGGGGTTATGCCAACATTAAAAAGATATAAACTATTGGAAATAAATTTATATTGTAAGCTACAAATCATCCAAATGATATGAAGAACAACGGTATTGAGCTTCAGAGAATTCGAGAAACAATAAATAAAATAATCACCTATCAAGAGGATGAGCTATTTTTATTCAAGCTTAAACGTTCACAACCACAGCAACATATGGCACGCCTGGCAACAACCTAAATGTGTATTACACATCCAATCAAAATATAAGTCAATGCCGAAAGATTTCAGTATTTAGCACTATAGCTTCATTTTTATTTAGGTAATTAATATTAATCAGACGAAATAAACTTGCAAAATTATATATTTAAAAAATATCAATTGCACTCAATGGTTTTTGAAATTACTTGAACTTAAATAAATATATAATTTAAAGCAAATTGCACAGGGCAAAGGTTATAGTTTCTAACTTTTGAAATAAATGAATATTCCTTGTTTTGCACCAGTCTACGTATGACATAATAGGCCTATATCATGTCAGTTGCTATAATTGTATCACATCATTCTGTGTTAGCTTTATGTAAGATTTCAGTAATTATTTTTATGACTAAAGTCAAGTGTCATTTTATTGATTGTATTTATTTTGCAAAAAGAAGATTTGTTTGTGTACAATTGATGGACAGTTCCATCGATGGATTACAAATTAAAAGTGAAATTCGATTTCACTCTAAACTTGGAACATCGATTGTATATATAGTTTTGTCAAATGCTTCTTTAAGAAAATTCCTTACTTTTTCACCACGTGGATGTTCCTCCAACATGAAGTTTCCCTAAATGCACACTGTCCTACTTGTAGCTAATTGCTCCCTCTATTTAGAAAACTTCCCCAATCGGTGCCTGTTGGTCCCCCATGATCCTCTTTTTTATGTTAAATGAGAGCTGAGTTAATGAGATAGCCACCTGTCACAGTGACCTCGCTGGGTGGTCTAATCCTTTCTAGCTGAAGTAGTAAAGACTGCCTTTAAGGAAGAGATGTGTCGAGTTTCAGCGGTCCTCTTCATGTCCGGGTCAGATAGGAGGGGGTCGAGCAATTTTCTTTCCCTCATTGGAAAATGGCAAAATGAACCAAGTAAAGTAATTTTTTTTTAAATAGAGATATCATGAAAGGGAGGATGAAATAAAAAAGGAGGTCGTGGAGAATGTAACAAAATGAATTAAATTGTTCTGGCATTGGTGAGATATAAGGACAGTGAAAGGGAGAAAATAGATATAGGGTGAGAATGAGCGAGCGGGAGAGAGAGAGAGAGAGGGGGGGGGGGAGGAAAGAAGGGGGAACAAGGAGAGATGGAAGTGAAATATGAAAGAGTGGGAATAATGGAGAACAGAGCGATGGGAATATCATAATGTAGTAAAAGCCAGAGCAAAAACAAATATAACATATAAAAGTATAAAGTTAGAAACGTGGTATAAATAATAGCACCTAGAATTGATTACAATTGTTCATGATCGTTAGAAATGTTGCAAATCGACCTATTTGATTAATATTTAATTTCAGAGTATATCCATTGATGTCCATTGATACATTTGTTGTTATTGTGGTGGGTGTCGGGCCCATTTCAGGAAGAGTATGCCCCCCCTTTTTTGTGTGGGGGGGGGGGGCTAAGGGGATACGGGGGACATTAGGGACTTGGGATCCTTAAATTAACTTTTTACACGTGCCTCGTTTAACTTCATTTATAATCAATATTTTGCGGGGTGGGTGCTTTAGCCCCCAGCCCCTTCCCATCTAGAACCGCTACTGATGGATGTAGGTGTTTAGCAAATAAGGACTTATAGTAATAACTTGGTTCTTTAATACTAAATGGTGCTGCTGTCAGAGAAAAATCAGTACGAGTAAACAAACTTTCGTGTATTCTTTGATTTCTTTCTGTTGATTCAAGCCTTATTCGCTCTATCTCGCTAGCAGCAGGTGCAGAGCGTGGTAATGGAGTACGTATGTAAATATTCAAGCTAGCCTGATGAGACGATTATATATGATAATGTCTGATTTAAAAGGGGCAGACGTAAGCATTAGTGTAAGAGGTTTTCATAATCCCTTTATGGAATTTCCAATTGCTTTAATAAGCGTATGGGCGAGGAGATTCAGGGTTCGTGTTTTTAATGAGATATTCTGCATAATAATATTAATTTTGTTTGAAGTCGTAGAAATATGGAATCAAGATAATGAAAATCAGTTATTTGTATAAAGAAAATGAGACAAGATAAACAAGGTGTGGTATTGGCCGTAAGCCCTTCGAAAGTCGAATTAATTCCTTTGCGTCCTCTTTTTTCTTCCTCTTCCTTTGCATCTTCCATTTCTTGCATCATTCTTTTCCTTCCTTTTCATTATTTTATCCTTCACCATTTGAGATCTTTAGGGGCACGTACCCCTCCCCACCTCTCTGATCGTAGGACACCATGAGGCGAGTATTAACAGTATTTGCATCGAATGCATTATACCTGTCAAAATCCCTACACATGTTTGAAAACACTTTACCAGAGCGCATTTCTCACTTTAATTGTTGCACCTTTTTAACATACTACAGATTTATCTGGAAATGATTTCACTAAACCCATGCTGGACATCGAAGTCTGAAATTCACATTGGAAATATTGCAAGTGTATTACAAGATCATGAGTTCTGGGGAAAAGCGAAAACTGATTTGTGAGCGTTTTCGTTGTTATTATGCAAATGTGGAAGACCATCAGAGAAAAAAATGTTCCCTAAAAAAGCATGGCTCGTCATGTAACAGCCATAATAAGGGCCTCATTTTATGCCACATGATTGTGTAGTCCCGTGTACATCTTCCTGTGTACAGTGCCTGTTACTTTTACCACGACTGGGCCAAATCTCTTATCATTTTAATGATTTCAGGACCTTGCAGTACACACCAATATTTATATGCTAGATGATCAACCATTGCTGATTGACTCCACACCGTTTCTTTCAAAATGCAATCGCATGACTAGAACTCAGCTTTATAATGGTGAAGCGGTACCAGCACAAATCAGAAGAGATTGAAGTTGATAGAAATGGTGCAGTCGATCAAACTAGGAAGCCATTAGTTTTATTATAAATTGAAAACATCTGGGTAGATTGGATCTAATTTGCTCAAGATTTAGACATTATTTGAAAAGCTTAAACACATCTCTGTGTATTGCTAGTTCTTTGATATTCCTATACAAATCAACTCTGATATTAGAAAGAGCAAAATTACATCAACTAATATTTCAGAAGGAGGAAGTACAAAGGTAACAACGATTACTTTATTACTTTACATCCGTATTTTCTTCTCCCTTGCTCTCCCTTAACGGGCAACGGTTGTATTTAACTATAAGGGAAATGCCAAGAGATTAGATTAGGCCGAGTTCTTGTATTATCAAATATTTGATAATAATATAATATTTATCTCTCTCTCTCTCTCTCTCAATCTTTCTCTCTCTCTCTCCCCTCTCTCTCTCTCTCTCTCTCTCTCTCTCTCCTTCTCCCTCTTCCTCCCTTCCTGTCTTCCTCTCCATGTTTCTCTTTCCATAGACTCTCATGTGAAGGATATCATGTTCTGTAAAACAACTCTGTAGCCAACTCTCAGATTCCTGCACCCCACCCACCTCCCCCTCCCCCATCCAATGTCCTCTCGTCATAATCTCTTCTGGTATTTGAGTAACATAACTAGATTTGTCATCGTGCTAATGGCATCATGTGCTGAGACACAACAGTTGCTGGGGACGTGATTGATGTCAAACCAGTGAGGTATCCAAACAAGGGTGCCGTAACAGGAAAATATAAAACTAACACAATAATAATTCACATAAATATTCAGTCTATATTTACATTTAAAAAAGGCAGAATTTTAGCACCAGTGATTAGTTATGGCTGGGTCTCCTTCTAACGTACATGTATAATGGCATGAAAAAATAAAAAAATCATATGCGAGTATTCACTACCTCGGGAGAGTCAGAATGACTCTATTTTGATGTTAGCAAACTGCCAATGTGATATATTTCATCACTACGGTGGGATTATAAGAAATCATCTACATGAACATATTATTTTCACTACAACATGCTATGAGAATCACCTATTACAGAATTTGTCTTGTCTTCTTCTACCTCCTCTACCATTCAACCGAAAAAACCTAATCCCTCTAAAAGCATTACATATGTATACATGTATTTTTTGGGGTAAAAGGCCTGTAACGTACAGGTGTACACCACCCCCCCTTTCAATCCCATCCTACGCCATAGACTTCATTTCATGGCAAATCTTAATCTTTAATATACCTGTAACGTTAATAAACTGAATGCGATATATTGTAGACAGATTTGTCATGCATGAAGTTCTAACCCACAGACAAGGCTTTAACCAGTAAATTGGCACAAACACCTGTTTACCGCTGATTAAATATTAAACAAAAAAATTGTGGAGCGCCAGAACGATGAGGTCACTATTTATGAAGAAGATCGATGCTGTTATAACCACAAGCGTGTCAACCTTACACGTTGTCTATTGTTGTCATGTTCATGTTAATCTAGAGGGCGGTGGAGGTGAAGGGGAGGGGGGGGGGGGGGGAGGAGGGTGGGAGCGGGGAATGGTGAAGGAAGTGAAGGAGGGATGGAGAGGGGAGAGGGTGGAGGAGAGGGAGGGAGGGAATGATGTATGAGATGCAAGGGAGAGTGGGAGGGGAGGGAAGGGGGGATAAGGAGGAATCGGGAGAGAGTGAATGCAGAGAGGGGTGCAATAGAGAGGGAGAGAGGGAGACGGAAGGGGAGAAACACACACGCAAACACGCACTCACATAGCGGCAGACATGGAGAATCAAAGAGAGAGAGAGAGAGAGAGAGAGAGAGAGAGCGAGAGACCAAGAGAGACAGGCAGAGAGAGAGAGCGCGCGACTCTATGCCAAGAGAATTATTAACCTGTAGATCATTAGCAGACAAGATTTCCATGAAAATTGTTGGCTTCATATACCACTGCTGGTAATAATAGTGCAGCAGTGCGCTGTCTCACTCACTCAATGCTAGGCATTTATATAGTAACTGGATACTTTGAATGCCATATGTTTTCATTTTTAATTACTGGTGTGTCAGGGAATTAGTAATGATTATTGCTTTCGAAGAGGACTTTCACCCGACTCGGATCAACAGAACTCTGGAGAAGTTAGATATCTCTTATCATCGTTTGTTTAGATCATCACGTTTAGACACAACGGTCTCTGTTACCCAGGTAATGTAATAACATGCATATATTTACTTTCGATTTCCACCGAAACTAAATTAGTATTTTCTGTGTAGTGCCTAGATTTATCATTATGGCCCCAAGCATGTACCTGTATAGATTGGCTTTAATTATGGTTTAATGATGAACTTGGCAGTTGGTGATATTATATCGGGATTTCATGGAAAATTAATTGTCTACAAAAAATCGACTGGCACATGTCATTTAAACATGTAATTTTGAACATTGAGTGTATGTTTTGTTGGATTCTGTGAGCAAATATTTTCTGTCATTACCAGAACTCGAGCAATCAACAATCAACACGGCCTTCACGTCCTGTGAGACCTGCCCATATGGCCTCCCTTTGAAAAGGGGTTCATTTAAAACGTTGCATTATTCTATTGAGCATGCCATTTATATCCTTGTTTCCTTTTAACAAATAGTTCAGATATTGGCATTATCGAATCGTTGTTTTCTGCCACCTCCACCCTAACAGACACTCTTCTGTTCATTTCCCCATGCAGAAGAACAAGGGGGGATATAAACGCTAGAATATTTGTTTAGGTCATACCATATCACAAAAAAGTCGCAAAAAAATATAAGAATCCCACAGTGGGGTTTAGAAAAACAACATTGTTCGATTTTTGTTTCCACTTTCCACTTTTATTTGTAATAGAATAGCGGATGTTTCGAAGGAAACTTTTACAATTGAGAGGAAGAAGTCATATTATTGATACTGAGGTTGATGTGTTGATAGGGTGTTGTAATGGGGAGAAAGTGCTATCTCTACAAATGTTTAAATTACCCTCAGTTTGTTTTAAATCCTATCTACTTCTGTGTTTAAAAGATCTATGTAAATGGAAAATAGAATTCCATTATAAGTAAATTGAATCCGTCTACCTTCATACTTCGTCATGCCCCACCCCTCTCTCTCTCTCTCTCTCTCTCCCTCTCTCCCTGTCTCTCTCTCCCTCTGTCTCTCACTCTGGCTCTCCCTGTTTCTCCCTTTTTCTCTTTCTCCCTCTCCTCCTCTCTCTTTATTCCCTATTGCCTATAAACTCTATTTCTCCACCTCTTTATACATGTATAAGCGAGCCCCTATGCATCCCCCATGCAGCGTTTATCGCAGCATGAAAAATATCACATCTACGGGAATCACACCTTTTTACCTGGAAAATTTTAACATCTGCGCTCCACACATGTTCTTAGACTATGATTCATACACAGTAGATTCACAAACAAGGATTATACATTATATAATGCACTGGAAATGGGCCCCCAAATAAGAAATTAAACTCAATCTTTGTGATGTGTTAATTGGTGACGCACAGATGTAATTATCTCAGAAATGACTAATTGGGGAGGTATCCGTTAGAGAATACATCTTGAGGGTACAGTGACAGTCCACTCAACACATAAAGGGGATATTGAAATGTCCATTACTTACAAAGCGTCATTTGTCTGACGTAGCAGTGCGTCAGCGACTACCGTGCTCCTTGACGCATAACATATGTAAGTGGTATTTCTGGCATACAATAAATACCCAATAAATTAACTGAACATTGCTTTTATTTACTTGCGTACGCACTCCTTATTTCCTTCATCATAGGATTGAATAACGCTGGTAACTGTTGTTAGTATAGACGAAATGACGCCTTATATGCAATGAGCATTATAAATGAAAGTGGTCAAGAAAAGACTTTTAGGGAGTGCAAGATCATAGCCCGAAATCAACTTCAAATACACAAAAAAATGTTATTAGATTAATAAACTATGCTAGAGATGGATAGTAGGCATTTTTAGGCTAGCGTATAGCGCAGACACCAATGACAAAACCAACCTCAATCGGTTATGTCGTTTGCTGTGGTTAGAACATGTGCCCATAATGATGAGATTATAATGAGGCCATGTCTATAAAAATCATCGGAATTGCGAACAGGGGTGGTGACATTTAGGATGGTGACGTATAAGAAAGAAGTTAAAGTCATTAGTGATTGTGATGTGATTCTAGTAGTTCGTAAAGACTGAGATCAAGACTTTTATTTGACGCGCACTAAAGTGCAGATTCAGATTCAGATTCAGATAAATTGTATTAGTCCATTTGGAAATTCAGTTGTTGGCATAACATAAAGCACACGAACAATATACAATAGAGAATAATATACACAAATAGATAATACAAAGTAGCAAATGTACAATGACATATTCATATGAAAACACGGATATAAATCGTCTTTACACAGTGGAATAATATAATAGAATAAATAAATAAGTGGGAATATTAATACCATGCGCGTG
>JAVYIG010002768.1:167500-197500 GCA_035222895.1 Strongylocentrotus droebachiensis
CAACTCCTCCCCCAACGTTTGATAACAAACCGAATGCCGATGTGAAGAAATTAGGTGACAGAGGTTCAGGTGTGAAGCTCGCCCTCTCCGTCGAAGGGAAGAGAGTGGAAGAGACACGATACAAGAAACATTCCTTCAACGAGCTGGTCAGCAGTAAGATATCACTGCATCGGACATTGATTGACGGCCGATATGAGGAGTAAGAATATATTACTTATTCAAACGAGGTAACAGATGTACTTTGCAGTCCAGATCGATATAATTCCGACCTTTCATTAGTAAATGACAATATTACTTTTGGTTCAATATCTTCTTAACGCTTAATGTGTCATTGGGGCAATATGCACAAACAAAAAAATCTATATGCAAGTCATATAGAACGGTATTCGTCCTGCCTCGCAGAAGGTTTAATATTGTCAGATTGTAAAGAGCTGATGAAATCAAGATTAAGTGGATTATTTATTTATTTGTAAATAGTTTTTGACGTCAGTTTATCCAAGATGTTGTAAATAACAACGAGGGCCATTTTGCAGGACTACAGAAGAAAATAAAAAATGTATCATAATAGTGTACGCCTTCCTGTTACACTTATAGAGCCGGAATTGCGTTATCTATGTATCGGCCCATTGTATATGAATGTGAGTTAACACCCTTCGACTTTCAAAATGAAACAGTCTTTGTCAGAATGTTGATGTCATGATAATTTTTCTTTTTTGTTTGTGTTTACGTTTACTCCACCAAGGTGTAAGAATATCAGCTACCCACACGACCTGCCCTCTACGTCCATCATTATCTGCTTCCACAATGAGGCATGGTCTACACTTCTGAGAACACTCAACAGCATCATTGACAGGAGCCCTCTACGGCTGATCAAGGAAATCATTCTTCTTGATGACGCAAGCACAATGGGTGCGTATGAAACGGCTTTGATAAACCAGTTCGTAGTTTAGTACACGGTTCAGATGACCCCGAATATCCACAGATCTTTTAAACATAGATAAATCCCACTTTGTGACTTTTGGGATAAGCAAAGCTAAAGTCATGAATGTGATTCTTTGTTTGCCCTCTTGTATGGATTACTTCCACCTGTGTTCAATAGAATGTATCACAGGTGCATGTATGAATAATGATTACATAACTTTCGTGAGCATGTATCCTGTATTATTAGTCTCAGTGGGTTTTACAATTTTGTACAAGTGACCTTTACCTTCGCATGCGCAGATTGTATCTACGTACTGGTCTAGTTTAATTTGATTTGATGAAATTCAATCTACTTTTGAAAATCGCATGTTTTGCCTAAAGAAAATATTAAGCCAGAACTGGCAGGAGAGTAATAATCAGAATTTCCGACAAAATATTTATTTAGGCCCAATTATCTATACGAACCGGGTGGTGGGGGGGGGGGGGGGGGGCGTTTCACAAAGATCCTAAGTCAACCTTCAAAATTATGGAGAGCCATTTGTAGCCTTAAAATGAAATATATTCAATAGAAAAAATTCAAGTATTTTAGACTTTTTATACATTCCACATCAAGAACATGAAATCTCCTTGATAATAGAAAATATGAAAGATTGGAATTAACATCTTATGCCTTTAAAAAAAAACTGTAATAAAATATTTTCATAGATGCTAACGGCTTATTGTTAAGTCCAACTCAGAGATAAGTTAAACTTAAGAGAGTAATAATGAGAATTTCCAACAAAATATTTATTTAGGTCTAATTATCTATGCGACTGATCTTCTTGATCATCTTATCCACATGAACCGCATGAACCTTTGGGGCTAGTTGACATTTTTCCCGAAATTAATTTGTTCCCCTTAATTTATTCTGATAAATTGATATACACGCCTTATACATAACATGATGGATTTCCTGGATAGTAATATTTATCAATCCAGCAAAATTGATATCGTGCCAGGTAAAGGTCACATTACCATAATGAAATCCCAACTGAGATTTCTATGGTAATGTTTTAAGACAAAAAGCTCGCTTTTTAGGGCGTTATTGATATGCCTTGTTCACTTTGAGGGCAGTTGAGATAAAGATGCATTACCTTTGAATATCATAGAAAGAATAAAAAAGATTGTAATGTAATTAATGCACCGAATGTCTGTAAAGGTGGTTTCTGATTAAACGGATAAACATGTAGAGTGCCAGTCTCAGGTGGTATTTGAATAAATCAATTCTCTATAAAAAAAAAAAGACAATCATTCCAGCGACTTCAAATATTCCGTTTAGAGCGCAGTAAGAAAATTTAATGATGTTCCTTAATTTCCTTATTATCCCATATGGATTTTCTTTATCATTTTCTTTATCATTATGATTTTCTTAATCATGAACATGGAGAAGCATAGGCCTATGATAAAATAATGGGTTGTAAAAAATATACGAGACCAGTGCATCCTCTAATGTAGGCCTATATCGTAATTGTATACATGGATAATCTAACTGAGCAGTTTCCCCAGTTCGAGGTTTAACATGTTGATATCCAATGTGATTCACATCACGGCTTCCCAGATGAATGGAAAGAGCGCAAAGATACGACATCGTGGCTGGATTTCATCCATCAATGCCATCTCCAACCAATTTCAAGTATTCCCTTTCCCGCTCCTTTTTTGTTCTGTTTGTTCTTTTTGTTGTTGAAACGGGGGAATCATTGCGGATGATCAGTGCACGAACTGTGCATTTTCGTGGATCAACTCACATCGTTTATTATAATTCATTTTATTCACAGTAGGTGTTTAATAAAGCGATGTAATTTCTACTAGGAGATGCTGAGAATGAAAAGAAATACATTAAATGCAAAGACGAGTTACATTTGTGAGATGTAGAAGATATGTTGCGTGCCACACTCAATTTTGATACAAGTCATGCCTGTTATGGGATTTGGTCAGTAGAAGAAGGGGAGAGGTAGCAAGAGGAAAATCTCCTTTGATTGACGTAAAATCTTAGTTGACACGTTTACATCGCTAGGTTTTATCAAGAAGTTTTAAGAGATGGAGTCCTATCTAGCTCATTCCCTTGGTACCATCTTCGATGCCGCCAGGAGAAAATATGTCAGGCATGTGCCTAACTGGACCTTCCTTGCAGATACGTAGACAAAAGATTCCTGCCTAGCTGCAAACTATCGGGCCACTTTAAAAGGGAAATATGCTTTTGTAATGCTAATAACTTTTCGCTACCACTCGTCTGATAATACGAGCACTAGGCCTACACAGTGCTTATCTTTTACAGGAGGCAAGCGAAAGAAATTGGAGCAAAATTTCCTGAAATATTAATCAAAATTACTCGACTGGGCATGTGTGGGCACTAATCTGACATATAACATCACAAAGAGCTGTATACGGACAAATTTTCGTGAGCCGCAAGTAATCGGAAAAGTGTCAAATTGTAGGTTTTAGGACTGTACATTTTTACTAATTTCACAAATTAAAGCTGCTATCATACAATGTAAGACAATTTCTTGACACAATTAGGCTTTAGTATTCATATTTTATCATCTGTTAGATTTTCCCCTTGTTAGTTCAAATAAAAAGTGAAATATTAAGGATATTTCTTTATGACAATAATCACTACTGAAGCTTTCCAATGATATTGGCGGCATCAAAGATAACATCAAAGGTAACAGCACACCAGTAGATTCTATTGTGCAGCCATAGAAAACGGCAGCTGCTTGGAATAATTTGTTGCCAGTTGGGTCTCCATCTCTAAAAACTCCTTGGTTTTATCAACAGCATTATATTGTTTGAACATATTTGTGGCTTACACCCAGTAAATAAGATCGATTGATCGATCTGTAATTGAAAAACAAGTCAGAAAAAAATCTTGGAACCAGCGGGATTTGAACCTGCCATCTACTGCTTGCCGGACAGCGACTCTACCACCAGGCCATCACTGGTCCATGGCACAATCACAATGAACTAGAAACAAATACCCCAAGCTCTCCCAAGCTCTATAAAAAGCATTATATTGATACAATATTTAAAATAATTTACCAATAGTGGTGATCTTTCACTTTAAAAAGATTTGTTTTTATTATGGAATTGTATGTATTGTTACAACCATAGGTCATAGCATAGTCGAGAGTAATATTTTGCAATGGAAGTTTTACATGAATATTGGGAACTCCGTAATTAACCTTTGTGTATGCGTATCTGCGCGTGTTACAACTATCTCTCTCAGTAAGCTATGCACGGGGTAAATGTGCGCCCTCTTTCGAAAGTGCTTTTACAGTTCTAATAAAACGCTATTTTCTATGATTTATTTTAGAGCATCTTCAAGAGCCCATTGAGGACTACATCTCCCAAATCCATTCGGTTAGGATACGCATGATGAGAGCTGAGACACGACTCGGCCTAATTAAAGCTCGCATGATGGGGGTCGATGCGTCAGAGGGCGAAACGTTCACATTCCTAGATTCTCATGTAGAGGTAACATTTGATCCGCTTTCAATAAAACAACACATAACTAAAATAATTAAAATCGAAAATCCACTTTGGTGTACGAGATATTCTGAAAATGTATTCAAATGGAAATCTTAATTGAGTATACTTTTGTCTAAATATATAAAAAATCTAAATCCATATTTTAAAATATTATACTTTGGAAAATGGTTATCTGTAAACTAGATTCTCCAATTTGGTTTATCTGTTTTGTGCAGGGCTATGTCATGAAGTCAGAATGTCCCTTACGTCACAGGCATACACGTAACCAGCGTAGTCATTGTAATTTGCTTCAAGTCAGACAGTCATTCACTCCTTTTATTTTCAGGTTATGATAGGGTGGTTGGAGCCCCTCCTCGCTCGCCTGGCCTCAGATAGAACCATCGTGGTCATGCCCGTGGTCGATGAGATCAACAAAGATACTTTCAACTACAATGTCGTCCCTGAGCCCTTACAACGAGGAGGATTCAACTGGCGATTCGAATACAGATGGAAGCCCATACCAAACTACGATAAAAGGCCATCCAAAGTTGCTCCAATTAAGTAAGAGAGGTTTATTTTATTCAAAAAAAAATTCAAATACAAAAACAATTTGAACCAACTTATGACTTTGTATATCAAATAATACTTTAAAGACGGGCAAATGAATATTAAAGATAAAGATGTATATGGGATTACTACTCAGATGGCTTAGCGTCAAATTTACTGATTATCGTTACTTGTCGGATAAAAGCACCATTTTCGGTACGGGGATTCCTTAGGATTTACTTAACGATATTATGCTAGGAGCCCCCGGCAAAAAAAAATAATTTGAGGTTGTGGGGGGGGGGGGGCGGCGGGGGCGTCTTTTTGGAGCCCCAAACAATTTTATAACATTGATTTGTTGTTGTACAAATGCCATTTTTGGTACAGGGCTTCCTTAGGACCTACTAAACGATATTACGGTAGGAGCCCCGGGAAGAATATCATATAAGGGTGTGTGACAGGGGCGTTACCTCGTAATCCACAAATAATTCGTAAGGTATTATAACATTGACTTGTTGTTGTACAGACGTCATGGGCCCCCAATCACCCATATATGAATATGTATGCCGGAGGCTCCTACCCTACCATAATTCATTAGGTCCTAAGGAAGCCCTGTGCCAAAAATGGCATTTGTACAACAACAACTCGATGTTATAACATTATTTGGGGGCTCCAAAAGACGCCCCTGCCCCCACACCCTTACATTTAAATTGTTGCCGGGGGCTCCTAGTCTAATATCGTTTAGTAGGTCCTAAGGGAGCCCTGTACCAAAAATGGTGCTTTTATCCGGCATGTAACGATAATTTTACTAAGCCACCTGACTATACACAAATTGTGTCGGGCTACTAACCTAGATTTCCCAATCTTTCTATGCTCATTACTCAGCCAGTATACATTTTCTACCAAAATTGTTTGGCAAATGACATTTATTTGTAATCTTGAACATTTAATGTAATTTTCGTTTGATTCTATGAGGCTTAATTTTTTTTTAAAACCAGAACTCACCTTTATCTTTAATGTCTTACCAAAGGAGCATGAGCGTTTATTTCAACTTGATGCAATTATTATTGGCTCCAATTTCGTGAGATAAAAATATGATTGACGCCTTCAAATTATGGTGTTTTATATATTATATTTCAATTTATATCTCCACCCCCCCCCCACACACACATACATACACACACACGTACACAAACTCTCTCTCTCGTACCATATTTCTATCTATCTTTTCCCCTTACCTCCTCCCCCTTCCCATTCCTTCTCTATCTCATTTCCTCTGTCTCTTTCTCCCCCTCCCCTCTGTCTCTCTCTCTCGCTCTCTCTCTCCGTCCCTCACCCTCTGTCTCTGTCTCTCTCTCTCTCTCTGTCTGTCTGTCTCTCTCTCTCTCTATATCTCTTTCTCTATCTCCCTTTGTAATATTAGATCACCTGCTATGCCGGGAGGACTTCTCACAATGGATCGTTCATTCTTCTTGGAGCTCGGAGGGTTTGACCTAGGAATGGAGGTATGGGGAGGAGAGAACCTGGAAACGTCTCTCAAGGTAGGACCATTTGTACAAAGAATGGAAGCCTGAACACGAAATGAAAGTGGGTAGGATAGATAGTGAGAGAGGAGTTTTATTTCGCTTTCGTCCTATGGGAGAGTACTGGATATTGCATGATATGGATAGAGGGAGGGAAATCAAGAGAAGCATTCTTTCGTGAGAGGAGTCCTGAGAAGGACTGTTGAACCAGGCTAAGAGAGATCGAAGCTCGATGTTCCGAACAGGTTGATTGCTCGTCATCTGAGACCATACACTATACATTGTGGTATATTGTGAGGTTTAGGAAAAACCAACATTGCAATAAATTGACTGAAATTTTCTAAAAATCACAAGCACTGCACACGGACATCAGTATATGGGACTGCATTACAATGTTTGGCCCAAATTTGTTAACTATTTCCAGTCTTGTTTGTAATAATTGGGTTCTTGAAAAGCTACTCACTTTAGGTGAAATTCCTCCTGTAATATTCATTCATAATGACTTAAGAAAACAAAAAAAGGAAGGTTATAAAATATTATTCAATTTAAAGATGTCCATGCGGCGGTATATAGTCGTTCGTGAAGTAAGCAACTTGGCGAACACTAAGCTAACAGGTATTACGCTCCCGTATGCATACAGTGACACTAGTACGCACGGGAGCGTAATACCCGTTGGTTAAGTGTGCTGCCCTCTATATACCCACGCATGAGCAACTTTAAAAGTGGTCACTCTTCCCTCTAACGAAGAAAGATTTTCGTTGCATTCTTTCAGATCTGGATGTGTGGTGGATCGATTGAGATAATACCATGTTCACGTGTTGGTCACGTGTACCGAGATACGTCACCATATTCCTTTCTGGGCCAGAATCCACTGGATATAGTAGAACATAACGCTATGAGGGTGGTCGAGGTGAGTTAAGTCGTCTCTCCTCACCTATAACAACAGGGGCGGATCTATGGGGGGAGGGGGGTTCGGCGGTTTAAACACCCCCCCCCCCCCCCTTGGTCGCCCAAGTGAGAGAAAAAAAGGGGGAAAGAAGAAAAAAGAAAGAAAAAAAAAAGAAGAAAAAAAGTAAAAAAGTAAAACAGTAAAACGGCGCGATTTTTGGAAAATCCTGGATCCGCCACTGGGTCAATCACCCCCTTAGGTAAAAGCTAGATCCGCCCCTGAACAATATTTTAAAAGTTAAACTATAGATGGTGCATCATGAATGTATAAATATTTGGCGGATTTATCCATCTCAGTGGCATGTATATATAGTGTCAATGATCGTTAACGTCTGAGTTAGAAGTAGAACTAGCGTGGAATAAGCAGTAACAGAGTCAGTAGTATATTGTAGTAGTAGAAGTAGCAGCAGGAGTAAAAAAAAAACAAAAAAAAAACAGTGATTTGATAGATCATAAAGCTATAATAATAATATTCGGTTCTTGTATAGCGCATATTACATCATAACGTCCCTATGCGCTTCTAAAGAGCTGTGGAAATTATTACCCTAGCTTTAGCTCCGGCAGCCGGAACAGCGCACAGTGCGCTTCAAGGCATAATTCTACCAGGTACTCATTTACCTCACCTGGGTCGAGTGTGGCAAATGTAGATAAAGGCGGTCTAGATGAAAAAGGTAAAAGTAGTAGTAGTAGTAGTAGTGGTTGTAGTAGTAGTATTAGTATTATTAGTAGTAGTAGTATTATAAAAAAAAAAATTTTTACTATTATCATTATACTTTTTAGATGTGAAAATTATCATTTTTTATTCCACACAAGTGGCTCTCTCTCTCTCATCCTATTTCGAATGTGGGCACCTGTAGAGCAATTATTTTGATGGGACATTTCTACTTTGTCAGTTGGCATTAAACAAAGCGAGAAAGCAAAAAGACCGAGAAAGCTCACAAATCGTTTTTCACCTTTACCAGAGCCCGACCTCTTCTGTCTATAAAGACCACCCAAGGGAGACAAGATAAATGTTCTTTATAGGCAGGTGATCTTTATGTACAGGTTCCTTTAGTACATGTTTCAACGATAAACCATTTTCAAGGGAAACACAAATTTGGTCTTTGTAGACAGATGGTCTTTCTATACAGGTGGTCGTTAAAGCCGGTTTAAATGTATTATCTTTGGTATCTCGCATTAGGTATGGACGGACGCACACAAGCAGCACTTTTACGATAGACTTCCCATGCTGAAGAATCGTGACTTTGGAGATGTATCTGAGAGGAAGAAACTTCGAGAATCTTTGAATTGTTACGATTTTAACTGGTACCTAGCAAACGTGTACCCTGAACTATACGTTCCTTCATCAAGTTCGGTTCTTCGCCAAACTATTAATGTAAGTTTCGGCTATTTTGTTAACACTAAATAGATATTCAAAACACTACTTAGAAGTAGCAGAAGTAGTAGTAGCAGCAGGGGCGATGATCCCGGGTGGAAAGTGCAGCAACAAAAATGTACAGCAAATACTGACGTAAGACCGTAACACACTTTTATGCTCTATAGGGCCCAATAGTATAACTTTAAGACTTATACAAATGCAAACATCTTCTCGCTCGGTAGCTACGCTCCCTCGCATAATATCCTTCGAAATGTACAAGTGAATATTGTAGAAAATCTCGCATTTAGTCACCCCACCCCCAGTCATGGAAAGAAATAGCCGCCCCTTGAGTAGTAGTAGTAGTTGTTGTTGTAGAAGCAGTTGATATAGTAATAGTAGTAGTAGTAGTAGTAGTAGTAGTAGTAGTAGTAGGAGTAGTAGTATTAGTAGTAGTAGTATAGTAGTAGTAGTAGTAGTAGTAGTAGTAGTAGTAGTAGTAGTAGTAGTAGTATATGGTAGTCGAAAAATCTCATTCCTCGATTCGAGATTATCACCGTTATCAAGTTCATATTGAAACGAATACATAGCTGTGCATTGTAATGTCCATGTACATCGTATATATCAGTAATAACCATGACCCAGCAAAACAGCAAGAATAACATTATCGATAAAATACCCGAAAAGTAACATTTAGAAATCGAACAAGAGGAATTTTAAAAAGAATGGAGTTATTTTCCAAAAGGAATTGTTTTGAGGCTATCTTCCATCTGACTTAGCCCAAACTGTGCAACAAGTGTATATAGCTGGATTACAGTTTTAATTCAGAAGCTTACTATTCAAACGTTACCACACTATAAAGCTAACATGTATGTTCTCTTGTCCCTCTTTGCATTTGGCAGTTTCAGAATAAAGGTTCGAAGCTGTGCATAGACTCCAATGACCAGAACGGGCAAGCTGGCAAGAATCTTATCGGTTGGCATTGCCATAAACTTGGTGGAAATGAGGTACCGTTGTTTTCCTTTCATGTGTTTTTATCATAACATATCAATCGTTATGCTCTTATTCTTCTTTGCTACATGTATAAGTACAACCCACTTTCGGGTGTATTCTCTTATTGTTGTATCCATCCGTGTGCCATTCCCACTCATCTCACTTCATGTTGTGCTTCACATCCATCATCCAGGTCATCGATCAACCGACGATTAGTCTAGTTATGAAACAACAACAACAAAATAAATTATAATGTCAAAACTTATTTTTTCAAGGCTGAGGTTAAGACAATCTAGATTTGAACAATCATAATTTGTATGGAGTATTAAAACGTTTACGACATTCCTTTAAATATTTGTATTTAAATATGTTTACTTAGAAATTAATGTTTTAAAAATTAAATTATCAATGCTACATAATCTCTGTGTACATGTAATAAACTCAGAACTGAATAAAGACACTGTGCTTTGCAGCTGAAATTCAAGAACATATTATAAACGTAGAACCAAGAATCATTTATAATGACACCGGCTAACAAAAGGTTGGCAGCAATGGAAAACCTTTGCCAAAATCAAAGGCAAAATAACGACATGTAATACACTCATTATGTATCGATATGATTGTGGTATCAGCAAGGATGGTTATTCTGAACAAAGTGCTTTAAAGAAGAGCTTACTCCACCCAGGTGAGGTAAATGGGTACCCGGTCGGAAGAAATTTCTTGAATGCTTGAGCACCTTTTCACGGTATCGGCTAAAGCCGGGGTAATAATATGATTTCAGGGCCCTCATGGAGAACAGTATGAATACTGATGAGGCTACTCTGGGTAAACAAGACTTATTATTATTATTATTATTATCATTATTATCATTATTATTAATTTGATCTGAAATTTTCATTTCATGGTTAATGCTATTCATCGTGGTCATATTTCAGAAGATTCTGTCTAAGGAATCGCCGCTCATATTTAATTCTCGGTCCTTGCACATCTTTCTTTACACCCAGTACTTCGAGGAGACAAAGGCTGGTGAGATCAGAAACGATGAGCTATGTTTAGAAGCCAACTCAGTCGGCACACATGTCATTCTCAACCCATGCAGTCCAACGGGAGATCCACCAGACAGACAAAAATGGGTTATAAAGGTAAGTAATCATTATACTTGTAGTCCAGGGGAGTGTTTCACAAAGACTTAGATCGACTTTAAGTTGGACTTAACTATGGTAGGCTGTTCATGCCACTAGTTCCCTTAACCACTCCTGGTATTGGTCTCCCAAATGACGTTTAAATCGTGGTCACAAATCCAAAACAAAAATCCTGAACAATGAACTATCAAAAATATTAACTCTGTATATTTGTGACGTTCCTTGAGAGACTAATGTTGAGAGAAACCAGTGACATCAACGGCCTGCCATAGTTAAGTCTTACTTAAAGTCGATCTTAGTCTTTGTGAAACACTCCCCATGGGTGTTTGCTCTGTACTACAAAGATAACACATTACTGATGTGTGGTTCACCACCTATTATTCTGATTATACAGAATGCGAGTATATTTTTATGCGACAATGCCCGTACTTAATTAACAAGAGACCATTTCTTGACGACTCCTGAGGCTATTTCGCCATTCAAAGATAATTTCGAAAAAGACTCAATTTTTCGAGGAATTATTAACTGGCATGCGTAAGCAAATTGATGTAAAGCGAATACCCCGAGGAACTAAACCATTAAACCTTCAGGACTAATGTTGAATTTCCACAATCGCCAAACATAGCGCTTTTAGATTATTACTACTTTCCAAAACTCTCCACAGTTGGCGAACATCCAAAATGTGTGAAGGCAACAAAAAGAAAAAATAGGTCCTCAGACACAATATTTTGAGTTAATGTATGGCTATTATCTGAATTCCTACAGTACAGAAGATTTATTGATTGAGTTAACCGATAAAAGAAATAATATAAATCGTCATATATAATATCATCACCATACCATATATCGTTTAATGTTTTCATCGGGATTAATAAACCAAATTCACATGTTCATGGTCTATATTCTGAGAAACACTTCACCCATAATTGTTTTTCTTCAATTTTTTCCCTTATAGCAAAATGGACAGGTTAGGAACACCAAAATCAACCGATGTATGCACATGAGTGGTTCAACGGCTGGATCTCAAGTAGAACTACGAATATGTAACCCCATAGAACCACATCAAATGTGGGAAATAACTTAAAACATCGCATTTATTATGTATATTTATAAAGTCGATATTATTGGATAAAGATAATACAAAATTAATTTTATAGCTCTATAACTATTTATTTTCTTCGTACAAAATATCACTCGAACCCTGTCCGGGTAAATTAGATTGGAGTCAAACAAAACTGGAATATTACTACGCTTCTGACTTAATCTGAAATACTAAGGTGTCTGCTCGGGGAGAGAAGAAAGAATTGTTCGGACTAGTGTGTGTTTATTGTTGCTACTGCGATTCATTGACATATTCGATTTGAGATAAAAGCTCGGTTCCAATAAAAAAGAAAAGATAAATATCCATTATAAATTGCACTATCTGTATGTGCATGAATCATTTTCAGAGTAGTTTATGTTTTGGGTTGTGTAATTGATGAAAACCTAACCAATTCGGTAAGTTTATACTCATGGGCGTAGATCTGCAATTGATACCTATTTTTCAGGGGAGGATGATCTATTCATTCATCCCCCCCCCCCCTGAACAATAGGTATTACGTAAGGATTGACGCCCATGTTTATACTGGAAGCTCCATATCTAGCTCGTTTTTTGATATCGTATACGGTATATGACCGAGTTATGAAGATATTGTATACTTCCGGTAGCGAAATAATATTGAGGAAACGTCTAATAATAAATGTCTGCCACTATAGATCGATGGATCTATGTCCTTTGATTTGTGTTGTTTCAGTCAACATGAATAAAGCAGTCAGCCTTAAAGGTAATGCAAAGTTTCGGGAAATTTTGAAAATTGGATGATAGCTAGTAATTTTTTAAAATGTTGATATATTTGGATGCCCCTGTGGATGATACATGATTATAATATATAAGCACTAGAAAATGTAGCCCCTAAAACACTTCTGCTTTTGAGAAATTGAATAATAAAAAAATTACCGGTGCTCCCGGTAAATTTCAAATATTTCAAATAGCGCCTAGCTAGGGCCTTTCCATGGTAGCTGCGACCATGAAAATATCAGAATATGCAGGTTTGATGTATAATTTCCAAACGGGAATAGCAAATCGGTCGATTGTAGAAACATTGTTTTAAAGCTAAAGTAATATCAGTCTTGAGAGGGAGCTATACAACATAAAGAGTTTATTCATTACAATTTCATCACTTTAGACTAGATTTCAACCGCGACAACGATCATTGAATATTGTAAAATCGCATATGCTTGCAATATGTCCATTTGAACCATATTCATGACCCCATATCGAAACTTTGTATTACCTTCAACACCAAATTTTAATGGATTACAAATATTATTTTGGTAAGAATGAATCATCGTAGTAGTGTTCATGAAAAGGCAGGAATTCGCAGATACGAGTTTTAGGTGATGTGTTCTTCCTTCTTGGAGTCATGATCCACCATTAGAAGATGAAACATATTTATTTGCTGAACCATGATCTGACACCCTGAAGTACGTAAAGGATTATTTGGGACGTATACATGTACATGTAGAAACATATCCGTGCTGCAACGTTGTAAATTATATGTTTTAGTCATTTGCTGAAAAAACTATACCGATTAGATTTCTTAGATTGACACAAAGGCCTTTTGGAAAGTGCAATAAATTTGATTAAAACTAAAATCATGGTTTGGTATTGCGTCTTATTGAACTTTATAACTGACTGCATGTAAACGCACAACAACTCCGTAAGCACACACATACACACACAGACCCATACACACACCCAATGAGAGAGAGAGAAAGAAAGAGAGAGGTCGAGGGAGAGGGAGAGAGAGAGAGAGAGAGAGAAGGGGGGGAGAGAGAGAGAGAGAGAGAGAAAAAAAAAAAGAGAAATAGAGAGAAGAATAGAGAGAGAAGTGAAAGAGAGAAAGAGAACAAGAGAGAGAGAGGGGAGGGAGAGAGAGAAAGAGAGAGAGAGAGAGAGAGAGAGAAGGGGGGGGGAGAGAGAGAGAGAGAGAGAGAAAAAAAAAGAGAAATAGAGAGAAGAATAGAGAGAGAAGTGAAAGAGAGAAAGAGAACAAGAGAG
Source organism: Strongylocentrotus droebachiensis (assembly GCA_035222895.1). Lineage (NCBI taxonomy): Eukaryota > Metazoa > Echinodermata > Echinoidea > Camarodonta > Strongylocentrotidae > Strongylocentrotus > Strongylocentrotus droebachiensis. The sequence continues at coordinate 181,529 of JAVYIG010002768.1, forward strand.
AGAGAGGGGAGGGAGAGAGAGAAAGAGAGAGAGGAGAGGGGGGGAGGGAGAGAGAGAAAGAGAGTGAGAAAGAGAGAGAGAGAGAAGGAGAGAGAGAGAGAGAGAGAGTGAGAAGAAATAATAAACTATAAATAAACGGAAACCTAATCGATTGCTTTGAGATAAAAGGATTTAATGTCATACAATGGGGAAAATAAATGTAATTAGGAGAAGTGCCTGCAGAAAAATTATGCTAAAAAGCGTCATTGTGGTTTATAAAGCAACCCTTCCGTCAAGGGATGCCTATATTTTTAAAGAAAATATTGTGCGTGTGGCAAACGTGTGACACCAGTGTTATACATTTTACACCTAAACAAAGTTTTCCTTTTATATTTTGTGTCTGTTCTGTCTTGAGAGGTTCTTGCTTGCCGTATATTTTTCGCAAAGTTATGTGCCAACCGCTCCCCCCCCCGCCCCCCCATTTTACAGAATCCTAGACCTGCGATGCACTATTGCCTTAGCCAATATCTTCCTACCATTTGATTATGTTTGTCAAACTTTTGTCTTAATTTTCAGCTAAGGATTTTGTAAAAACCTTGATTTAAATTTGTTGTCATCGTCCATTTCTATGAGCTTTTGAGCACGTGAAGCCGACATTGAACTCATATTCAGCTCACTAAGTCTATGTGTATACACAAAAGATTCACCATATTTACAGTTTGTCCTTCCTATTGTATATATTTTCAGTATTGTCAAAGTCATTTGTATTCGCCCTTTAAAGCACTTAAAGATGGCATTATCCCCTTTCTAGCTCAGTGTATGAAGCAATAATTTACTGAAAGGGGATGCGAGTCACGCAATCCATTATGAAATGCTGAGAGATGTCGTGCAATGTAGGCCTATAGCATCATTATACGTTTCTAAAGAAACATAATTATTTGACCGATGTACGCAAGGTTCTTTATATAATGTCCACAATTACACAAAAAAACAAGTCTCTATCTATCTCTCTCTCTCTCTCGCTCTCTCTCTCTATCTCTCTCTCCCTGTTATTATTTTATTTCTACTTTCTTCTCCATTCCTCTCTCTCTCTCTCTCTCTCTGTCTCTCTCACTGATTCTTGTCTAAAGCCCTCGGCCATCAGTATACTATGTTACTTTCCACTTCACCTCAAATTATAAAAAGAACACATATATTCGATTTATTTTCATTTAATTAAAATTTCTAAAATGTTAATTATGGCATATTTATTATCTCATTGAATTTGTTATGTATCTCATTTCTACAACTGCATGTTGTATGGTTATAAATCATGTCCAGCTTTGGCAAATCCATTGTCCTGGGCCATGTATGATATAGTATAGTATTAATGAATGCTTTGAGAGAAATAGTTGTTTTTATACGCTCAAGGAAAGGTTAGAATTGTGCTATTTCCCGAGGCGTGCCGAGGGCAATAGCCCAATTCTAACCTTCCCGAGAGCGTATAAAAACAACTATTTCTCGAATATTAAAGCAGTCATTAATACTTTTATATGCCGAAAACAAAAGAGTCAACTAATGACACCACCTTGGCCTTTCTCTAGTTTATCTGCACGGTTGTTTTTTACGAGTGTATCTTTGAGAGTAGACTAGATCTAGATTCTGGTCTAAGCAAGATATTTTTACAATTTTGGGGGTGGGCCGGCCCTGTGGGTAATATGGAGAAGAACCTGCGCTTTCATATGACACCTCACTTATTGAGTATCACCTTCAGGATCACAACAGATAAAGGTTTGAATCTCGAATTGAAGAAAAAAAAATTGACTTTTTTTGCACGGTCGCGCAATGCACGTAGACTGCATATAGACTGCATTGCGTGCAACTCTATGGGAAGAACTTAGCACACAACATCGGGTGCGCGATCAGACACCCTGACGACTAGATTTATTTTCGTCTACGTCTATGCTGGTACTCCATTTTCAGCAACTAAACGAACATGTTTATGGATAATTTCACGTACCCTTTTTGTTGTTGTTGCTGTCGGCGAGTCTTGCATTTCATAAGTTGAAATCTTGGGAGAGTTCCTTTAGCCATTTTTGTCTTGTTTGGAATTGTCTTGTCTTGTATGAAAATACCGACCAATTCTTCGCACACGTACGGTATCCTCGATCGCTCAAACCATTTTTTAACATGTAAACCTATGGGTATTTTACCAAGACTGAACTATTTTCCCAGTAACCATGGTTACTGGGATTTTAGAACTATTTTTTTGAACTATTACATGGGTTTGGAATTTTACCGGGAATTTTACAGGAATAGTTAAAGTTTATGAATGCAATTTCGACCAATCAGATGGCTGGATTCCTTAAGTGAGGTATATAATGTGTTATATCCCTCATGTATAGTTTGTTGCATTGCGATTGTACAGAGCACGAAAAAGGTATAGATAAGTACTATCTACCTGAGATAGGTCTTTTTGTAAAGTAATTTTTTGCTGCTGCCCCACTTGCGCGACTTGCGCATTGAATAAGCATAGCAAAGTAGAATACGCGAAATGTCAAATTCAATGTCAATGTCAAATGAGCGCGCATCGACTGTATTACATGTACGCATGTTGTGCTTTGTAAAATCTAGCTGAAGCTAAACTGTCTGCAAAATCAGTTGTTTTAATTATGTAAAATTCACTTTAAATAGACCTTATTGCCGATGTGGGATATAAAACAAATATTAACCTCCTTTACTCGGGCAATGGATACAAACTATCATCGCCTCGGTGATCTCGGGGCTACCATCTTCTCTCGCCTTGCGGCTCGGGAAGATAGTAGCCCCGAGATCACCTCGGCGATGATAGTATAGTATTAATGACTGCTTTGAGAGAAATAGTACGCCTCGGGCAATAGCACAATTCTAACCTTCCCTTGAGCGTATAAAAACAACTATTTCTCGAATATTAAAGCAGTCATTAATACTTTTATATGCCGAAAAAAAGTCAACTTATGACCAGGCGCGTAGCCAGAGTTTGATGTTTGGGGGGGGGGGGGGGGGGGCACATACATGTAATCGATCGAGGTAAAAAAAAAGGGGTCTAAAAAAATCCAATCGATCTTGGAAATTTAGGGGGGGTACGTGCCCCCCCCCCCCCCCCCCCCCCCCCCGTGGCTACGCGCCTGCTTATGACACCACCTTGGCCTTTCTCTAGTTTATCTGCACGGTTGTTTTTTATGAGTGTTTCTTTGAGAGTAGACTAGATCTAGATTCTAGTCTAAGCAAGATATTTTTACAATTTTAGGGGTGGGCCGGTGTCATAGACGATTTGTTCCGTGCAGGCGATCGGTTCCTCCGGAACCGATCGCCTGGATATGTACCCGCCGATTTGTTCCGGATTCGTAGATTCATTCCGCTAGTCACAGGCGATCGGTTCCGGCCAGGCGATTCATTCCGTGGAACCAATCGGCGGGATATTTAGCCGCCGATCCGTTCCGAATCTCATCGGAGAGCGTGCGTGCTCACGTATTATTGAATACACGCCATGGTACACACCTAAAGCAAAATGAACTATTCTGGTCGGCCTTTGCAACCAATCAAACTTCTCCAAATTAGCTACACCAACGATTGCCAATTTGAGAACTTTGTATAGAAATGCAGATTCCCGTTGTTCAAATATGTTGATAATTGCGGCCAATGATTGACCACAAACAGTAACTATAGACAGCGCCGTCGCGAAGCGACGGGGACTGGGTGGTCTAGCAAAAAGGGCAGTTGTTGCCATAGGCTTAGTTTGCCTGTAAAAGCAGATGTCGGGGTGTTTTCTAATCAGGCCTTCTAATTTGGTTTGAATGCTGCTTTATATGATATCGTGTTACGTCAACCACCTATTACCGGGCTTCATCACAGATTCTAATTATGCATGTGGGCTGCATGCATGATGTACATGTAGTTTAAATGAAAGAGATGCGGGGTGGGGTGGGGGGGGGGGGGCGGGGTCAACACAAAAAGAAATGAGTGGTCGAGCTGCTAATTAAGAAGGATCAATAAAAAAAAAAAAAGAAGAAAAGAAGAGAAAGAAAATTCCTCAAGTAAAAGACGTGTCCGGCAGAATAAAAAAAAAAGAAATAAAAGAAAAACCCGACATATTTTGTTGAATTTATTAAGCAGTACTACTATATTAATATCTACAGTCACTTGTTTACCAGAAGCAAGAAGCTCTCTGGATCTACCGTATGCTTCTCACCCTCTTTCGCTCCGACTCTCCTACACTCTCTTCTAAACCAAAATTGTACTGTGTGGCTTATTCTTCTTTAAATATATATATTTTCAACTAAAAGTCAAATGTACTTTATATGTTCTTGTACAATACCCAAATGATTTTTCTGCAAATATTAATAAAATCATACAGCTTGAATTAATGTACACTGAAAATGAACATAAAGATTTATGTATTTATTTTAAATGTCAAAACTTTTATTCTTCAAAATATGATATGCTTTTCTTTTCACAACGGCACATCAAAGAATCACGCTTTGAAGCACCACATGAAATGATGCAATAGGCAAGCGCTGGACATAATTTCTTTTTCTTTTTTTTACAATGCAAGTAAAACGATTTGATATGATACATGTTATGATACATATGTACATGAATTAAGCATGTCAAACATTTCAGAATGTTCTACGTATTTATGTACCAACATTTAGCTATCTTTATCAAGCTCATTATTCTCGATTGAATGAACTAAAATCCTCATAGTTTAAAAGCCTTGATAATATATAACTGTAATTTGTGTTGAATAGAAATTAGTAAAACAAGAATTCCCATCAATGAAAGATACTATTAAAACTCCAATCAATGACAAAGTGGGACTAGAAATATCACTGAAAGTAATCAATCTCGAGAAAAAATGCTGTCGAAATTCACGTTGACGTTATCGAGTTCGCGCCCAGATCAGCATGCTGTGTCGCAATATATCGTGCCGAGTACCGCGCGCGGGTAATTCCGTACGAGGTTATAAACCTTATTATTAAGTAATATTTCAAAAAAATTAATATTGGTTTTCATTCCAACAATAAATACAAAAGTATCAAGATAAAGCTAAAATTTATTTTTACCATGTTTATTCGACACAAGTAATAAAAATATACGCGATTATATAAGCAGAAACGTTCGGCCAATGTCGGATAAGAACGGCGGCTTTCGACGGTATCTGCGAACGAGTCGATCCAGTAGATTCGTTCCGCGGAACCCGGAACAAATCGCCTACCACACCGGCCCTGTGGGGAATATGGAGAAAAACCTGCGCTTTCATATGACACCTCACTTATTGAGTATCACCTTCAGGATCACGAGCAATATTAGTTTGAATCTCTGGTAATTAAAACATCGACCAATCTAGCATGATCGAGTGCGCAATGGCCAATGGAAATGCAAAGGGATGTGTGTAATCTCTACGGGAAGGATCTGCATCTGTCCGTGACGTACAAATCACTACAATCACTAGCATCTGGTTGTCGCGTACTAGAATCTAGATCTAGCCCTACTGAAAAAAAAATTATGGAAGATTTCACGTACCCTTTTTGGTGTTCTTGCTGTCAGCATGTCTCGCATTTGATCCTCATCCAGAAGTTGAAATCTTGGGAGAGTTTCTACAGCCATTTTTGCCTTGTTTGAATCGAGATAATTTGCCGTACTAAAAATGCCGACCAATTCTTCGCACACGTACGGTATCCGCGATCGCTCAAACCATTTTTTAACATGTAAACCTATGGGTAACCATGGTTACTGGGATTTTAGAACTATTTTTAGAACTATTTTCCCGGTAACCATGGTAACTGGGATTTTAGAACTATTTTTTGGAACTATTACATGGGTTTGGAATTTTACCGGGAATTTTACAGGAATAGTTAAAGTTTATGAATGCAATTTCGACCAATCAGATGGCTGGATTTCTTAAGTGAGGTATATAATTTGCAGAATTGGTCGGTATTTTCATACAAGACAAGACAATTCCAAACAAGACAAAAATGGCTGAAGAAACTCTCCCAAGATTTCAACTTATCAAATGCAAGACTCGCTGACAGCAAGAACAACAAAAAGGGTACGTGAAATTATCCATAAACATGTTCGTTTAGTTTTTGACAAGTACCAGCATAGACGTAGACGAAAATAGACTTAGTCTAGGGTGTCTGATCGCGCACCCGATGTTGTGTGCTAAAAAAAAAAAAAAAAAAAAAAAAAAAAAAAAATCATTTTTTTTTTTAATCCGAGATTCAAACCTTTATCTGTTGTGATCCTGAAGGTGATACTCAATAAGTGAGGTGTCATATGAAAGCGCAGGTTTTTCTCCATATTCCCCACAGGGCCGGCCCACCCCCAAAATTTTAAAAATATCTTGCTTAGACTAGAATCTAGATCTAGTCTATATTCTCAAAGATACACTCATAAAAAACAACCGTGCAGATAAACTAGAGAAAGGCCAAGGTGGTGTCATTAGTTGACTCTTTTGTTTTCGGCATATAAAAGTATTAATGACTGCTTTAATATTCGAGAAATAGTTGTTTTTATACGCTCTCGGGAAGGTTACAATTGGGCTATTGCCCTCGGCACGCCTCGAGCAATAGCACAATTGCAATAGCCCAATTGTAACCTTCCCTTGAGCGTATAAAAACAACTATTTCTCTCAAAGCAGTCATTAATACTATACCATTACCCTCGTAGTCGATTAATATTTGCTTAATATAATCTCTGTATAATTACGATCCATTTGTACCGACGTCTATTTTTATCATGAAATACATAAACTAAAACTGTGTTTAAGCGGTTTAATATTGGTGATGAGCAAAGAATGCTTAACCTATTAGTAAAAAGTTTTGAGCCTTTGATGCTTAATACTAGAATATTACATTCTCTCTAGCCGAAAACTGGCGTCAATTCAGAAAACGAGATTTGAAGAAAACAATCCTACCCTATCCGTCCTTTACCTTTCGTTGTTACTGAAAAGACCTTGAACTGGTATTAATGGCTATCTTCCTAAGTACCTATTTTTTATCGAGTTCATGACATCTTACACGATTGGATAATCTGAAAGCGTGTCTGATAGCGTGCAGCTTATCGACCGCGATAATGGCTAAGCCATCATGATACCAACTCAGACATTAAAAGTGTCTCGCATATTTGATTTTGTTTAATTGCACTCTTTACGTTCCGAGTTAAAAGTGATCTGTCATGACACATAGCGGATAAAGCCTTTTAGTCGCTACTGTACCAATAACGACGCTAGCTCTCGTCTTGTTATTCACCATTTACATAGCATTATATTCAGCTGTCAACGCTAGAACCGATACTGTCATCTCGAGTAATTCACAAAAAGAAGATAAGCTGATGTAGTATCATCCCCGTAAACAATTCTGGAGGGAAACACATTTTGTGGATGCTGTTGCATTTTTTGCTTCTAAATTAAACTGAATTTCACCGAATAAACAAGCAGGTATCTGCCATACAACATTGTCACTGCAGTATTAGGAAAGTGAATTTGTTGGATTTGTCGCTGGTACACCGAGGCTCAAAATGCAGAACACTACAGGAGACGTTCCTGATGAAGTCGATACAGGAGTATCCGAGGTGGTCCTGAGAACGATCTACGGCTTCCTAGGAACCGTAGGGATCATTGGGAATGGTCTGGTCCTCGTAGTCATGATTGGAACACGTGAGCTTCGGACCATCACCAACCTTTTCATCGTGAACCAGTCCGTGATCGACATGGTGACTTCAGTCCTCCTCTTGGCATCGTACGTGGCACCGCGTCCATCTCTCCCGTCGCAGGAATGGGCCGCAGTGTTCGTCTGTTCGGTATGGAACTCGGGCTATGTCTTCTGGGGGACGTTGATCACCTCGACGTTCAACCTCGTCATGGTTACCGTAGAGCGGTACTTCGCGGTTGTGCACCCAATCAGCTACCGCAGGATGTTCAGTTACCGCCGCGCTTCAGCTATGGTCTGCATACCCTGGTTGTTAGGATTCGGGTACGAGACCTATTGGGCAGCTGTGAATCGGTACTCTGACGGTCAATGCGTGATTCAGTATGACAGCTTTTTCGTACAAGCTCTCCTAGGCGTTATCTCCTGTACTATCCAGTTCATCATTCCGCTAGCCATCATGGCCTTTGTTTACATCAGCATCGCAAAGGCACTTCGGCAACGGTTGGAGGATATCCCGACTTGTCCCCCGGACCCCAACCGCTCGGGCAACCCAGATCAACCAACGCAGCAAACAAACTACCGCATAAAAGCCCGGAAGAATGTCATCAAAACCCTTCTTGTAGTCAGCATTACATACGCCATCTGTTTGACGCCCAACACGCTTACCTACCTCTATTTCAATTTAGGAGGAGAGCTCAATTTTGATGGACACTTGTTCTACTTGACTGTTTACCTCGCTTTTATGAACATGTGTGTAAATCCATTCATATATACTTTCAAGTACCACAAGTTTCAGAGGGGTTTGAAGAAATTGTTCGGGATTAAACGATGCGGTCTTATTAAATTCGACGCTAACTCGGTGAATAGTGCAACAGTTTCTGGAGGCATGTAAATGTTGTCGAAGAAGACGAAATCTGTATATACGTAGTAGAACTTTCCAACTAGTGATCTGTTGGCATATACATATGCAACTTGTAAATGTCCCTACTTTCTCTCCTAATATTGTTAGCTGATTGTTTCAGTAACAGAACTCACAATTCAGTAGCAGATAATGAGCTGGTGGATAGATGTTGTGATCGGCATTATTTTGAACAGGAAAATATAGGCTAATTTTCATAGGGAATGTTCGCAGTGTGTGATCTCGCACAATCAAAGATACCATGCATGTCACGATGGAAAGAAATATAAGGTAAAATAAAATTATTCTTATTGTCATGGTATCTGATATTGGAAGATGAGCAGACTGACGCAATATTCTTGCGCCTAACTTCAGCACTTGATAACATAATATTTTTTATATTCTTACGCCAAACTTCAGCACTTGCTAATATGATAATCATTTATTGGAAATATATATTTGCATACAGTAATACAACAAGATAATAGGACTTTGGGAAGGAGCTTGGTAGCTCCCGTTTATTATTTTTCTTTCTTTCTCACCTTCTTTTATTTCGTGTGTTTAACTCAATGTGAATAGTGACGGTGATGCTGTAGTATGTCTGTATTTAAAATAAGCCATATAATTAAAGAAAACCATCTCGCCAGGCCATAAAATCAAAGTTTACTTCGCAACGTGCGATCAGATTTCATGTTCTTGTGTGTTTGGTAATGACATCATGTGTGTGCTTATTCACTCGAATCTTATTCTGCATATTGATATACAACAAATCATTAGTGTATAGAGCTATTGAAATATTCAACTCAATTCATTTCAATTCAATGTATTTATTATTCCAATATTTTTCTAACATAGATATTTGTTTCGCTCACATGTAAATTAAAGGGTTTGATATAGATTATTAATAACAGAAATAGGATACCAGTCATTGATACATTTTGGTGATGACGAGATAACAATCGTGCATTGTATCGTGTTTGTTTTTCGTTTGGTAATGACTTTTTTCTTTTTCTTAAATTACATAATTTAGCTGTCATCATTCATATCGAAAAATAGAACAAATATTTACCACTATACGCATATAGAAAATTCAGCTTTAGATTGAAATGTCATACAGGTTTATATTCTGAATAAATCTGATAAACGAGAAAATGATAATACTGATTTTTATATGAGCAAATGATGACCGTGATAATGAATATACTTTCTTAAATAACCTTTCTATTTGTCCATGCACTCTTTTTTCGTCAAATTAATCAAATGAGTGTCGCAATAAAATATTAAGAATAATTTATAATTCCCTTTTAATATAATCTTCATGATTCTTCCAAATTAAAATATATGGTTTATGTAACAGACTCTCATTTTCTGGGCATTTGTACATACGTCAATTTTTTCTGTACGTCATACCGGAGGGGAAAATAAAAGAAATACAAATTGCAAAACTGATATTACTTTCTGTCCACCTAAAAAAGGATATAGCAGACAGTTACAGTGTCGTAATCAGTTACTACAAATTCATTGCAATGTCCTTTTGATATTACACGGTCGAATGGTGCAAACACCTATATATCTTTAAAATTAGGTCATTTCATGGTCAGTTTTAATGGTCTCTCTTGACCTGTTAATTTCATGTTCATATTGAATATTTAATAGCATATTCTGAAATAAATGCAATTACAGAAGGTGGGACCTTGACATGAAGTAAAAATCAAATCAACATGTTGACTGGAAATATCGGATACGTGACGTAAAGATGATCAGCTTAAGAAGATTTTAGAAAGAAAAAAAAATCCGTTCTGTCCTAGCGTTCCATAGGTCTCAATTTCTTTCAAAGAGCTTTCGTCTAACCTTTGCGAACTGTATGTGGAAAGGAGAAAAGAGTGAACGATCATAAGTCGTGAAATGCAAGGAATGCCTATTTCACCTAAAATACAAGGAATACAAAAATATCTAAGTAGAGTATTTTCGGCATCTCAATATTTCGTATCTGAATAAGGACAGCATACACAGTGAGACGCTTTTTGACTTCTTGAAGTACGGGTCAAGAATCATTTTATTAGAGTTACTCCTGTATCATATTGTTTATGGCGTTAAAAGTGAATTATGATACACACTAGCGATTATTTATTATTCTTAACTTCCAGAGTATAATCTTTCTGTACATTTTAAATAAATTAAGCTAAAGTAACGTTAATTACAGGCGACTACATCACTATGTTGTCTATATGCTACAGTACCATGCTTAAGGAAAATACTTTTAATAAAGTGAACCTAAATTTAAAAATAGATATTTGGAATTTGCATTATTGCTCACAACTTGTTGTACAGCCCTTTCCTTTCTCACAATTCCAAAAGCATAGCCATTTTTTGTTAATGCATGAAATATTATATCGGCTCAAATTTATCTCCTCCAGAATTTGATACCAGACTGTGTCATATGTGGACGAAATATCTGACAATTAATTGTTGTAGAGTAGGCATAAGTGAGTGACGTTTAATATTTGTATGTTTAAAGGAGCTACACAAAGAAAATTCACTAACAACTGATAATTAGAACAAATTACATATGGATGGAAAGATTTTCTCTTGAAAAACACGAATAGTTTGCTGAGAAATCATATAGATATCATGGAAAGGCGTAAAATGCAATTTTCAAGACCCTTCTTAGACCCCCCCCCCCCCCCAAGCGCCCCCAAACGTAAGCCAAACACACGAGCGTAGCGAGCTCTGAATAGTGACGTCACACACTGGACAAACAGCTCAGTGCCGTGTAGCAGTCTGCAGCTAGCCAGCCGTGTCCCGTCACAAATATTGACGCTCTATAAAGGACCGATGATTAAGGCAGAAAATCTGGATCTCAAAACTAACATTTTTGAGAGGTTATTACTGCGGGCCCCAAACATATTTTGAAGAAAAGAGTTGTTGTATTTGATCAGCAAGGCTTCCCCTTCGCAATGATATGAGTTTTGCATCAATTCACAACACTTTTGATTCTTCGCGTGGCTACTTTAATAATGTCTAATATCGTTATGGCAACCTGTCCCAATCTTGTTTCTCTCATCGATCACCCATCATGTACTCCCGCGAATTTCCATTTTTATTTCCATAATTTCTCCGTCGCATTATTCATGTCCATCGCGCTTATGTATATAATGCAACATGTGTGGGCGTGTATGTCTGTTCGTGTGTGTGTGTTTAACCGCGAATTAGATGTCTCTTTGTACCAAGGAGACGACATGTGCACCGAAGCAACTGCGTCACACATGCAAAGCATGAACACTTTCATTTGCCCAGAAGGCACTTGCTCTAATTATTGAATGTTATTATCATTAATAGCTAATGTTATTATGTATTAATGTATTAATATAATAAAGCATCATTGCTTAAAAATTAATTTATTAATTTTTGTTTCTGTATACTCATTTTATAATCTACATAATAAGTGGAATATCATTTATATTGAATTGTATCGAATACAGATTACGGAAAAATATAAAATAAAGGGGAATGTCTAAATGTTTGTGGCTATATGCCATTAACTGTGTATTCCAGTCGACTACTTAACTCGATGATATGAGGGTGTATTTTACTTTGCACATAATTACGTCTGCGACAGATATTGATCTTCTGATTCGGTTTTCATGTTATCTCAGCCAACCACCACAATATAGGAGCATGCACATCACCAATCAGTGATCGAGGTATTCAAGAGAAACTAGTCTAATTACATTCCGAATGATTCGTACTGCAGTAAAAAGAAACATTGGATTAGCCGAATAACTCAGACGTGCTTGGAATCACGTTTACTCAAAATTGGGTAGTCTCAGCAAACAGTGTTGATGACTTGTTCGATATCTTTATCTTTATAATTATATTGCTACTCAGCTAAACGTAGGTTATTCTACATTTTCAAAAAAAAAACTTTCGGGAGAACTTCATTTAGAATAACCGATTTGTAATATATAGACAGTCAGTGCTTTTTTTTATTTTTTTTATTTGTTATCTGCGAAAAAATATTTACATCATGACTAGTAAACAAATATACCAAGCATAAATACTATTATATCCTGCATCAAAAATGTATTGGCTTTTAATTGGTTGACAGCTCGTCACATGACCAGAAATATTTCAATTATTTTTAGAAAGTACTCAATGAGACTACTATTTGGGAGTACTATTTGTGAGTTGACATTTTTTTAAATTTTTCTTTTAAATCTTATTTTAATAATTTGTTTTCATTTGTAATTATTTTATTAATAAAATCTGTAATTTTTAAAAGTTTAAATGTTCTAAATTTCAATAAAAAATTTCACAAAAAAAAAAAAAATTGTTGATCCAGGATATAAAACTAATATACCATGCCTTCTTTTCGAGGTACTGGTTAAAACTAAGGGCATCTGTGACTCCAAAAGTACCATTTGCTTTGGGGCTGCGCCCCTCAGCAAATAGTTTTAACCAGAACCTCTCAAGACAGTGTATATTTGTATAATATAAATACTTATATGAGTGTTGATAATGAACGCATAATACAAATATTCTCTCCCCTTAAACACGCCCATGTGAAACTTACCCTCGCAATCTGGTTCAGCAGTCTCCCCGAATCGACAGCAATAATACTTCGTGCATTTTTCATTGCCTTTGCCGATGACAGAAACAAAGTAAAAGGGAACATGATTTGAAGGTAAGTAAAGTAAGTTTGGATTTCTTTTTTATTCCCTAAAAAACGTGGTTAAGGGCATTACAGTAAGCTTATGTCCTAAATAAAATATGCAGATTGGTGAAAAGACATGTAGGGTTCTAAATCAGCGCCCCGTTGCATTACACTTAGCAGTGATGGTAACTTTAATAATAATGCTTATCTCCATAAACACCTTGATTGCCTTAATTTGTTGTATTGCAATGATTGCGGATTCTTTGATCGCCAATATTCACTTACAAGCTTACAAATCATTCACACATACTCGTCTCTATTTATCTACATCTGCTCCTGCAGAAGTTCATTTAAATTATACCCTACTTACCGTTGGTTTTGATGCATTTATTTGTATTGTAGCAGTCGGGTTTAGCATCGTGTAGTGGGTGCCAAACAACCAGCCACCCTGTGACATGAACATAACATTTGTTCATATTAGGTCTATTTAAACTACGGTCCAAGATAGTGATGATACCATGGTTACCGTCGAAGGTTTTACAGGAACCACGCCAAAATGGCGTCGTTGTTAATCCCCCCGCACACTATACGATCTGACATCGATCCTACTTTGGAAGCATTTGCCATATTTTTGGGCATGAGCATTCGAAATTATGCAATCTTAATGATCGATGGTGTGAATAGTCATATGATAAATGAAATTGAAATTTCAATGGATTTCAAGTTTCCTTGGAGGAGAATTTTCTACTAGTGTTACTGTTAGTGGCCACTTATTAGACCCATTAGTGACTATAACAAACATATGCTCTTCCTGGCTACTTAAGAGTAGACAGTAAGTTGATAGAAATGTTCTTTAAGTCCCTAATTCAGAGTGTCCTAACCTCCAACCAAATTTGCTATTATGCAAACGCTAAAATTGCTGCCAAGAAACTACTCGAACGTCCCAGAAAGGCAGCAAAACGTATCACAGGAGCCGATCTAACATCCATGGAAGATCTGTATCAGAAAAATGCCCTTTCTATTAAAACAAATAATGCATGGCCCCTCGCACCCACTGAATGAGCATTTCAATCATAACGGATCTGGAATACGCCTGTGTGCACCACAAACTCAACGTGCACATTTCCGAAGATCCTTTACCCCCCACTCCATTCATCTTTTCGATTCCAAAGCAAAACGTGTTCGATTACTATGAACCTACCATGTCAATGTATCAATATAAATGTCATATAATATAAATTTCAAACATATGCCATGAATATTGCATCCAACTACCAATTACCGATTAAGCCAGTAACTACAATCTTTGTTTCATCAATAAGGTTCACAATAATAACGATGTCGGTAATAATTATTATACTACTGAAAATGGTAATCGATAACAATAATAATAATAATAATTTATATATTTATTATCATTTTAAGATTTTAAGAGAAAAATCAATGATATTAAATAATTTAGCTTCATATTTTGAAAAATGGAATCTGATATTACCTCTATAACCACCATATATACCGTGGCTTACTCATATATTACCTCATTCATTATGTATGGTAATCATATGTGTATGTTTATCACTGTCCTTTAATATTTCATTTATATATTTGTATTGTAATAATCTGTAACCAGTGGAAACCAAATTTCCTAAAAAGGACAAAATCACTTATCCCACCGCACACCATACGATCTGATATCGATCCTACTCTGACGCATTTGCCATAGTATTCGGAATGAACATTTGAAAGTATGAAAGCTTAATGATCGACGGTTTGAATAGTCAAATGAAAAATGAAATTTTAATTTCAATGCATTTCAAGTTTCCTTGGAGGAAGTACAAAATCGGCTGAGAATCGTAGTGATGTCATACCAGCAGTGGCGTAATGAGCACAAACGTTTTAGAGGGGGTGGGAGGGGGTGACAACAAATCCGCATCACCCCCACTCTTACATGAAAGCCCCGCTGAACGGTGTTCAAAGTGGGGTCTAGGTGCAAAGCTCAAGGGGTATGGGCATTAGTGGCGGATCCAGGAATTTATTACGGGGGGGGGGGGGCGGGGCACCACATTAGACGCATTTTCAGGAACTTCCTGGAGTAATATGACGTAAAATTGCTTTCTCCTACCCCCTCCAAGAGTAGGGATCTTTTGCAATTTGAGAACCACATTTGGCCAGTTAATGTCCACCGGCCTTCACAAATCATTTGTATGGAATTGAAAATAAGTCATGATCTAATTTTTATTTGGGGGGCTAGCGCCCCCAAGCCCCCCCCCCCCCACCAGTTCGCCAGTGTATACCAGTTGTTCGATGCTGTCTACGATTTGAAGCCGATTCGGCTTTTACTCTGACTAGAAGGCTCAACCTTGTCATCATTTAGATGATGCTTGCTTGGATTTTTATATCTAATATAAAAATTACTATTTCTTTTGAAATCTCAGGAAGGTCGTATAGTGTACGGTAGGCTTAATGGGTTTATCGTATGATGTAATGAAGACCTCGATTCGCCCATCGACATGTCACTGAAACCCATTAGTTTTTGTAATTATGTTACAGGTACACCACTTATGATACTTTCTTCTTTTCTTTTTGGTCTTGATTTGATTTGATGTGATTTGATTTATTTATTTATGTTTGATTTTCTTTTTCTTTTGCATTTTTACAAATATATAACATAACAAACATTGCAAATTTACACATGACAAAAGAATATAATAAAGTAAGGCTGGCTGTAACTAATCTTGCATAAGTTCCTATTACTATTCTTTATCTTCTTC